>CM076579.1:861191127-861783767 GCA_034641835.2 Pinus albicaulis
TAATTTATTACGTTAGTAAAAAATTATCTAGCCCCACATTAAGCTATGAGCCCAAAGAGAAAACTTCCCTAGCATTAATACAGGTAGTGAAAAAAATTCGACACTACATTATCTTAAGGACTACAATAGTCATTGCAGATATCAACCCCATGAGATACATGTTGACCCGCCGTTTTATGAACCATAAATACGCTCATTGGATAGTTATACTACAAGAGTTTGAATTATATTTTAGCTCCCCCAACAGCAATAAATCTTTAATTTTAGTTGATTTCATCACTTACCTCCCAAGTCATACCAAAGGATTACTAGTCAACAACTCACTACCAGACGAACATCTCTTCCTAGTGATGACTAACAACCCTTGGTATAAATATATTTTCTTATTCCTACGAACCCAAAAGTTCAAACCAAAGCTCACATGTGACGACCATAGGAAAATATGCCACTAGGCCCCCCAATACCTCCTCATGGGAGATGTCTTTTATCAAACTGGCATCGACACAATTCTACGTCGATGCCTCACTCACAACCAATATGAGCAAGCCCTTAATGATTGTCATAGTGAAGCTTGCGGTGGCCACCTCTCTGGAATGGCTACCGCACAAAAATTTCTACAGGAAGGATATTTTTGGCCCACCTTATTCCGCAACTACATCTCAATAGTCAAAATGTGCAAGTGATGTCAACGCTTCACTCACAAGGCAAGAGAATCTCTCATTCCCCTGCACTCGGTAATTTTAGTTGGTCCCTTATGAAAATGGGGGATCGACTTCATGACTTGCAATCCCACGTCATCTGGAAACCACAAATACATTATTTTCGTCATCGACTATTTCACCAAATGGGCAGAGGCCATGCCCACATATGACAACACGGTAGAAACCACTGCATAATTTATGTTCAGCCACGTCATTGCCCAGTTTTTTGTACCAAAAGAGTTAGTCTCTGACCATGGAAAACATTTCGAAAATGAAATTTTCTAGGAACTATCTCACCACCTAGGATTCACACATGAATTCACTTCACCATACTACCCCCAGTCTAATGGATAGGTAGAAGCTGCGAACAAAGTGCTCAAAATGATGTTATAGCGTATGGTGAATAACCATAAGAAAAATTGGAACCACATGGTTTTCTCCGCCCTGTGGGCATATTGTATGGCAGTGAAAAACTCAACAAGGTTCACACCCTTCCAATTGTTGTAGGGGTTGAATTCGTGATTCCCATAGAACGCGAAATCCCCAACTTACACGCCGCCATCGAACTCCTCGATGATACCCAACCTCTAGAGCAATGCTTGGTGCAACTAGAACTCATCGACAAAAATCAATGACAGTCACTCTAACAAAACGAGGCCCATAAAAAACGATTAAAAGCATCGCTCGATCGCTACATCTCCCCTCGCTCATTTATCGATGGAGAGTTAGTCCTCCGCTACGATATTGTGAAAGAAGACCTAGGGCCTGGGAAGTTTGAAACGTTGTGGAAAGTTCCCTACGTCATAAAGAATTTCCTCCTAAAGGGGGTATATATCTTGTTAGAACCTGACAGAACATGCCTAAGAAACCCCATCAATGGGCTCTACCTCAAGGAATTTTACCCATAAGGGTCAGGAGGCCTCAACCCTAGAGATAACATGCATGTAACAAACTCTGTTTTTTTATCACAAACGTCACATACTTGTTCTAAAAAGTTCTCTGGTGTCATATATGGATCGTCTCCCCAACCATTATTTTGGATTTTCTGATGGAGCATCACGATGGTCTCAAAATATAGTAGTAGCCGCCTGGGTCATCTACTATCCTGACCGATTTCCATTCTTCACCAACAAAATATGTATCAGATCAGATACAAATAATTAGGCAAAATATGACATTGTCATCGGGCTCATGGGAGATGCCTTCAACAAAGGCATCGACCACCTACATATCTACCTTGATTCCCCGTTAGTGGTTTCGCAATTAAACCAATAATTTGAAGTACAAGATTCTCAATTGTTTAGAAAATATTTGCATGAAAAAATATTAAGTTGTAAATTTGATCATATTACATTCACACATGTACCACGAAATCAAAACCAGACAATGGATCGCATAGCTAATCACATTCTATAATGGAATGCATCACGTCTAAACCATCATACATAGAAAAAACAAAAAACATAGCAAATAGATTTCCATCAATGATACACAACATCCATCAAATCATGTAACCATAAACACATCATCAAGAGCTGAAAAAAATACATATCTCGCATATATACCAAAAAATATGTGTGATTCCAAATACACAAGTCATGTCTGTGACCCGCAGGTTAGCCAAAAAATATATAGACATGTCTTCAAAATTAAGGGAAGCACCCTCATAATGGGGCACTTTCCCTAAATACAAAGTATCTCTAGGTGAGCCTCGCCGGAGTGGGCCATCGGACCCTGGCCCATGCTCGGTGCCGAAATGGGGCGACAGCAAAACAAAAAGTGCCACATGGCGCAGTGTTGGATGATAACCCCTCTCCCAAGCCATCAGTGCCTTGAGCTGGGTATCATCCAAATCATTGAAAAAATCTTGTGTTGGCATGCCCTAGGTCAACCTATCCACTCAACCGCAAGCATCAGGTAAGTCAGTGGATCAAGCCTTAGCCGCAGCTAGATGCTTCTCCATCTTTTCCACTCACGCCTCTACCACCTCAACACGATAAATAGTAACGACATACTCAGTATTAGCCAAGCTGCTACCCTCCCTCGAGGGGCCAAAACCATCACCCAGTCCTACACCCTGAGGCTGTCCAGGACCGCCACCCTTCCCCCACCCTGGGGCTAAGCACCTCCACTTGGAACCCTCCTAAGGGGTTGGTGTCCCACCAAGAGAGAAGTAGGACGTCCAACTTCTCCACATCTTCAAGATAAAAAAATATAGTGTTAGTGTCACCACAATACACATATAAATATACACATCATAAATACTCAACAAATGCAGAAAAACACATTAAAAAATCATACCTGCAGGTCCCCATGCATAACCAGCAGGAAGACCCATATCCAGATCTCCCTGAAAATCCATCCCATAGTATGGGAACCCTAGGAACATCTGGGGGTTCACCTCAAACCATACCTCTATGGTCGCATTCCAGTAGCAACATACCTCTCCTCCTCCACCTAGAGGCATCACCGGCGCCCAACACCTCATCTGAGGGTCCCAGTGAGGCCCAATAGGAACAAGCACGATGGGTCGCAGCAATACCACCCTCTCAAACAAAATGTTGTAAAGGATGCTAGCATAGGTGAATAATTTAGATCCTCCTCGGACCTTCCCCAACTACAACACCATGCCATCATAAACATGATGTTCCCAGTCATAAAAATGGTCGGCCCAGATTCAGTGAAAAACACCAATCTGGGGTCCAGATGCCTTGTGCAGCGATGAAAACCCTGTTAACCATACGATCATAGCTAAAGCACATCACTCAGCTAGATCGAGCACTAATGAAATAAGGATACACCCCTCTGAAATGGGCGCCCCGCCACAGTGCTGCTCTGACCAACACTGAAGCGCCACCCTCCCAAGTAGGAGTGGGTGGGAAAGTGCCTCAGCCTGAGGCAGGAAGCTAGTCACAAATTAGATATCCATCTCCAGACGAATAGGAATGTCCCTCCCTTGCAAGCCATCACCTTGTGCCTCATGTTCTAGCTACGGACTAGGAAGTGTAGCAGGCAATCCTGCGATCTCGGGAGGTCATTCTCAAGAAACTTGAGAATACCCCACTGTGCCAATAACCTCCATGCATTGGCATCTTGTGCCACATCTATGCGAATATCCGGCCAGTCACGCTCTCTCCACAGCATCTTTTCACCAAGCACAAACATATCAGTGACATCAAAATTAAAAATTCAAAATAAAAATTAAACAAAAACTGGCTTGGCTTTTCACCACGTGTGTTTCCCATACAGGCGCACTGACTGCATGTCTGTATCACAGAAAAATGTGGAAGTCGTGCGTAAAACCTTATAAAGGCATGAAATCTTCACGGAAATCCTCAGTTTCTCACAGAGTCTCAGTGCCTGTACCTTGATCGCCCACACAACCAAAGCCAAAAAAAATTAAGGGTCTGTAAAAACCTAATTTTTATGGACCCCCACCTATAAAAATTGAAAAATTTAAAATGTTGGACATTCAAGGGCATACCTAGGACTAACGACACGAATCCCTTGTACACTGGCTGACCGCAACGACAAGAAAGGCTCGGCAGAAAGCACTAACCTCACAACTCTTAGATGACACAAATGAATTGAATGAGCCATATTGATCTATATATCGCCCTTTTGAAATTATTACGTCCAAAGGAGGCTTCACACATTCACGCCTCTGAAAAAGTCATTTTTTTCAGTTACGACAGGTATGCCATCTCCTATCATTTTTTCATTCAGCACATTTGTCAATATATTTGAATGAAAAAGATGCTTTCACTTAGGGTATTGGTTGCAGGTGTTATACACAGCAAGACAAACCACTTGTTTCTAGAGTTACTGAAGGTTCCATAGGAGGTATAATTCTGCCCCCAGCATGATAGGTTCCCTAAGCAGCTTTGCATATCCTGACATCATTTCTCCACAAGAATCAACCATAGGTTCCAAACACCTGACCATGTTTATCATCTCCCCACCTTGCACATGATAAACATTCTCGTTGGTCGGTAGAGCCTCCCCCTTCATGGCATCCATCACTCAAGTAGACCATGCGTCAAATAATATGACGCCATGGCCATAATACCCCAGTTTGGGAAGCACTTCATGTTCATCCATCCATCATGCATCAAGTCAAGTTTTACCATGTCACGATAAAACCCCTTTCTGGGACCACCATTTTCGCAAGCAGGCCAAACACGCATCATCGTTTCTAGCATTCAGCCTACCATACCTCCATCAACATAGCCCATCTGCGATATTTTCCATCCACTTCACCACCCCCGCACGGAGACTAGCTAATGGGGCCCAAACCCTCAGCAAAAAAACCCTCCTCACATCATCAGTGAGTGATCATTTTAATGTTTTTGGGGCACCCGTCTCCGTGTTTGTACATCCAAACCCATTTTATATTATTTTGGAAAGTGTAAAAAAAATTTTTAGGAGAACACCCCCCACCCATCCATCCACTTTTCTCCCCTGGCAGCAGTCCCTAATCACCCTTGGTCATAGCTTCACATATCTCACGCAAAGCCACCACAACATTCATAACAAACATATACCCACCCTGGACGTCCTATCGACTCTAGGGCTTTCCTCACCAAAAATTGTTATAGCTGTCACCAAATTGCACTTACAAGCTCCGACCTTGGGCCACTAAACTCTCATCATTAGTTTTCAACCATTTCTCGCCATCATACCTATGTTAACCTATCATCCCCCCACCTTCTATATCAGATAACCCGGTCCCTTACATTAGTATTTCTCTCAGATGGTTGAGGCTTCCTTCTTTTCAACTTCAATAACCATTTTCCAATAAGGAACTAGTACCTTGAATGGCCCCTCACCTCAATAGGAGAATTCTTGGATGGCACTGTGGGAATCATCATTTCCCATTGATGTCGTCGATTCTCCTGACATTCGACTACAACACAAGCTTTCATGTCAATATGGTATCATACTTCACAACCATTGCACTTTGTCAGAATTCGTCGAAGACCCATGCCATCATAAGCATCTCTTTCAGAAATGCTTACACAGGAATATCCTAGTCATACACCCATGCATACAATGAGCATTGATTCTAAAAATATGCCATACCAAGATTATGCATGTCGGAACTAAATTCAACCTATTTTCAAATAAAAAATTCCCCTCAGGGCGTTATCAATCGTCGTCATCAACCAAATCAGCAAATCACTACCATATAAGTGACACAAATAGAACCTCTATCTTTCAAATAGGCTTTAACTAGCCAAATCATCACGAGCATGGGACATGCCTATCTCGTAGAAACGTTATATTTTTTTTATCTCTTTCAAGTTTCTGATAGAACATGGTCCCTCTTTTACTCAGAGCAAGGGGTCTCCAACCTTAGGCTTCACACAAGTTACTCTCTCTCTCTCTCTCTCTCTCAACACGGGTTATACACAATAGAAACTATAATGTATTTAAGCTATATATTTCTTCCTAGACCTCATACATTAAGGGGAAATTGTTATCATTGGAAAATTGAACAGGAAAATGACATCATGAAATTTCAAGCAGAAGGATTTACATGATGGAAAAACATTATAGAATCTGGAAAATTTAACTTTTATTGAAGTCAAAAGGAAAATTTATTAAGTCGTGCACAGAAGAGACTGGCACAAAGCGCTCTGTGTGGACTTTTCTTCAATAGTAGTGGAGATCTATGTGGCTATCTCTCAAATAACCACACGATCCTAGATATGGCGGAAGGTCACCATCCATGATCACTTTTCACACTTCAGGAAGAAGATTCTCCGCTCAAGGTCACCAAGGACAGCCGCCTAGAGCCACCTTGAGGCTTCAAGTGTAACACACAATGGAATCAACCTCCACTCTTGGGTCACTATCCATAATCGTACCAAGAGAGAGAAGAATATTTGAATTTTGCTTATAAAAGACCACCATGAGAAGAACAATTTAGAACACATTGTTATGTTGGCCAAATTTCCCATGAGAAAACTAGCAGTGTGTTGTCCAAGCAACAAAGGAGTGAAGGGATTCATTTA
Organism: Pinus albicaulis; assembly: GCA_034641835.2. NCBI lineage: Eukaryota > Viridiplantae > Streptophyta > Pinopsida > Pinales > Pinaceae > Pinus > Pinus albicaulis. The sequence goes on from CM076579.1 coordinate 861,197,846, forward strand.
TTGGGCATCCAACATCTCAATCCTAAAGGAGAAGTGCATTAATTGTCCCTTATCCGATCACTCATTCGAGGAGAAGAGAGAGGCTTGCAAGTAGCTTAAAGGAAAAGCCCTCCTTGCTTTGAGTATTAGAGCTCCATAAATCTAAGGACTCATTACAAATGTTTTAGTGTTCTTCCTCTTTTTTACCACCAACAACTAATAAAATGGGATTTGTTCTCCATTGGTATTTATTAGTTTGTTTAAACTCGATATTGAACTTGTGTTATATTTGTGTTTCTTGTTTCTTGTTTCCTCCTCTATTGTAGTATGCTATGTTTTATAAATAGTTTTTCTACATGTTATGATGCTTCACTAACCATTTAAAAAATCATTTTTGGCCCGTGACATTGCTTGTAGGAAAGCAACCTCCCCTACCAAGCACCGTGCATTTCATACACCCTCGTGTCCAATGCACTAATACAATGTATGTGAAGTAGAGCAAGAGCATATAAATGCTCAAGCACTCCACTGTAATGTGGATGGTGCAGATGATGGTGAAACCCATTATTCAAGTATGCATATGGATGAAGAAGATGCACCAGAGATTGCAAAGAGAGAATTTGAGGCCTCTGTATGTGAAGTAGAGAAAGAGCATATCAATGCTCAAGCACTCCACTATAATGTGGATGGCATGGAAGATGGTGAATCTCATTGTGATGAAAAACATGTGGATGATGACTGCAAAGTTAGATGTGCATTGGTGAATCCATCAGCAGTTGATGGATTCGGTAAAGCTGAAATTGTCAATGAAATTGACAATGAGCACATGCATGCTTAGATATCCCACCATAGTTTGGATGAAAATTATGTTGATGATATGTGTGGTTTCCTTTTTGAAATAGGAATTGATTGCGGAAATATGGTAAGCACAATGTTTGATAAAGCATTGAAAGTTGAAGTTGTCATTGTAGCAACAAGTTATGAAGCAGTGTGCGAACAAGAATCAATTGAGTTTGACTTAGATAAAGCTATCAATAGAGTAGAAAATTGTTTGGTGGGCCAACAATTGGAATGGTTGAAGTTAAATTTGATGAAAAACCATTAATTGGTGATGAGTGGTTACACATGAAGCAACAGAAAAAACATATTGATATGTGTTATTTGGTGAGAGAAACCCACTTGTCTTTGGAAGCCAAGTGGAAGACAACATGTTTGCAGCAGCAGATATTTGTAAAACAATGGAAAAGAAGGCAGAGAAGGAAGAGGTAGAGTAGGAAGCTGTCATTGAAGAGCATAAAAAAATGTTTTTTACATTGTTTTTGAATATGCAGGTGCTCAAAATAGCATGGGAGCAAATGTTGAGGTCAATGTTGTTAATACGTTTGATGCAGATTTGAGGCTCATTAAAGAATGGATTCAGAAACCAATTGAACAAATTGATGCAAGTCTTAAAGAAATAACTAGAATAAAATAATTGAATGAAATGGTGAATAATGTTCTTGAGTGTGCAGATTAAAGGAAGATACGGCAAAAAGAAAGTCAGGAATATGAAGTGCAAGAAGTAGAGCAAAGAAGACAGTTTGAATATGTAATGTTATGGCAACAGTCCATGGTTGAACAAATATTTGAATATGAAGGTGTAGAAGGCAAGATCAAATTGTCTTTCAGCACAAATTCAATAAAATTCAAAGAAAAATTGCAGCAGCAACAACAAGTAAAAACATATGGACCCTACAACGAAGAGCCTACAACAAGAATGAAGCAATTTCGAGGATATAGAATCTGGAAGCAGAGAAAAAGAAAAGGTAGAATTGTAAAAGTTTTGAATTATTGTAAGCCTAGCTGAGACATAGACCAATAAACACGTTTGAGTGATAATTGAGTCAATTTCTATTGTAAGACTAGAAGGCATAGTTAAGTCATGTTCGAGTTATGTTGAGTCACACAGTCGTAATTAAGGGGAGTGTTAAAATAAACTAATTACTTCGGCATGAAGAGTTTTCTATATTTAGATAGCTAGATAATCAGTGAACTCAGTGTTGATTCAAGCCGAGGTGATATATGAATTAAGTCGCATGTCAAGATATTTTAGGAGAATCACTAGTCAAAAAAGTTCAAATACCCTTCACTAAATTCAATGTAATTAAATCAAATCATATAAATCAAATTTGTGTCATCAATGTAAAAAAGCAACCATTCTTATGTTTTGTTTGTTATTTTATGTTTATCTTCTATACCTTTCCAAAATGAAATAATTCATTGTACGCTCATTCTGGCAATGAACATATGTCAATTTGAACAAATATTTGTTGAATTCACATATCCGAATATGTGGAACCAGTGATCCTTCTTTGGTAAGTTTATGTTTGCACATTATTTGTAGTACCCACATGTTTATAAAGTATATTGATTAGTCAAATTGACCGTTTTCCTGACGTTTGATGTTGGTGAGATTATTGACTATTATTGTTGCAAGCAGCGGTGCCTGAAGGACTTAATGGCTTCTATGGCTTCCGGTGGCTGGTTCTGTTGTTTATCCATTCCATTATAATGTTCTCTGCATGTAAAATCCGAACTTGTAAAGCTTATTTCTGGAATGCCTACGTCAAGGACTATATTACATTTCACGACACGAAATACCGATTCATTCTGTCTAGCGCAGGAGCAGAAGCACGACACTCTATTATTGTTATTTTGTAATATGCCAGCAACTTTGATCAATTCCATCAATAAAAATTGCATTGCCATGAAAATCATGGTTTATATCACCTCCACAATAAGAAGGAATAACGCATACATCAAAGGAAACGAATTGGAGTGTCTCATATGACAATTTGCAATGCTTCTAAATAGTTCACTGCCATTTTAAAATATTTCATTTACGACTTTGTTGTTATAGATAATTAACTAAAGAGAAAAATCTTCTTGTAGAATTTCTTTATATGATAAGGTAGGTGCTTGATTCAATCGAATTAGCATTTTTTTTTAAATTACCATAGTTTAACATTAATGGATCGTTCTGGCTCTCCAAAATTATTTTTTGAAACACATTATGGGAACTTCCGAAAACATTGCAATGGCATTGGTTGGGTACTTCTTGACATGCTATATGGGCAAAATTAAAATACTATCAGGATGTGTAACCAATAAGTTACGCTAACAAATAAAACACAAGAATGGACTATTAAGGAACAAACGTGCAATTCAGACGTTGAAGCATAAAGAAAACTGACTTATGAAGCAAATGGCAGCTAGAAGCTAAACTCCATTGTGTTGAGTTTTCACTGTGTGAATGAAGCATGCTAAGTTTTCACTTTGTGAATGGAGCTTTTTCTAAACATTGAAAGCTCTTTCTAGACGATGAAAGCTCCACACTAATAATATTAATTGGAAAGAGGAAATCTTAAACTCACAAGAGATGGCCAAAATATTAAAATAAAAGATGCACACAAAAAATTGTGTACGTTCCCACGAATATGGGAAAAGGTATTTTGGTTTTTGCATAATATCTAACAAATTGGAAGATGTAATCAAATATGAGTCAAAATTGGTTCGTTAAAAAATGACATTTATGACTATGAAATAAAATGATAGCGAAAATATAATTAAAAAACTCATATTCCCTTTACTCAAATACCGACTTCTTTTACCAATCAAAATAGTGTACTTTTAATATACATATTTCAAATTGTATATTAATTATTGTAAATATAGTTCTTATTAGTCCTGCCACATAGGATAGGATTATTAGTAATTAATATTTGGCACTGATATTAGTTTTTAATTTAAAACTTGGATTTTATATTTCATAAAACCGTTTATTCAATCTATCAAATAGTTGTAATATTTTTTTCAATTTTTAATTTAAAGTTTGGATTTTATATTTCATAAAACTGTTTGTTCAATTTATCAAATAGTTGCAATATTTTTTCAATCAATAGGATATTTTTTGTGATTTTATTTGGCCTCTTCCCAAGATAGAGCTTCATATTCTTATGATATTTTTTGTGATTTTATTTGGCCTCTTCTCAGGTAGTGCTTCATATTCTTCATATAGAGCTTTGTATTCTTCATAAAATTTCCTAAGTTGAAAGGATTCAGCTCATTGCTATTTTCCAATAGGAAGTAATGCTAACATTACTTCTTTAGTATTAAATGTTGGAGTTAACAATAATATTTATTTTGCACAAACATGTCTTGCAGAGACGTTGGTGTCATCTTGAGTTGTCATGAGTACACTACATGCACAAACATGTATTGCAGAGACATTAGTGCCATCTTGAGCTATCACGAGTACACCACACAACATGGTTATCCAAATGACTTGACTATCCACATCAAATGGATATCTACATGTACTCAGGAAATTAGCATGCTCGATCACACTATCACTACCTTTCAATAACAATATTGTAGCACTACTTGTGCATAACAATACCACAATATTGTTTGTTCATGACCATTTTCTTCATCATCCTTTGCAATATTGAATCATGTTTTCTCCTGCAACAGGGAAATCGCTCAATCCTCGATAATCTAACTAATATATCATATATCATTTACATATCATGTTTGTCACGCTAAGCATTTAATTCAAAAAAAAAATCCTTTTTGTTTTTAAAGGAATAACATATTAATATCTAAATCATGTTGGCTCATGTAGGAGGGATTATGCAGAATGGACTATAATAAGCATTGGAGGTTTGCATACTAGTTTTTCCAAGCACAGGAAAGTGGCTCCTATGGCTCTGCATGTCGACAATAATGTTATACATGTCTCAAGGTACTCTAACCATGATACCCTTTCTCATTATTTCTCTAGTGGCATCCTAAAATAACTATTGGATTCTTAACCATAAATGGTTGGACAATAATTTGGTTGAACAAGTTTCATATACATGATAACTCTGATAAATTGTAATAAAATACTTAAAATAAATTAATATACACAAATTTAGATCACTAGGAGTCTATGATAGGATAAATGAACTATTACGAAAACAATACGATTAATATCTCGCACATCTAGTACTTGATTTCCTATCTGTGTTGTTTTTGTTGCATTCTGTTATCCATCATAAATCATAGAATTCTGTAAATAATCAGTTCTCGTGCTTTTTAGCTGAACTAAAGCCACAAAAAATTGCAAAAACATTGACTCCTGCACTGATTCGTTGGATTGAACTAACCAAATTGACACAATTTGGACCGACTCACAAGTTCTGACTATGGGTCCTGTGCACTACTGGAAAAAAATAAAAATAAAAACCAACCTATTTGATCTCTGTAGATTAAAAACTGTTGAAATTGGCAACAAGAAGAGGCTTCTAATTTAATTGTCCCTTAATTAAATTATAATGAAATTGTAATTCCACATCACATGATAGATTGTACAAGATAACTGAGTTGAGAAGACTTATTTAACTTAGTTAATTCAAGTTGAAGGACAAACTAGAGGCATGTAGAATTATCTCTAATTTTTATAGGGTCTAGTTACAATTTATTTTGAGTTTTAATTATTTAACTTAATTATTTGAGTTAAAATCAGTTAACTAGTTCTAACTGATGGAGGGGCTAGTGAGAGGTCCAATGAATTAAATCTGATTTAGTTCACATGTAGTGATCAATCAGATAACTAAATATTCGCTATAAATATTTGTTGTACGTCAGTTCCGAGGAAGATCCAGTTGAGATTGGAGTTAAAGGGAAGTATAATATTAGTTGTATAATTAGAAAATTGTACAGGTCATGCATGAGGTCAGCAGGATGCCTTGGATGTATTGTGAAGTCAATTATTGTGAATTTCCTAATTAATAGAGGCTCAATTTCCCTAGGGATTGCACAAGCAACGCTGAGCATTCAGAGGTAAGAAACTGGTTAAATATTAGACCAAACTTGCTTGGATTAGAGTGAGACAATCAGAGATAGTGCAAATAGCTCTCAAGCTTGATAGAAGCATTGTATTGTTTCATATTCTTGACTTAATCCAAAATACAGATAACAAGGTTTTTAGCTGAGGCTTTCGCCGGATAAATCTTTGTGTTGTGTGATTGAAATTCTTTTTCTTTCTTGTTCATGTGATTATGCAATCGTAATTGTTTTCTGCGCTTTGTTGAATAGATTCAATTATTTTGTTTTAAAATATTACAATATTTGTTGAATCTATGTGGATTTTCTATGTGGTATCAGAGCGGGAATCACTATAGAAGAGAATAATACGAGTTTTTTTTCAATAGGTGAATCGAATTTTCAGATTTATTCTTCAGGACCAGCAACATAATTAAGATTTCTTTCTGTGGATTGAGAATTTAATTTCTATTGAGGGTAATTTGAATTAAATAGCTTGGAAGGACATGATGGAGGCACTGTTGGAAGACAACAGGTTAAAGTAATTCATAAACAGTGATTCCTCGGCCCATAGCAACAAATGCTAAATATCTTTATGCATGGAAGAAAAATGTAGCAAATGTGAGAAGGATTCTATTAGAAGGAGTTCGAGATCATATTGTCTTGAACCTCCATGGAAAGGCAACTCCATATGATATGTGGAAGGCCTTAATAGATTTTTTTTCAGAACAAAAATGACCACAGGAAGTTGGCGTTGAAGGAAAATATCAGAAAAATCAAGATGGAGAAGGGCGACACAATACCAAAATACTTGAAGAAGTTCACTCAATGTCGAGATGAGCTTCAAAGTGTTAGTGTGACAATTCTGGTGGATGATTTGGTGAGCCTAAAACTTATAGGCCTTACTAAGAGTTGACACAACTATCGGGATTCTTTGAATGGGAGGGAGAAGCTACCAGAGTGGGAGCGATTGTGGTCTGACTTGGTACAAGAAGAAATTCGGTGGAATACCAGAGATGGATATTCATCAAAGAAAAATGATGAGGAGAATTTCTCCTTTGATGGAAAGGCAAAGAAATGGAAAGGGAAGGCTTCCCATTATAAATCAGATTCTTATTAGGCAGGAAAGAAGAAGGACTTGTCGAATATTAAATGTTTTCACTGCCATGAGCTTGGACACTATACTACAAAGTATCCGCATAAGAAGGCTGACAAGAAGACCTCAAGAGGAGCGGTAGGTGAAGATCTTGCTTCAGAATTAGAGTTGGATTTCAATCTCATCACATGAATGGTGTCATCAGTGATGGGTTATGTGGTACTTGGATAGTGTAGTTTCATTCCATATGACCGGAAATAAAGAATTATTCAACAACTTGGAGGAGAAGGATCTCCAAATGCACATTGAGATGAGAGATGACGGGAGGTATAACGTGAACGAAATAGGTACAGTTACCTTTCAGAGGGAGTCTAGTACTCCTCTCACATTAAAATATGTCATTTATGTTCCTGCTTTAAAGAAGAATTCAGTTTTAGTTGCTATGTTGGAAGATCGTGGCTATGATGTGATATTTAGAAAATGAAAGGCATTCATTTGTCACAAAGTCACGGGTGATCCAAATGGAAAGTGGAATCCACCCATGGTATTTATCCACCCATGGTATTCATTCACCCATGGAATCTATCCATGGTATTGTAAGTGGCATCTACTCATGGTATTCATCCACCCGTGGTATTTATCCAGCCATGGTATTGCAAGTGGCATCTACCCATGGTATTCATTCACCCATGGTATTTACCCACCCATGGAATTTACCTGTGGTATTGTAACTAAAAAATACTATAAGTAACAAGTCACATTTTGTAAAAGGACACATTTTCCACCATAATGTAGATTTTACATTTATTCCTTATTTTAATAAAAAAATTATTTGTCATTTTTTTTACTGCATGTTCTCTTTGTCTTTTTTCTGGCATTTCAATTTTTTAGATATTGAGGGCCTCCCCCCGAGATATGGATCAGTGGTATCAGATTCAGGTTACGAATCCATGGGTATGAGGGTTTGAAGCATATTTCAGTTTCAAAGTTTTGAAGAAAACTTCATGCGAGTTCCACGACCTCAACGAATCACGTACTTGGGAAAAGTGGGAAGAATTTTTGTTTTTTTTCATTTTTTTTGCAGGAATGTTTTTTGGGCGATGAATTTGCAGATCAGATATGAAAATTTTGGTGAAAAATTTACAAAAATAAAAAATAAAAAAATATCTGGATTCCTTGCGAAAAAATACCCAAATTAAAAAAAAAATCAGTCGAATCAGAATCTGGATGAGGGAGATATCGCTAATTTAAAATCAATTGTGTTGCAGAAATTTTTCTAACGAAAATTCATGGATGAAAACTCTTCTATCATGTTTTGTAGCTTTTATGAAAATTTTCAGAAAAATTATTGTCGATCTGAGCTCCTATTGAAAAATCACCCAATTTCAAAAAATAAATTGGTCGAATTAGCGTTCGAATGAGGTAGATATCACTGATTTAAAATAAACTATTTTTTTCAGAATTTTTGTGAGGACGAGACAATTGCAATGTGAATATGAGTTTCCAAAGTGTCTAGATAGGGATTTCAATTACATGGAAAATGAATAATGATCATTATATTTCCAAAAATAGGTTATAATAAATATTCTGAGTTATATTTACCAAGCTATGTCCATTTTAAATTAGTTTTTATATCTGGAGCATCATTTAGAGCAGGTTCCCTTTGGAGATGTGCCCTCCCACCCCACTTTAGTAGGAACCTGCTTGACATTCATTAGTTTCAGCATAAAAAAATTTGGTTTTGGTTCTTTGGAGAAATTTCCTCCCACCCCAAGATTTGTAGGCACCTGCTACTTTATCAACAATCAACATCACAGTTATCGGTCAACCGCACAAAATCCTTGTCATCAAAGTCCATTGTCTAGGTCACACACTGTTAGTATCATAGTTGGTCGCAAGAATTATAGGGTATGTGTATCCTCAGATATTATTTTTTCATGGTTATGGGTCATCCACAAACCCACACTTCATCGAAGTCTATTTTCTAGGCCACACACTGTCAATATCACAGTTGGTCACAAGAATTACAGAGTATCTCTATCCTCAAATATTTGTTCATCGCAATTATGAATTAACCAAACAAAACCATTCTCTTCAGTGGCTATTCATATTCAACATGAGATTCTCAAAATGGAACTTCACACAATGGCGACCATTGCTTCTTAAGGAGGGAGGAATGATCTAAATGGAAAGTGGCATCTACCCATGGTATTTATCCACCCATGGTATTCATCCACCCATGGAATCTACCCATGGTATTGTAAGTGGCATCCACTCATGGTATTCATCCACCTATGGTATGTATCCACCCATGGTATTGTGAGTGGCATCTACCCATGGTATTCATTCACCTATGGTATTTACCCACCCATGGAATTTGCCTGCGGTATTGTAACTAAAAAAGACTATAAGTAACAAGTCACATTTTGTAAAAGGACAAATTGTCCACGATAATGTATCTCTTACAGTTATTATTTTTTTTAATAAAAAATTTCTTTGTGGTTTTATTTACTGTGTGTTCTATCCCTTTTTTTATGGCATTTCAATTTTTTAGATCTTGGGGGCCTCCCCCCAAGATCTGGATCAACGGGACACATGAAGAAAATTGGGGTTTGGGTAAATAACCTCTACAAATTGGATGTAGAATATTGTGCTACCTTGAGCATGAAAGTAGAGTAGGTGCAGAGCTGAGAAATTGGTGAGTTATGGCATATAAAATTGGGCCATCTACACCATGGCACTTTGAAGATCATGCAACAGATTTCTATAGGACTCCCGATGGTGAAATTGAGTAGCAAGATACATGAAAAGGATGTACATTGGGGAAGTACACCAAAGCCACCTTTCATGATAAGGAGAGCCGAGCAAATGCAATCCTTGAAAGAGCTCACTCAGATGTGTGTGGACTGTTCTCGACATCCTCCACAACAAAACACAGGTATTATGTGATTTTTTAGATGATTTTTCACGCAAGTCACTGGATATTATTCATGCAGAATAAATATCAGACATTCTTAAATTTTTGTGAGTTCAAATCACTTTTCAAGAAAGATATAGGGAAGAATTTGAAGGATCTCAGGAGTGAAAATGGTGGAGAATATGTCTCAAATGAATTCAATAACTTTTGTGCTTTAGAAGGAATTCAACGAGAATTGATAGCACCTCATAACCCACAACATAATGGGGTTAAAGAAAGGAAGAACTTAACTATTGTGGGAACAACGCGAATGATGTTGCAAGATCATGGCCTACCATTGCATCTATGTGATGAAGCATTCAACGCATCAATATTTTTTCATAACAGAAGTCCTCATCGAATTCTTGGGATGAATACACTAGACGAAGATTTCTCAGGTAAGAAACTAGATGTGGTGCAGTTTAAATTTTTTGGTCGATCAATTTATTGCCATGTGACCAAAGATGTTAGGAAAAATTTAAATCCAACAATTGAGTTGGGAATATTTGTGGGGTATGTTGTGGTTCATTTGCAATTTCATTTCCAACTCTCAAAATTTAAAAAATTAAAACATAAAATATATAATGTTTTGAAAAAGTAAATGAATAAAAATTTCATGTGCCAAAGGTTATTTTGATTTATTTGTGAAACAGTAACATTATGTTTCGAAGCATGTGTAAGGTAGGTCCTGTTATCACTAAGATTGATCCTTAGGCTAAAGAAGGCAATCCTGAGGTAACCTCAAACCAAACTTTGGACTTGGTATCTAGCCCTACTAAATCAGAGAGGGATCTCTCGATAGAATCACAACCAAGAGGGTTGGATAAAAAATATTTTAGGATAGCTAAGGAATACAAGGAGTTTTATTTTTATTTTAGGGTTGGGCTCACTGAACAGGGATTAGGTCAAGAGGATAGATCAGGGCCAAAAGGATGAAATTGAAGTCTTCTTGATGGGGTAAGGTAGGTAAAAGTTTTAAAATTCAAAGAGGATTAAACGAAATGGAAATATTGGTGAGGAGCTATAGAAAGCATCTGAAATGTATTTTCTCTAAATTGAAGAAAATGAACACATTATACTGAATTTCCCAGAATAGAGCATAAATAATTATGAATTTTTTCTTTCAAACTTGAAATTAAGTATATTTTAGATACGAAATGGTTTATGAATTAACAATACATTCTAACAAATCAATCACAGAGAAGAAACAATGTTTAAAACTCATACCACAGGGATCCCAACAAAATAGCTACAATTTTCCATTAATGTCCAAGCCAAAATGATTCTTGATCAATACAATATCTTCAACTGATGCCAACCATTACAAAGACTCGAAAAATACACCTTATAGACCTTAAAACTACTTCCTCTCATCCTCAGGGTTTGAATCCATGAGGTGAGGGAGTTGTTACACCAAAACCTGAACTAAAAGCTAAAGACTAGGATGAGGAAAGTGACTCATTCCTATCTTTTAGAATAGATACATTTGACTTCAAACTAATGATTTACCTAATGTATCTACCTTAGGTAAAAGTAAAATATGATATTTACAATGGTAACTTTATAATTTACCCAAGTAAAAAGTAAAACAAAGGTGAAACTTCAAAATTTACTAAAACTGGTAAAAATGTAAATTTCCTGGTAAACGCACAGCGCCAAGACAGAAAAATTGACATGTTTTGTGAGCCACTTTTGGAGGCCTTCCCTTGTCCAAATCAGCTCCCTGATAACTCACTGTAAATTTATCTGAGTTTAGTTTCAAATATGCTTTCACTTTTTAAAATGGTGGTCATCTGCCCGGCCAAAAACCTGTTTTCCCAAGACTGGTAAATGCGCAACGCCAAGGTCAAAAAGAGGGCAGAAACATGATGTTTTGGTGGTTTTTTTCCTCTTTAAGGGACCATTTCTGCTCCAAATCTCATGAAACTTGCTGAGGTTGATGTACTCATCAATATGAACATGAGGATGCTAACCAATTTTCAATTGGATGCCCCAAAAAATAGTGTAGCGCCAGTGGTGTTGCGCGTTTAGCAATTTTATGCATGTTAAACTGTCAAAAAATCAAAATTTGCACAAGGTGTGCCAAAATTGGAATTTTCTTGCTGATTTATAAATTAGAGGCATGGTGAGACACCTCAAAAATAATATTCAACTTGTCCTTCTCCTTTGACTCAGTCAGAGCCAAAATATTTGCATGGGCTCATTTGAGCTTGGCCCTTGCAATCCTGTTTCTCATGGCATAATGTTTCGCCATCTTCCTCTGAATGTCAATGTCTTTATTTTCCTTTTCAATGTCTTTCCTGCTGATGAAGAAGGCATGGCCCCTTCCACACCATGTGAATCAAACACATGCATGTCGCCTCTCTGATATGTCAAGGAAAATGGCTCAATATAAGTCATTTTAGAGCTAGTTGCCTCAATGTCCCTTTCATTGCTTGATGCTCTCATATCATGATGTAATGGTGAAGGGTTGTAGAAAGGTGATGAGGTAGGATCAACAAGAGGTGAATGGATGTGAGTGGATGGTGATGTATGAACAGTGGGATGTGATGGAGGAGTGGATATGGGAGGATGAGATGATGAAGGAATATCCTGCTCATGATGAATAGGTGGGGAAGTGAAAACCTCATTTGCAATTAATGTATCCCATGAAATTTTTTTCTGCTGAAGCTGATGCATGACCACCATTTTGATGAGTGAATGATGAAATAGGCTCTGCATTTTCTGATTGTAATCCCTCTTTTTCACAATGTAAGCCATCTTATCAATGATACGGAAAAGATAATATGGTATGTGTAGCATTCTAACTATAGTGAAATGCATGAGGAGACGGATATGGTATGAGTAGAGTCAAGAAAACCTCCCCTCAGAAGTGAATTATTTCATTATTATCCTCATCATGGGCACATGCCAGTCAAGAAGATGAGAAAAAGGGAAAATGGACTCCTTGTCATCTTTGTACCTAGGTTTGAGGTATGTTTCAAAATAACTCATGTCCAAGTTTGCTTGTTTAAACCACCTCTCTCCCACACTAGGTATCCCTGTAGCAACTGCAATAGAATTGGCAGACATCTCAAAAGTAACCCCAAAAAAATTGACCTGCTTGTCATGTAGATTGATGATGAATAATCTTGTTAACTCTAGGTGATTTTGGACTTGCTGCACTCTCTCACAGAACTCAAAGCAAGATACAGTGAGAGGAGAGGAAATAATCACCCTTGTGGTGATGGGTTCAAACCTGTTTATTTTCCCTCCCTTATGGTCATTTATTCTTGGCATTTGTGCCTCACCAACAATGCCACTATCCTCTTCTTCAGACATTTTCAAATTCTGATTTGTGAAATGCTAGGGTGCGAGTGAAATGAGATGAGGGGAAGGGGATGAGATGACTAGCTTGAAAGGTGAAGGGAATGAGTGTAGGAAATGAGTGAAAAGGAATGGGTGTAGGTAATGAGTGAAGGGAAAAACTAAATCAATGAAAACCCTTGATCAATGAAATTACTTTGTCTATGACTGATATTTTGTTTAGGAGGATGAAACAAGTGTATAAACAATGATCACAAACTAAAATTAGGGTTTCCTTTAGGGTTCCACTTAAATTCATTTAAGAGTGACCAATGGCTTAAAAAAAAGCTTATGAAATGTACTTACTTCTTAAAAGTTCTTGGAGGACTTTTGGAAAAATTTGAAAAAGTTTTGAAGTTGTTTGAATTGCTAGAACACTCGGCAATCTTCTCTGTCTAGGCGCGCAGTGCCATTGGTGAGCGCACAACGCTTTTAAAAACATGCAGAACTAGTCTACATGCACGCAACACCTTCACAAATTGTGTTGGAAACTCCTGGAAAGGGCACAACGCGAAGATATGGGCGCAAAACGCCAAGGTAAATGCGCAACGCCAAGTGCAAAACGCGCAGCGCTGAGAAACTTAGCACAATTTCACTCAAAAACTCACAAATTTTCCTTTGTTGAATGCTACTGATGTTTTGAAAGGAAATAATGACTCTTTTGAAATGTTTTATGGGCTTTATATTTAAGTGGAATTTGATTTAACTTTGAATACCCACTTTTCTAATGTTTGAAGTCTTTTTCCTTTTATCATTGATACTCTTTGACAATTTTTCATTGTAGGTTGTTGAAGTCATGGAGTTGGCTTCTCTTTTTCTCACTGAGTCTTGACATAATGGCTTTGAAATCTTGGGATTAAATTATTACATATAATAGCATAAAATTACATTTGAAAAAATGAAATAAATTACATAAGTGACTTTTCTATCAAAATGGAAATTTTGATAAAAAAAGTCCCGAAAATAAAACTACAACCTTTGAAGTAAAATGAAACCATCATGATGATCTTGTTCAATCCCTCTCATATATGTCCTGACCTCATTGGAATGAAAGAGTGACCTTGATAAATTCACATCCCTAATGACCTAATGAAAGTGCTTTTTTGACCTAATTTTGAATGAGATTTTGACTTAAAAACTTTCAAATGAAAACAGAGCATTTTCATATGTTTTTGTGCTCAAAGGAACATGGGAATGAGTCATCAATATGAATCTTGGAGGGAGAAAAAAATTATTTGACAAGGACAACCACCAGTGGAGAAAACTTATGTCATGACCTAACGGAATGATAAAAAATTTATTCAGTATGGGACACCTAAGATGCACATGAAAATGTGTTTTGATCCCTGGTGGAATTATACCAATACTGACACTAACATTGGCCTTATTGGGGATGGCATATCCTTGGAGGTGTCAAGAACACCATAGACCAAGTGCCTAACCATTGGGTAAATACAGTCAAACAATCCTAAAGACTACTGATTACTTAAAATGACTCAAAAACCATTTAAAAAAGCTGGAAAATGACTCAATAACTGACTTTGACACTAACTCAAAACTAACTCCAAAACTCTAAAAACAACAAAAAATCAACAAGATTTATAGCCTTCACTTCGGGTCCCAATCCTAGGTGATCTTCTGCCCCAAAATTTACAGGAAATATAAACTGGTATGTACAATGAAAATGAAACATTCATTCAGAAACTTCATCAGAAATAATAATGTTTCAGGGGCCTACCATTGACTAGTCCTTCTAAATATTCCTCTCCATTCATATCTTGCAGAAAATATGCATTCTATCCTCAATAATCCAAGATCTTGTAGGGTCTCTTCCAAATATTTTCAAACTTCTCGTGCTTACCTTTATCTTCATTTGTTGCATCCCATTTCAGCACTACATCCTCCAGCTGAAATTTATCTTCTTTGGTTTGATGATCATAAATATTCTTAATTCTATCCTGAAGCTTAGAAGCAGTCTGATAAACCTCCACTCTTGTTTTCTGAAGGTGAATCATTTTATTTATTCGACGTTGCATATCATCTTCTTCACTATCTGCCTCCTGCAATAATCTCATAAGCGGAACTGCAAGTGATGTAGGAAACATTGTATCTGTAGCATAAACTAGCTCAAAAGGTGACATAACTATTGACTTATTTGTGCTCACACGGTCTGCCCACAAAGCATTGGTAAGCTTCCTGTGCCAATTTTTCTTGTTCTCCTCTAACATTTTCTTGATGATATTCACTAAATATTTACTAGAGTACTCAGCTAATCCATTTCCCTATGGATAATATGCGGTGAAATGACCCAATCTGATATTATACTTGTGACAAAACTTAGCCATCTTCTTTGACTTAAATGTTGTAGCATTATCTGTAACAATCTTGTGAGGACAACCAAAACAAGACAAAATATTGGATTCTAAAAATTTAATGATTACCGTATCCGTAGCTTGCCTTGTAGGAATAGCCTCGATCCACTTGGTGAAGTAATCGGTGGCTGTTAGAATCCATATGTGCTATGATGATGATGTGGGATGAATTTCCCAATAAAATCAAGTCCCCACTATTGAAAAGGAGCATTTACTACAATAGGTTTCAGCGGAAGAGGAATGAGTTTCCTTTTTCCCTGAAAAGCCTGACATTCATGACAATTTGTGATTGTTTTGTACAAATCAGAAAATAAAGTTGGCCAATAATACCTTGCTCTCAACACTTTGTTAGCTGTTGTTTTCCAAAATAAATGGCCTCCACAATCTCCCATATGAAAGTCATCCATTACCTAGTTAGCTTCATCTTCAACCAGACAATTCAAAAGAACACCTCCTGGATCTTTCCAATAAAGGGCACTTTATAGAATGTAGTATTTAGCATATTTTAATTTCAAAGACCTGCCCTAACTTTTTGACACTTTAAGAGGAGGAATTAAGTGCTGAAGAACATATACTATATCAGAATACCATGGTGAAGTAAGAAACATTTCAGATACTTGTATTAGAGTGCCATCTTCATCATCATATGACATTGTTGAAATAAGGTTTATGTCTAGAGCTTGCAAGTTGGATTCAACCATCAGCTTGGCTAACCCATGTCCCTTTATCAGTTTGGTAGGCCTTATCTCAAGATCATACTCTAGCATAGCTACTATCCACCTACCTCTCTGACCTTCAGGATTAGTCTGTGTGAGAATCTGTTTTTCCATTGCATTTGGAACATAGGCAACTATATGTGAATGTAGAATATAGATTCATAAACCTTTCAAAGCTTTAATTATGGCTAAAGCTCATTTCTCAATAATTTTATAGCGAAGAGCATCATCTCTAATGGCTCAACTGAATAAAGCAATAGGCTGTTCAACCTGATCTCTCTTTTGCATTAAAACTGCAGCCAAAGTATGCTCGGATGCAAATGAAAATATTATGAAATCACTAGTATAATCTGGACTAACCAAAACAGGGGTTGTGCTTAAAGCAAGCTTTACCAAGTTGAAAGACTTCATAGCATCGGTGTTCCATTTTAAAGTGTTTTCCTTCTTCAACATATTAGTCATTTCTCTCAAATGCTCAACTAAATTAGGAACAAATATGCGTAAGAAGTTCATCTTACCATTGAAAGCATGTATCTCTTTTTTGTTCCACGGAAAGTTTATCTTATGAATGGATTCTACTCTGGAAGGATCAATGCGAATACCATATTTGGAAATTATGTGACCAATAAATTTCCATTCCTCCAAGGCAAAAATACTCTTCTTCGGATTTAAATAAATCCCTAACTCTCTGCATTTCTGAAAAACAATTCTCAAATGATACAAATGTTGATCATCAGAACCAGAAAACATTGTCAAATCTTCAAGATACACTACTAAGAAAACATCCTTCTGATTAGCAAAGGCTATATCCATCTCCCGCTGAAAATTAACCCTTGCATTTTTTAGTCTGAATGGTATTTTAACATACTAAAAATTTCCCCATGGTGTTTTGAAAGTAGTCTTACCTTGGTCTTCTTCATGTACCAAAATCTCATTATAACCTGAATAACCATCAAGTAGTGACATCCGTGATGCTCCAACTACCTTTTGCAGAACATGATCCATCTTAGGAAGGGGGTAATTATCCTTTAAAGATACTTTATTCAAATTCCGTAAATCTATGCATAACCTTATCTCTCCGATATTTTTCCTTACCTACACCAAATTTGAAATCCAATCTGAAAACCTAATTGGCACAATGATACCTGATTTGTACGATCGATTTACCTCTTTTTCGATGGATGGCAACAATCTTGGGTTTATCCTTCTCAACTTCTGCCTGAAGTGTTTCTGATCTAGCTTGATGGGAATAGTGTGTTGAATAATATTCTTATCATAAACCTTCAAATCTGCATAATCCCATGAAAAAATATCAAAAAATTTAGACAACAATTTAATGTACTTATCTTTCACCTCGGGAGACAATGTCTTAGACAACTTAACCATATTTGGCTTGTCTTCTTTTCCAATGTTCACATCTTCCACTCATTTTTATGTAGGATTCAATGTTGGTTTCCTGGCCACATCATCCTGATCAAACAAATCTTCTAAAGGTATCAGACCTCTAGGAATAACATTATCTTTCAGCTGCAAAACATTCATCTGACGGGCTTTTATCTCTTGATCTTCAACATCACAAACATCATCAATAAAAGCATCTTTGAACTTTCCTTCATTCTACAAAAAACTATTTATTTCTTTGTCATCCCAAAAAAAATTCCAGTACCTTAAATTATCCGGAACAGTAGGTCTATGTTTGATATGAATTTCAAATTTATTATTGGAGTTCATTGGAATTTTAAGATTACTTGCTATTGTAGCAAGAAAATCTGCAATGATGTTCTGAGTTCTTGGTACTACTGTTAATGCATACTCAGGAAACATCTTTAGGACATCCAAACTGCATTTCTATAAGCTCTCTTCTAGGGATGCTTTTCTTGATACTCTGCTTTTACCTGCTTTATGACAAGCTCAAAATCGCCATAAACAGAAATTCATTTTGCACCAAGTTTCTTCAGAATTTTAAGACCTGTAATCAAGGCTTCATACTCCTCTTCATTTTTAGAATAGTCAAAATATAATTTATAAGAGAATTATCTAACACTAGCTGGAATTCCACCTGACTTACCAAATGGGCTTCAGATCCAAATACCAGTACCTGCACCTTCCTTACCCAAAGCACCATTGAAATCCATTCTCCATAAACCCTTTTCGTATTATAGATGTTGAAACTAAACTTTTGGTTATGTTTTTCTTCGGATAATGACCTCATTTTTCTGTTCTGTACTGATTTTTTGTTCTTCAAGAGACTGCTCAGAAGAAATTACCATTTCAGAGGTGATCACTTCTGAAGTCACCACTTCTTTTTCTTTATCCAAAACTGCTCTAAAACTTTCTAAAACTTATGGAATATCTTCTACTATTACTAACTGATTATTTACATCATTCAAATCACCATCATTATAAAAATTAAGATATTCAAGATCTGTATGTACAGCCTGTATTGGATGATTGATAGGCTTCTCCTTACTAGTTATCATATACTTCATTTTCTTTTCCTGATACAATTTCCTCAATTGCCCCAAAAAAAGAATAGTAGCATAAGAAAATTCTAGTTGTAAAGTACCTTTGAGTTTGGCTCCCCATGATATAGACAGAAGCATTCCAAAAAAAGGTGGCATATCATCTGTCACCACATCCATCAAAATATTCTTAGCTGGAATCTAGTCTAAGGAAACCACTAAATCTTTAATGAGACCAATGAAACAAACTCTAACAGAATCAAATGAGTACAAATCATGATAAGGTCAGTGATATCCATGCCTAAATTTTCCATAGTAGCCTTAGACATCAAATTGTGAGAGGCACCGGAATAAAGCATATTATTATGAAGTATGTACTCATGCAGTCTAAGGCTAAAATAAAAAGGAGGAACTTCACTCTCTCCTAATTTACCATCTATAGCTAGACCAAAAATGAGCTCAAGGTGGTCATCTTCAACATTAACCATATCGAACAAAACATTAACCATATCAGACAAAGGATCAACCAACAAAATTTTAGACACTTGATCTCTGTAATGATTATTCTTTACTAACTCCGTCAAAGGAATGGACACTTTTAATTTAGCTATTTCATTTTCTAAATTAAAGGTTGTGACTTTATCTACCTCTTTGACAGCAGTATCTCTTCTAAGATTTAGATCCCTTGTCACAATTTCCTTCTTCTGAGTATCTTTCTCATTAGTAGTTGAGCTTGTTAATGCTTGATTGATGTTGCTATGATTCTGGTCTGCAGGTTCTTTACCCTTTTTTTGAAAAATCATTCTTTGGTTGGACTTATTTCCTTTTCTGAATAGGATTGAAAGGTACATCTCTACTCCTTAGGGAATATTGTTTCTCTGGTGCACTTAAAGCATTCATATATCCACGTTGGTAATCATCTGATTCAGTCTCTAAATCATCATCATTTGACAAGATATAGTCTTCATCTTTTGGAGAATCCAGATTTTCAGTATACTCATCATCTTCAGTCAAGAACATGGGTAATCCATCTGTTGTAAAGAAATGATTTGTTTCAATCACTAGATATTCATCTTCTTCCTCCTCTACTTGAACATAATTTTGCTGCAATGGGGTCCTTATTTGCTATTGTTGTTGTGTTGTTTGGTCAGGTGCTTTCTGCTCTCTTTGCTTAATTCTCAACTGTTGTTGATGTCCTCTGAAATTTGGATTCTGGATCTGTGGTTCAAGTCTCTCTGAAATAGACAATTGGTCAACCATATTCTCGATAGTTTGAAATAATGAATCCATTTTTGTATCTGAAGTGGATGTCTCCTCTTTGATAGTCACCCTCTTTTCTGATCTCATCCTTGCTCTTTTGGCCAGCAAATTCGATTCCACACTTACAACATTTTTCTGCATGTCTGCTAAAGTTGTATGATCACGTTCACGCAACTGATATGCCTTATCAGCATCAAATCCATCCGGGAATTTGACCAAAACCATACCCTCCGGTGGTTTCATATGTGCAGGAAGAGCATTATACGTTGCATTAAATCTCATGCAATAATCTTGAACAGACTCACCAACATTATTTTTGATGTTCACATATTTGAATAGGATTTGAAGGGGATTCTTCTTTAATTCCCACCTTTCTACAAATTAACGATGAAAAATTTCTGGGGTATCAACAGTGCCTGCCGGTAGAGCTCTGAACCATTTTATTACTTCTCCTCCTAGGCTTTGTGCAAACAGCCTCATCTTTACATCTTCTATATCTATTTCATGCAAATCAAAAAAGGCATTCATCTTATCTACATGTTTTTGAGTTTTTATAGGCTAAGTATCATCAAACAAAGGGATTTTAGTTTGATAATCTACAAGCATATGACTCATATTTTGAAGGAGAACAAGGGGAGCATATATTGCAGCCATGACTGGAGGCGGAGGTGGAGGATGAACAATAGGAATAATAGGGATTTGGATGCCTGATGTGATCAAAGGAAGTCTTATCCATGACTAAGTAGTGTGAACAATGGATGAGGAATAAAGTGGGGGAAGAGGCATATTCTGAGTAATGGTAGATGAAGTGATGGAAGAAGAAGGTGAAATCTAAGGTCTGCTTGCCAGCTAAGTACTTACTTGCGAAGAGTAGTTCTAAAAATATTTAAGAGATTGTAAAAATTGTGTTGCTGATTGAGACCTTGATTTAAAACCTAATTGAGAGTGTGAAAACCGATCTTCAATAGGGCTATGGAAGGAAATGGAGGAATGAACAACTGTCTCAGCAATCCAACTGAAAGATTTACTCTGGAATAAACTATGCTCAAAATTTATATAAAATTAAATATCTTTCAAATTTTCTAACCCTTCGGGAAATGAATGAACTATGGGAATAAAACTTATTTTTGATTGATTTCCGACTAAACTAGAAGTCTCAACAAAAGCTTTACTTTTTATTCCAATGTTTTGAGGCTCACTAACAATAGTAGGAGGATTTGGATCGGGATTGGATTTGGTGTATCTTCGGGAAGCCAATATGTCCAATTTCAAAAACCAATATGCACTTTACAAATTTTTCAATTCACCCTTTGAATAAACTCTAAAACTTATCATCCACAAGTTTAAGAATTTCAATGAAAGCTTATTATTGGGGTTGATCTGATCTTACTCTTTTCTTCCTCAATGGATTCGCCAAAATATTATCACTCAGATTGATCCTTAGGCTGAAGAAGGAAATCCTAAGGTAACCTCAAACCAAACTTTGGACTTGGTATCTATCCCTACCAAATCAAAGAGGGATCTCTCGATAGAATCACAGCCAAGAGGGCCGGATAAAAAATATTTTAGGTTGGTTAAGGAATACAAGGAGTTTTAATTTTTATTTTAGGGTTGGGCTCACTGAACAAGGATTAGGTCAAGAGGATAGATCAGGGCCAAAAGGATGAAATTGAAGTCTTCTTGATGGGGCAAGGTAGGTAAAAGTTTTAACATTCAAAGAGGATTAAATGAGTTGGAAAGACCAGTGAGGAGCTAGAGAAAGCATTTGAAATGTATTTTCTCTAAACTGAAGAAAATGAACACATTATACTGAATTTCCCAAAACAGAGCATAAATAAATATGAATTATGTCTTTCAAACTTGAAATTAAGTATATTTTAGATGCGAAATGGTTTATTAATTAACAATACATTCTAACAAATCAAACACAGAGAATAAAGAATGTTTAAAACTCATGCCATAGGGATCCCAAGAAAATAGCTGCAATTTTCCATTAATGTCCAAACCAAAATGATCCTTGATCAATACAATCTCTTCAACTGATGCCAACCATTACAAAGACTGAAAAACTTCATCTTATAGACCTAAAAACCACTTCCTCTCATCCTTAGGGGTCGAATCCATGAGGTGAGGGAGTTGTTACACAAAAATCTGAACTGAAAGCTAAAGACTAGGATGAGGAAAGTGACTCATTCCTATCTTTTAGAATAGATACATTTGACTTCAAACTAATGATTTACCTAATGTATCTACCTTAGGTAGAAGTAAAATATGATATTTACAATGGTAAATTTCTCATTTACCGAAGTAAAAAGTAAAATAGAGGTGAAACTTCAAAATTTATTGAAACTGGTAAAACTATAAAATTTCTGGTAAACGCGTAGCACCATGACAAAAAAATGACTTGTTTTGTGAGCCACTTTTGGAGGCCCTCCCCGTGTCCAAATCAGCTCCATGATAGCGCATTGGAATGGTATCTGAGTCTAGTTTCCAAATATGCTTTCAATTTTCAAAATGGTTCCTATCTTCCATACCAAAAACCTGTTTTCCCAAGACTGGTAAATGTGCAGTGCCAAGGTCAAAAAGAGGGCAGAAACATGATGTTTTGGTGGTTTTTTGCCTCTTTAAGGGAAAAATTATGCTCAAAATATCCTAAAAATATTTGAGGTTTATGTACTCATAAATATGAACATGAGGATGTTGACCATTTTTCAATTTAATTCCCCAAAAAAGAGTGCAATGGTAGTGGCGCTACGCGTTTAGCCAATTTTCTACATGCTAAACTGTCAAAAAATCAAAATTTGCACAAGGTGCGCCAAAATTGGAGTTTTCTTGCTTCTTTAGAGGTTAGAGGCATGGTGAGACACCTCAGAAAGAATATTCAACTTCTCCTTCTCCTTTGACTCAGTCAAAGCCTGAATCTTTGCATGGGCTCGTTTGAACTTGGCCCTTGCAATCATGTTTCTCATGGCATAGTGTTTCGCCATCTTCCTCTGAATGTAAATTTCTTTCTTTGCCTTCTCTAGAAGGCCTTCCAGATGCAAATTGGCTCTCTCAAGCCAAGAATCTCTATCTCTACTAATCTCTATGGAAAGTAGCTCACTTGGAGTAAGTTGCTCTGCCAATTCAACCTATTTCTACCTTTCCCGAGCTAAAGCCTTCGTTATCCCAATGGTCCTCGATCTTTGTCTTGGAAGCTGATCTTCCTCATCATCACTATCATCACTTTTTCCCAAGGTTTCCTCCAGCAAGGCCTTGGCCTTTCCTGCCTCTTTTTGAGCTCTGATTTCCCTGACCTCACTGATGATCTTCTTTGTCTTCAGCTACTGATTTTCTAGCTCAAGAAATTCAATCACATACCTTTCTCTACCAATATTAGCTTGAATCTCACTAATACTAGCCTCCTTTCCTCTGATCAATGCATTGGTGATTCTAACCTCATCCTCATCATCAAGGTCAATCAACTGAAACTCCTGCTAAGTTTCATGTTTGTCCTCCTCCTCAACAATGATAAGCTCTGTATAATTTTCCTTGCCCTTGTCTACCTATTTTGCTGATGAAGAAGGCATGGCCCCTTTGACACCATGTGAAGCAAACACATGCCTGTCGCCTCTCTGATATGTCAAGGAAAATGGCTCAATATCAGTTATTTTAGTGCTAGCTGCCTCAATGTCCCTGTCACTGCTTGATGCTCTGGTATCATGATGTAATGGTGAAGGGTTGTAGAAAGGTGATGAGGTAGGATCAACATGAGGTGAATGGATGTGAGTGGATGGTGATGTATGAATAGTGGTATGTGATGGAGATGTGGATACGGGAGGATGATATGATGAAGGAATATCCTGCTCATGATGAATAGGAGGGGAAGTGAAAACCTCATTTGCAATGAATGCATCCCATGAAATGTTTTTTTGCTAAAGCTAATGCATGAACACCATTTTGATGAGTAAATGATGAAATAGGCTCTGCATTTGCTGATTTTAATCCCTCTTTTGCACAATGCAAGGCATATTATCAATGCTATGGAAAAGATAGTATGGTATGTGTAGCATTCTAACTCTAGTGAAATGCACGAGGAGACGGATATGGTATGAGTAGAGTCGAGAAAACCTCCCCTCACAAGTGAAGTATTTCATTATTATCCTCATCATGGGCACATACCGGTCAAGAAGATGAGAAAAAGGGAAAATGGACTTCTTGTGATCTTTGTACCTAGGTTTGAGGTATGGTTCAAAATAACTCATGTCCAAGTTTTCTTGTTTAAACCACCTCTCTCCCACGCTAGGTATTGTTGTAGCAGCTGAAATAGAATTGGTGGACATCTAAAAAGTAACCCTAGAAATATTGACCTGCTTGTCATGTAGATTGATGATGAATAATATTGTTAACTCCGAGTGATTTTGGACTTGCTGCACTCTCTCACATAAGTCAAAGCAGCTCACATGCTTGAAGCAAGATATAGCGAGAGGAGAGGACATAAGTTCCCTTGTGGTGATGGGTTCAAACCTGTTTATTTTCCCTCCCTTATGGTCATTTCTTCTTGCCATTTTTGCCTCACCAACAATGCCACTATACTCTTCTTTATACATTTTCAAATTCTGATTTGTGAAACCCTAGGGTGCAAGTGAAATGAGATGAGGGGAAGGGGATGATATGACAAGCTTGAAAGGTTAAGGGAATGAGTGCAGGAAATCAGTGAAAAGGAATGGGTGTAGGGAATGAGTGAAGGGATAAAATAAATCAAGGAAAACCCTAAATCAATGAAATTACTCTATCTATGACTGATATTTTTTTAGGAGGATGAAACAAGTGTACAAACAATGATCACAAACTAAAATTAGGGTTTCCTCTAGGGTTCCACTTCAATTCATTTAAGAGTGACCAAATGGCTTAAAAATAAATCTTATGACATGTACTTACTTCTTAAAATTTCTTATATGAATTTTGGAAAAAATTGAAGAAGTTTTGAAGTTGTTTGGATTGCTAGAACACTCAGCAATCTTCTCTGTCTAGGCGCGCAACGCCACTGGTGAGCACGCAACACTTTTCCAAATGTGCAGCTCCTATCTACAGGCATGCAACGCCTTTGAAAATTGCGTTGGAAACTCTTGGCAAGGGCGCATCGCCAAGGTATAGGCACACAGTGCCAAGATAAATGTGCAGCGCCAAGTGTAGAACATACAACACTGAGAAACTTAGCACAATTTCGCTCAAAAACTCACAAATTTTCCTTTTTTGAATGCTCTTGATGTTTTGAAAGGAAAAAATGACTCTTTTGAAATGTTTGATGGGCTTTATAGTCAAGTGGAAATTAATTTAAATTTGAATACCCACTTTTCTAATGTTTGAAGTCTTTTTCCTTTTATCACTGATACTCTTTGGCAATTTTTCATTGCAGGTTGCTGAAGTCATGGAGTTGGCTTCTCTTTTGCTCATTGAGGCCTGACATAATGGCTTTGATAGCTTAGGATTAAATTATTACATATAGTAGCATAAAATTACATTTGAAAAAATTAAATAAATTACATAAGTGACTTTTCTATCAAAATGGAAATTTTGATAAAAAAAGTCCTGAAACTGAAACTACAACCTTTGAAGTAAAATGAAACCATCATGATGATCTTGTTCAATCCCTCTCATATATATGTCGACCTCATTGGAATGAGAGAGTGACCTTGATAAATTCAAAACCCTAATGACCTAATGAAAGTGCTTTTTTTACCTAATTTTGAATGATATTTAGACTTAAAAAATTTCAAATAAAAACAGAGCATTTTCATATGTTTTTATGCTCAAAAGAACATGGGAATGAGTCAGAAATATGAATCTTGGAGGGAAAAAAAATTATTTGACAAGGAAAACCACGGCGGAAAAAAATTATGTCATGACCTAACAGAATGATAAAAAATTTATTCAGTATGGGACAACTAATATGCACATGCAAATGTGTTTTGATCCCTGGTGGAAGTATACCAATACTGAAACTAACAGGTCCGACCATGGTTTTAATTAGCACACAACTTGTTGGGAGGAGATGAGATGATGGCAGATGGAGGTTGATCGTGAGAAATCCGTGGGCACAAACTGCTCGAGAGATAAATTATGGGGTGCCTCCACAGTTGACCATGACGTAGGCTTATTGACTCAAATCAATGACCCACGTTCACTGCGGTAGCACAACTCCAAAGAGCCCATCGTACCCAGAGGTGCCCCAATGGTGATGTAAGAGGCCAAAGACAACATCATCAAGAGAGCCAGCTCACTTTCTACATTAGTCCCGTGCCTCTCTTGTCATGCAGTTAATGACTGTTTTCCCCCAAATCTCCTGTTGCGCCTATAAATACCGAGTCAAAACCACGTTATTTTCACCTCCAGGTTTCAATTTAGACTATATTAGTCATCCTAATCACCTTTCTCCTCTTTTTTGAGTCAGTCCAGTCATCATCCCAAGTGTAAACATGGCCAAGTCATCCCTATTAATTTCGTCTAGTCACATTCCGCTCATGGATACAGATCAGAACGTAATGGTCACTCATTGCACAGTGGAACACCTTCATCTGTATCAACAATTTGTTATTAACCGACATAATTCCCTTGTCTTCATAGCCATGCTTAGGTCTGGAGTATTGTCTGCATGTGTCCTAAAAACCCATCTTGTCACTGAATTCATTCACTGGCTAGCATCAACATTATACCCCAGCCAGTGTTTTGTAATGAACCATTTGGGAGAAAGTGTCTTCTAGGTTTCATCCTTGTTAATTCGTCAAGCTTTCTGCTACCCATAGTCTGAGTCATATGTTAGTTTCAATGAAGAGTCATTGACAACACATTATGAAAATATTTCAGGGCAAGATTCCACACTTATTATCTTCTTCCTGAAGCTAGAACCAAGGAGGTTTTCTCCAAATGAAAAGGTATTCTCTTTGGAAAATTTTGATGCAGAAATAAAGCCTGTATTGCAATTTTTATCAAAAAATATTAGAAAGGAAGATGCTTCTTAGATTTACAAGTCAGTGCTTGGACTGTTTTCTTTGATGATGAAACCTGAAGTAGTGTTGGACATCCCATCATTTTGGCAGGAGAATATTAATTCTCAATTCATAAGCTTAACTTTAACAGGTTCTTTCAAATTTTCTTCAATTGTTACCTATCTGTTCATGTATCAAAATGCAGAAGATTTTTTGAATTTGGGGTTGAAAATTATGGATTCAAATAAGAAAATGCCTTCAGTAGTGTTTTGGACTGACCTGGTAAGGAGTGAGCCTAGTGATGAGGGCTTATTTGATTTTATTACTTACTTCTTGCCAATTGATTATAAAATTTTGAATGGGAATGCTCCCCCATGTTTCTTGCCTAAAGCTCAGGAATTCCTTCAGCTCAATAATAGTTGCAGATATGGAGACTGGTTTGTTTTTGAAGATTATTCAAATATTATATAGTTTGGGGCTGGGATTGAACCTTATAAATTCCCTACTTTTTTCCCCATGAAAATGTTTGCCTTAGAATTTATTATACAAAGTTTAAATGTTGATCAGATCCACTCTGTGCCAATGAAGAAAGGACATTTATTTAAATTTCCCATGATTGTTGGACCTTTCATAGTGAATATGAAGCAAGCTACAAAAGAGGCAAACCAAATTCTAGAAGACATGCATCTATTGCTAGGATAAAAATGGGCTTATGACCCACATCAAGTGATTTATAAAAGGAGGGTTGAGAATGGTTATTCTGATTTTTCTCATGAGAGTAAGCCTACGATTGAAAATTTGTCTACTAAGGGTTTTGCAGGAAATGAAAACACTAGTATTGAAACTACTGCTATCTATGAAAAAGGAAATAAAAGAGATAGGGAAAAGAATGATGATACAGAGGAGCAAGGAGCTGAGAAGAGAGTTAAATTGATTGAATAAGTGCTATATGCACAGCTAGGATTATCAATTTAATTGGGAGATATACATAATACACCAGCTCACCATCCTGACATGGAGCTATTCATGATCAGGTACCATTAATTAAGCAGGTTTTTTCCCAAATTTTCGAGAAGAATCAGAATACCAGAGCAAGCATGGAGGCTCAAGCTAAGTTTCAAATCACCCTTGATCAGACTATATTGTTAACTGCTGTGGATTTAGAAAAAGAGTAGCTCAAGATTTCTTTTTGACACCCATCTGAAAGGAAAATAGGGTCATCAAGAAATTTCAAGATTGTTAATTTGAATGTTGATGCCAGGAATATTCCCTTACCTAATAAAATTAATTTATATATGAAAATTGGTTTATTGATTGTTAATTATTTGACTAAAACTAGTGCAGCTACAAGTAAATCTGAAAGCATGTTGGGAAAGGTGATCAAGCAGCTGAAGTTGGAGAAAGCTAATTGCAGATCTCTCTCCACCCAAAATGAAGAATTAAAGAAGATAATTGTCAAAATTGGAGTGGACCCCAGTGACAGGTCAGATGTGAAGAAGTTGTTGTAGAGTGTAGAATCAAAGATCAATGTTTTAAGAAAGAAGCTAAATCTTCCCACTGGAGAACACCTAATGGAAATCGAAGTGGCAGAATGGAATCTGAGAAGGAAAAATTTTTTACAGCAAGTGTTCCAGAAGGATGAAGATATTTCCAAATTGAAGGAGGCAGTAACTAAGTTACATGGGCAGATTGACTCACATGTCTGCACGATAGTTTTGTCATCTGAAACAGATGACCAAGGAGCTAAGATATCATAGTTGAGTACTGAGTTGAAGATGGAAGAGATTGATATGAAGAAATATCACAGTGATCTTGAAACAACTATAAAGGTTATAAGGGCTAAGGATAACGAAAGTATAATATCAAAGGACACTGTAGACAAATACAGAACAAATTATTAGTTAGCTTGTGAAGAAATGAAGAATCTCAGACAGAAGTTGAAGAGGAACATGTCCCAAAACAATATGGGAATAACTAGTTCTTATTTCAGAAGAGAAGAGTATAATTAGAGATATTCAAGAGCTTGTATTAGCTGACAAACAAAAAATGCATGACAACGCTATATGGGCTAGGAAATTGATAAATTTTGTCAAATCCAAATCAGATCAAGAACTGGGTGAACATGAGATTAAATATAGAACATTATGTGTTCTAGAAATTAACAAGGTGATAGTGAAGAATGCATACAGGAAGTCAGCAGAAAAGAAGTTGATAGAGATCAAGCAAGCAATAGACAACTTCAACACTATATTTGATAAAAAACCAGGGCTAGATTGTCATCTTGTTGGGACCTGTAGGGTAACTTATTGTCCTGGGAAACATATGAAACTCTGTTGGTGGATGCAAAAAGTAAAATTGACAATACTCATGAGAAGACTGCAGTTTTAAAAGGGGCAACATTTGTCAATTTCCTGCATAAATATTTTTAGTTTTTATGGATGGTCAAGACTTTGTTTCTGGACAAACCTACTTACACCAGGATCACTGCTTTTAGATTGGAACATCATAAGTTAGTTAATTCCCTGAGGAAAAATGTTGAACTCTGGAAAAATGCAGAAAATGGATGACCAATATTCCTAAAGACACATGAGCAGCAGATGATATTCAGAAGACCACATCAACAGTGAAGGGAACCACATCAGTAGCAAAGGGAAGAAAATCAACATCAAAAGATATTCATAAGACATCATAATATTTCCATCTATTATTGTATTTTATTTCTGTTTTTTAAACTAAGGTTGTGTTGAAGCCTAGAAAATCTCTGCTTCAAACATTGGGGCAAACCACTCGGTTGGGACCTTAAGACAGCTCCTTTTCCATTTGGTATGGTGGCTCCGACTGGATTTAAAGGACCAGTTTCCTTATAACTAAATGGATTGGTTTGGATGGGTGGAAATGGGACTAAATTAACTGAAATAAAACTATCTAATTTAAACTAAATACTGATAAAGAAATTCTAAAACTAACTCGGGTAATTATATGTGAATACAACGTAAGATTGTTCCAATTTAACAATAACCATGAAAATGTATTATTATTTAAATTGAAATATGCAGAAACAAATAAAGATAACTATGTTTAAGAAATTAAACAGAGTTGTATTAGCATATTGCATTCATCATTGTATACCATCTATATATACTTATGAAAGATAACGTTTCAATTATACTCAGAAATGATATATAAAAGGAAGCATTGTGAAAACAAATATATATAAATGATAGCAATTTTAAAGCAAATATCATAAGACAAAAGAAATCAACAGTGAAAGGATAGAAATACCTCATTCATCTCGAAGACTTTCAAATGCAATGTGATATTCTAATCCAGTAACTCTGATGCAAAATCAAATTCCAAGGTACAGAAATGCAACACTTCAAAGATAATTCCGCATGAAAATCACCAGATGTGATCCTTTTAAAAATATATAAGACAATGGAGTACAGAAATGCAATCTCCAAGTCAAAAATATTAAGATCCAGGACCCCTCTCTAAATGCATGAGAAGGGTTTAAATACTACTTATCTAAATCTAAAAATAGTCTTATTACAAAAATTAAGGATTCGGTTCAATGACCGTCCTTTTCCTAGGCTAAAATATAGTAAAATTAAAACTAAATCTAACTATCTATGAACTTGATCTTTAAACTTGCAGGCATCTAGCATAGTTTTGAGAGGATGCGGTTGGCCGACTTCAGAATTCAACTGTCCTGAAAAGACAGAGTCGGCAAGCATAGGCGCAGTCTTCTCTGTAGCATTGATGACACAATTAAGTGCATTGTGCTGACTATGTGGCTTCACTAAGTACGCCCAGTATGAGTCCCAATTTAATCTTGTCAGCCCTTGAATTGATTTTGCTCTTTCTTCTGCCTTTTGCCTCCATTCTGTTTGCAATTGATGTGCCTGTGGGAGATATCTTGGAACAGTTTCTGGAATCAAGTTAGCTTTGTGTAAATTATCATTTACACAATCAGTGAGAGTGTTTTCCGCTGTAGCCGCCTCCTCTGCTGCCTTTTCTGCCCTTCTGATTTGTGCATCCCAGTTATTGAATAGTATTTCTTTACGGTTTTCATTAACCATGGGTGCACCAACTTTTCTGCCTTCTTCTGTCTTTTGCCATGCCAGATAATCATTGATCTTTTCATTAATCAAATCATAATCATTTCGTAAATCTACGACATGATTTGTGATTTTATCGCTTTCTTGGCACAAAGAATTCCATTGCAAGATTTTTTGGCAGAAGACTTCCTCTTGTTGCAGTAGTTGATTGTTCAAAGAGATAGTTTCTGAAATGAATTCTGAAAGCTTAGGATCATCTTTATGCTGATCTTGGATAATCTGTAGTTGTTTGTCTTTATCAGCCAATCTTTTTTGATCTCCTATTTGCATTTCTTGAAGTTGTTGTTGTAACTCTTCAAGTTTCAATTGTTCTTCCTTATCGGCATGTACCTGTTGCAATTGCTGTTGTAGAAATTTTACCTGTTCTTCTTTTTCATTCAACAAAAGTTGTATCTCAAATGCTTTGTCAATTGTTGCAGAAGCATAAGCTCCTGTCATTTGAGATAACTTAGCGAGATTATGAGTAGGTTCTGTGGCAGGATCTTTCCACAAAACATCTACTTGTTCTGCTTCAGTAGCAATTGCACCTTCTAACTTTCTCTTTTTTCTCTGTCTCTTCACTACTGCTTTGTATTTTGGGGCTGTAGAATACATCCAGAGGAGGAATTTTCTCTACATTAAGTACAATTTCAGAGGAGGGTGTGATTGGTATGTGCTCTGTCACTGTGACTATGCTTCTTGTTCCTCTGTTCAAAACTTTGGTTGTCTGGACAGGGGTCTGTACATTCTGTCCTTCTACATTAATCAATTGGTTGAAGGTTTCCCATTCTTTGTCTAATTCAATAATGAACGACTGTTGTTGTACATTGGTTGGAGGAGGATTTGTCTGTTGAGAAGTAAAAATTTGCTGTTGAGCAAGTTCTTTTGATTGTGCAGAATCCTTAATGGATTCTTCCATTTTATTTTCCTTTTCATTAGACTTATTGGAATGTTCAGAATCTCTGTCAGATTTTGATTTAGATTTATCTGTACTTGAACTGCCGTTAAGACTAACACTAGGAGTTTGCTCCCTTGCGGGCTCTAAGCATAGATTATCCAAAGGAATAGGAGTTAGTCTTCTTTCTCTGTAAAGCTTGAATTCCTGAAATTGCTCTGGAGATAACTGTGCTTGAGCTGAATTCAAAACTTCTTTGAATGAATTTCTTGCCTGGAACATATTATCAAAAGGATCCTGTTCCCCGGAAAATTCCCTTACCCTGATTACATTGGTAAAATTCTTAATAATATCATTTGGGTCGAATAATCTTCTCGAAAATTTGAACAATTGTAGGCATGTAATGTTGCCTATCTCTTGAAATGCATGACCAATATCGAACAGTGAAAATGTTCCACATTTTACGGGAAATTGTGGCCAAATGCCCTTTTTCTTCTCTTTTAAATCTTTTGTTATACCTCCCTGGCCACAGGTCTGATAAGCAATTTCTTGAGCTACAAGTCTATCTGGAACAAATAGGGGTAAAACATGGGGAGAATCATAACTTCCAAAAACCATAATATAATTGAACAATTCTTCTCCAAACCATCTCGCGACGGGGAGAATATCAACCTCTGTTTCTGGGGATAACCTTGGTGCATCCTTATTATACAATGTTCTGTACAATGGCAGCATTATTCCATGACAAATTTGGTAAAAATGGGGGACAAATTTAGACTCCCATAGTTCTTTATGGTACACATGAATAGGCAAAGGATTGTGGATAGTCCATTGCCAACCCATCACAGGGAATTTAGAGATATAACAAATAGCGTCCATGACATAAGCAGATAAATAAAAAGGCAGATAAACCCGCTGAGAAACATTTAGTTTGGACCAGTAGTGAAAAATAACAGTGGTCAAATTATCAGATAGGATTTTGGCCCAGTCTACAATTGTAGAATTAACGGCCGCATTCAACAAAGGAAGCCATTCGGATAAGATCATATTTATGTCAGGCTTTCCAAAAAGCCTGCATAACATGGCAGCAGTGAAACAATAAGGAGAGGTAAGTGAACCCGTGCTGTACATACCTTGTTTGTTTTTCTTCAACGATTCACTTCTTTTGGTCCACTCCTTTGTGCATTCTGCCAAATTTGCATGTTCTCTGGCAAAATCTTCCATAAATTGTTTGTTGTAAGTCGCCTGAGGTTCTGGAAACTTATACATTAATCTCAGATCTTCTGTGGTGAATGACCCGATTAGCTCTTCAGATGGAGTTCTGAATTGTCTGTCTGAAATATCGGTGTTGTCCAGCACCCACTTCACCATGTCCGTATATGGGAGAATCCTTGGTCTTTCCGCTATCCTATACAGAAATGAACAAGCCAATTCTTTGAGGGTTGCTTCAGACGTATTACTAGAACCTGCTGTAGCCACAACTTTCATCACCACAGGATTTTCTTCCTCTAACAGATTATACATTCCTTCCCAAGTGGATATACCGGCATCCTTATTACAAGCGGTGTCTGCATACAGCGAAGCCATTTCTTTGTTTTCAGAACTCGAGCTCTTCTCCTTCTTACCCATAGTGTTTAGTGGAAGCTTTGTATAGACGTTTGCTCCTTCGTGCCTGCGTTTTACGAGTAAATGAGAGTAATGGCATAAGAAAGGTGATGAGACTGTTTTAAATGTGAAATCGGATGAAATATAATATTTTAATCGTGAAACGACTTTCAATCCAAACACAATCTCATTTACCATTAATTGTCAATCCAATCATTTAATTTAATCATTAAAGCACATAACATATTTGATATATGGGAAGATTGCCTTTGGACAACGCGCCTACATGAATCTGCGACATTCCGATCTGCGATTTGCTGCGCAATATCGCAATATCACAATGTCGCAATATCGCAATGTCGCAAAATGAAGCCATCGCAGTTATGTAAAATAGCGCAAAAGTGAAAATTGCGTAATAGTGCAAAAGCGCACATCGCAAATCTCGCAAAAGCGCAAAATTGAAAATAGCGCAAAAGGTATTCATTAATCACTTCTGTTTTCTGCACTATGCGATCTGCAACCAATACGTTTATTGTATAGGCTTTTGGGGTCGCATTATCGCAAAAGCGCAAAATCACATTTTCAGTTTTATAAAAGATATATATCATTTTGTTATGGATGCGCTATTTTGTTTAAAGAGCAATTTTATTGTAATTTATCATAAACTTAAGTGTTTCTTAATGTTCTTTCTGAGGGATTTCTATAAGTTTATGATAGAAAGTTTTATTTGAAAAGGAAAACAAATCCTAATTGATTTTTTGGATTTTTTAACTAAGGGTCCCCATTTATTTAATATTATTACTAATATTAAATAAAAAGGGGGGTTGTTGCTGGTCACAACAATTGGCGATTCACTGAAAGAAACAATTATCTCTGAAAAAATAAAATGAACACTATATCTTTAGTAAGTAAATATTTTTAAAGATAATGAAAACTATCTTAGGATAATTCAAATAAAATGTAACTATGAAAAAGATAAAAATCATTTCATAATTTCTTTCTAATTCCTTAAGAATAAAAACATTTTGGGTTATTTCAAGCTTTGATTGGTGTTAATAATGAAGTAAGTGGTTCTCTCCAAGTTTTGGTTTTATAATATACTCTATTGCCATAGGTATTTCCTCTGCTGCCAGCAAACGTTCATAGTCTCGACAGGGTTACCTTTAAACCATTTACCATTCATTGTCCCATCCAACTAAAATTATGACTTTTTAAAAGATAAATTCATAAGACCTATTATCTCATGTTTTTGTATTTTATTTATTTTTTATTTTAAGAGCCATTGTTCTGGTTTGGTAGCTAGTTAATAACAATGCCATTCACTAGTTATAATTAAACTGAACAAGCTGGCTCGTGATGAGACCCCTTGTCTTATATTTATAATCCATTACCCTGTTTTGGTATGCAGTATTGGTAATGTCAGTTTTATTACTCCTTATGAATATGGTAAGTCGGCTCATAATGAGACCTCTTATCTCTTTAAATTTTCAAATTTCTTAGAATTACATTCTAAAAAATCACAACTTAAATGGATGGGGTGAAATAGTTTTATCCTTAAGAATCAATGGATGACAATTTTCAGAGTTTTTTTGAGTTCCAAAACTTTGAAAAAATATTTACTTTGATAGATAACATTTCTCTGCTTAATAAACTTATGATGATTTACATTTTTCTCAAGTTTTCAAAAGATCATGCAAATGATTGAAATAATCTTTCAAAGTTTAACATCTTATTTTAAAATATTCAAAAACTGTGATTATTACTTTAAAAATTCTTATTTACACAAAATAAATATTTATAATATTCTTCCGAAGAAATTTTCTTAAATAGTAAACAGTCAATCAGAGACTCATTAACAACCTTTATTTGCAAAAACAAAAACAATCAAAATTCTACAGAAAGGAATATGTACAGTTAAGAAGGGGTTACCTCCTTATGAAAATAATTTCTTCAAGATAAGCCCATTTACAGGAAGAGATTCTCTCTTACCTATTAGATCTTGGAGTATGAATGTATTTGAGCTTATCTTCTCAACGATCTGAAATGGTCCAAGCCACATTTTCTGAAATTTGGTATGTTTACCTTTTTCTTCGTGTACTTTATCCCATTTTAGAACAAGATCACCAATTGACAAAATTTTTGAGCCGGTAGAACTTGCATCAAAAGAAGATTTTACAAGCTGTTGATGTTTTTGATGAGTAATTTTTGCTTTGTCCCTATCTTCTTCTAGTTTAAGGATTTGATCATATCTCAATTGAATGGATGAAGAAGGATTTTCTTCAATAAATTGCACTAGGGCTAACGATGGAAGAGTTAAATTTGATGGTATCACAGCTTCTTTTCCATAAACCAGATTGAAAGGTGAAGTCCCTATTGAAGCTTTTTCAGTGATACGATCAACCCATAATGCAAAGATTAAAGATTTGTGCCAATTCTTTTGATTTTGATCAACGGTCCTTTTAATGATTTTGATAAGGTTTTTATTAGTGGATTCAGCCAAACCATTACCTTGTGGATAATAATTTGTTGAATATTTTAATTTAAAACCTCTTTTGACTGCAAATTCAATTAAACTATTTCCAGAGAAGTAAGATGCATTATCAAAGACAAGAGCTTGAGGTACACCAAACTTGGTTATGATGAATTGATCTATGAAATCAATAATTGCATCAAAATTGGCTACCTTCAATGGGATTGCCTCTACCCATTTTGTAAAGTAATCAGTTGCAGTAAGGATGTACTTGTGCTGTTTGGAAGAATGAGGTACTATCTCACCAATAATGTCAAGCCCTCATTGTTCGAATGGTTGCTCAATAGTCACTGGTTGCAAAGGAAAAGCTGGTTTCCTTTGTCTTCCACTTGCAGTTTGACAAATTCTGCACTTCCTTACGTAATCATGTGTATCTTTAAAAAGGGTAGGCCAGTAATAACCAGCATGAATTATTTTGTGAGTTGTGGTATCACCTCAAAAATGACCTCCTGCTGGTCCATCATGCAACTCCTGCAAAACCTTTTCAGCTTCAGTCTTTTCAAGACATCTTAATAAAATTGAATCATAATTTTTCCTAAATAACACATTATCAATGATCTCATATTTAATAGCCTTTAACCTTAAAGTGCGTTTACTCTTATAGCTGAGATTAGAAGGAGCATACCCATTTTTCAAGTAATAGATAAGATCAGCATACTGAGATTCGGAATCTGTGATACTTATTTGCTTACTTGAATATCTTGATTTGAATCTTGATTTTCTGGTATATTATGAGCTCCTGCCAATAATCTGCAAAAACCTTGTCCTCTAACAATCTTAGCTGGTTTAATATCAATATCATATTCTTGCAAGGCTGTTACCCAATTAGCTCTCTTTTCTCTTACTTCTTTTTGAATTAATAATTGCCTCACTGCAGAGAATGGGACAATGATTTTTGTATGTGTTTTCAAGAGAAAAGGTCTAAAATGTTTGATTGATTTAAACACAGCAAAGGCTTGTTTTTCA
The DNA here is from genome assembly GCA_034641835.2 of Pinus albicaulis. Classification (NCBI taxonomy): domain Eukaryota; kingdom Viridiplantae; phylum Streptophyta; class Pinopsida; order Pinales; family Pinaceae; genus Pinus; species Pinus albicaulis. Next base: position 861,234,940 of record CM076579.1, read on the forward strand.
ACATCGGAAGAATTAAGCTCAGCTCCTTGCAGATTTGAACTAAAGAAAGAAATTGGTGCTTCGATTTCTTGATCATTGAGTTGTGTTAAAACGGCTGCATAGGATGTTTCAGTGGCCAGAGTATATAAAGTAAAATCTTTAGAAAAATCCGGGGTATTCAATGCTGGTGCATTAATGATCGCTTGTTTGATTGCCTCAAAAGCTTCTTTTTCTTTATGCGTCCATTTGAATATTGAATTCTTCTTGATCATATTTTGCATAGGTAAAACAATAAAAGAAAAATCAGGAATAAATCTTTTAGCAAAATTGATCTGTCCAAGAAATGATTGCATGGATTTTTTGTTATGAGGTAAAGAAATATCAAAAATTTCTTTCACTCTATCTGGATCAATATATATACCATATTTTGACACAACAAATCCTAAGAGTTTTCCTTCATCTAAAGCAAAGAAAGATTTCTTCGGATTTAAGGAAATACCAAACCTTCTACATCTTTCAAATATTTGTTTTAAATCATGTAGATGATTGGCTCTCTTTTTTGAAAATACTGTTATGTCATCAAGATAAACAACAACTGATTTATTGATCAGACCTTTAAATGTTATGTCCATGGCTCTTTGAAAAGTTGCTCCTGCATTTATTAGACCAAAAGGCATTTTATGATAAGCATAAGTTCCCCATTTTGTTCTGAAAGTTGTTTTCAATCTGTCATCTCGATGAACTAAAACTTGATTATAGCCCGAAAATCCATCGAGAAAAGACATAAGTTCAGAACCAGCTACCTTTTGAAGTATCTGTTCCATGGTTGGCAATGGGAAATTGTCTTTTAAACATGCCTTATTTAAATTTCTGAAATCAATACAGATTCTTATATCACCATTTTTCTTCCTTACAAGTACCATATTGGAAACCCAATTGGAGTGCCTGACTGGAAAAATGATTTTGGCTTTTAAAAGTTTATTAAGTTCTGATTTGATTTGACTTTCGAGATTTGGATGGATCTTTCTCAACTTCTATTGAACAGGTTTAATATCAGGAAGCATTGGAATTGTATGTTGAATAATCGAAGTATCATACGTTTTTAAATCATCATAATTCCAAGCAAAAACGTTTTTATACTTGTTCAGAAGTTTAATGAATGCATTCCTTTCCTCTGGTGTTAAATTGAGTCCTAAGTTAACGTTTTGAGGTTTAGAATTAGAACCAAGATTTACTAATTCAAACTTCAAGGTAGAGCTTTGAAGTTTAGTATTAGTGACTTTCTTGAATCTGTCTTTAATGTCATATAAATCCTCTAATTTAACAACAAATTTTGGAATGGTGTTTTAATTACCTTTTGAAGCAATTTGTAAATCATGATCATCTTCATCAATAATTTGCTCATCATATGATTTCTTTGAAGTCATGAAATTTAGAATATCTTGATCATGATAGAATACTCTCCAATTTGTAACATTATCTGGGACAGATGGACGAAAAATCAATTCTACAGAAAACCTATCAGGACTGCAATCTTCAGCAGGTAGGAGTTTAGATGCAACATTAGCTAACAAGTCAGCTGATGTATTCCGATTCCTAGGAATAGGAGAAATATTGAATGCTAAAAAATGAGTGGTGAGATCTTGTACTAGGGTTTGATAGTGTTTAAGATGTCCTGAAAGGCAATGAATATTATTCCTAACTTGTTTTATGACAATTTCGGAATCACCAAAGACTTTCAAGTATTTAACATCTAACCCTATAGCTTTATAAAGTCCTTGAACCAAGGCTTCATATTCTGCGGTATTGTTAGTACACTCAAATTCTAACCTACATGACAGCATGGTTTTTTCTCCATCTGGATCAATTAAGATGCATCCAGCTCCAGCTCCATCACTAGACTTTGATCCATCAAAATATAACGACAAAAATAAAGATTTGTCTATTGGCTTATCTACAATTACATCAGAAATATTTACAATTCTGGAAGAATCAGATTGTGAAAAATTTTCTATCTGAGAAACAAAAGTATTTATAGAAAAAGCTGATTGAGGAGCTTCGAAGTTTCCAAGAAATGATTCAGCAGAATAACCTCCAAGAATATTGTTGTTGAATGCCACAGGCTCATTAGGTTGTTCGAATTCAGTGACAGTGTGCGTCATATGTTTTTCTCGTTCAATTTTAATTTGATTTGGTTTCCCTTTATAGGGAAGCCACATATGCGAATAATCCGTCGAGATATAACCATTAAGTTTCGCAGACCAGTCCCTGCTCAAGATTAATCCATAGAATTCAGGAATATCAGCAATCAAAATATCAATTCTTTGGACAATCCTAGGATCAGAGGCTAATCTGATAGTAACTGAATTGATTTCTCCTACAACTTGAAATTTAGAGCGATCCAATTGAACGATATGAACTGCTGATTTCTGTGGTTCGATATTCAATTTAGCACAGACAGAAGTAGGCATTATATTGGAGGAAGCTCCAGAATCAATCAAACAACTGTGCAGATTTTTATTATACATCTCATAAGTCAAAAGAAAAGGAGGAGTTTGAGAATTTGACTTTTCCCCAATGAGCACAGTATCAGTAGCATCTACCTTATTTGGTGGCTTACCAGCTCCTCTCGCTGCTTTTGCAACTACACCGCTTGGTAAAGGAGCAATTGGTGTAGCATTTAATTCTTTCAATAACAAATTTTGCTGGTGTTTTAGTTTGCTGAGTTCATGTAAGGAAATGTTAGCTTTGATCTTTTTCATGTCTTCTACAATGTTGTATTCCATAGGATCTGACACTACTAAAGTTTTCGCTGTTGATGTAGGAGGATTAGAAGAGGATAGTTGATTTTGAGTAGGTAATGGAGAAGTTTTCTTTACAGGGGATTTGTTTTTGGTACTTGGAGTTGTAATTTTCTTTTTAGGAACTATTTTCACTGGTTCCGATATAGATTTACTCCTAGTACTTACAGGCATAGCTTCTTCACTATCAGAATTAGGGAGAATAAAATCCCACATTCCATTCAATTCAGCTATTTCTTCATTTTCATTTTCTTCATCTGATACTAGAGATGTATCTTCTTCTTCTTCCTCTTCCTCTGATTCTGCATTAGATATTGCATTAGGAGGTTTAGATTCAACTTGGTTTCTTCTAAAATTTTGGAATGGTTTCTTGGTAGAAGTTTCAGCCACTTGTTTTTTAATTTCAACCATTTCATTTGACATGGTTTTAAGAACTTTCTGTAAACCTTCCATGTCGTATGGATCTTTGGCCTTTTTCTTTGAATCATATTTGAAGCTGACTTTATTTGATTTCCTTTCCTCGATAGCATTTTTCTTTTCCAGAGAAGTAATTCGTTTTTCCACTGCAATAGCTTCTTTCATATTCTCAGCTAATGTAGGCTTTGCAGCTCTGTCTATGAAAATTGCTATGTTTGAGGGTAAGGCAGTTATGTACCATTCAATTCTGACTTGTTCACTGGGCTGTGAATCTGTGTGAATTTTGTTCAAGAGTTTGTTGAATCTAGCGTTGAATTATTTAATGGGTTCCTTGGGTTCTATCTTCAAATTTGAGAGGTCATTGATTAAAGTTGCTATTGATCGGTCATCTCCAAATTTGGTTAAAAAATGATCAGCAAAAGTGTCCCAACTTGTTATGGATCCTGATGGTAATGAAAAGTACCATGATCTTGCTACTCCCTGAAGAGTATAAGGGAATAGTCTAACTACAACATCTTCATGTGTGACTCCATTCAAATTAATAGCCAGCATAAAGTTATTGATATGTTCTTCAGCTTGAATGTTAAGATCTGGGCTAAACTTTGGAAGCCATTTTCCAGGATTGTCTGGTAAATCATGTAAAGGTGCAGCCATGTTGACTACCCCTGGAGTAGTCCATGGTCTAGCCATTATTGGAACAACTATTGGAGGGATAGTAGAAACTGGTGGTGTTTGAATAGAAGTTGTTGGAATAGATGATGTTGAGATTGATGATGATTGAGCGGATGATGTTTGTGGAGATGATGATTGAGGAGATGATGTGGAAACAACTGTACTTTGTTGAGAAGGGATTTCGGAAACAGGTATTTGAATATTAGATGTTGAACTTATATCACTTACTGATTCCGATTGAGTTTTTCTTGTCTTGACTCTACTAGGTAAAGGGAATTCTTTCGGAGAAATACCAAATTTTTCACTTTGAAGCCTAGTAAGAGGTTTCGAAGAAACAAATTTTGAAGTTACACTACCTTCAGATATTTCAGACTCTTCTAGAGATAATGAGAATCCTTTCAATTTATGAATTAAATCTTGAACTTCGGGAGACTCAGGATGTTGATTGTCTGAATGTTTTGAGATTTTGGTAGTGGGTGTCTGAATATTTTCTACAATTTCTTCTCTAGGATTTTGAATTTTAGAAGAAATTGAAGAGGTTAATGAGGGTGTTCTGCTCTCAGATTGGCTTTTGGATAAATATTTACTTGCCATTCATAGCTCATGCCCTCCTTCTAGCGCCAAAAATGTTGAAGCCTAGAAAATCTCTACTTCAAACATCGGGGAAAACCACCCGGTCGGGACCTTAAGACAGCTCCTTTTCCGTTTGGTATGGTGGCTCCGACTGGATTTAAAGGACCAGTTTCCTTATAACTAAATGGATTGGTTTGGATGGGTGGAAATGGAACTAAATTAACTGAAATAAAACTATCTAATTTAAACTAAATACTGATAAAGAAATTCTAACACTAACCCGGGTAATTATATGTGAATACAACTTAAGATTGTTCCAATTTAAAAATAACCATGAAAATGTATTATTATTTAAATTGAAATATGCAGAAACAAATAAAGATAACTCTGTTTAAGAAATTAAACAGAGTTGTATTAGCATATTGCATTCATCATTGTATACCATCTATATATACTTATGAAAGATAACGTTTCAATTATACTCAGAAATGATATATAAAAGGAAGTGTTGTGAAAACAAATATATATAAATGATAGAAATTTTAAAGCGAATATCATAAGACAAAAGAAATCAACAGTGAAAGGATAGAAATACCTCATTCATCTCGAAGACTTTCAAATGCAATGTGATATTCTAATCCAGTAACTCTAATGCAAAATCAAATTCCAAGGTACAGAAATGCAACACTTCAAAGATAATTCCGCATGAAAATCACCAAATGTGATCCTTTTTAAAAATATATAAGACAATGGAGTACAGAAATGCAATCTCCAAGTAAAAAAATATTAAGATCCAGGACCCTTCTCTAAATGCATGAGAAGGGTTTAAATACTACTTATCTAAATCTAAAAATAGTCTTATTACAAAAATTAAGGATTCGGTTCAATGACCGTCCTTTTCCTAGGCTAAAATACAGTAAAATTAAAACTAAATCTAACTATCTATGAACTGGATCTTTAAACTTGCAGGCATCTAGCATAGTTTTGAGAGGATGCGGTTGGCCGACTTCAGAATTCAACTGTCCTGAAAAGACAGAGTCGGCAAGCATAGGCGCAGTCTTCTCTATAGCATTGATGATACAATTAAGTGCGTTGTACTGACTGTGTGGCTTCACTAAGTACGCCCAGTATGAGTCCCAATTTAATCTTGTCAGCCCTTGAATTGATTTTGCTCTTTCTTCTGCCTTTTGCCTCCATTCTGTTTGCAATTGCTGTGCCTGTGGGAGATATCCTGGAACAGTTTATGGAATCAAGTTAGCTTTGTGTAAATTATCATTTACACAATCAGTAAGAATGTTTTCCGCTGTAGCTACCTCCTCTGCTGCCTTTTCTTCCCTTCTGATTTGTGCATCCCAGTTTTTGAAGAGTATTTCTTTATGGTTTTCATTAACAATGGGTGCACCAGATTTTCTGCCTTCTTCTGTCTTTTGCCATGCCAGATAATCATTGATCTTTTCATTAATCAAATCATAATCATTTCATGAATCTACGACATGATTTGTGATTTTATCGCTCTCTTGGCACAAAGAATTCCATTGCAAGATTTTTTGGCAGAAAACTTCCTCTTGTTGCAGTAGTTGATTGTTCAAAGAGATAGTTTCTGAAATGAATTCTAGAAGCTTAGGATCATCTTTATGCTGATCTTGGATAATCTATATTTGTTTGTCTTTATCAGCCAAGCTTTTTTGATGTCCTATTTTCATTTCTTGAAGTTGTTGTTGTAACTCTTCAAGTTTCAAATGTGCTTCCTTATCGGCCTGTACCTGTTGCAATTGTTGTTGTAGAACTTTTACCTGTTCTTCTTTTTCATTCAACAAAAGTTGTATCTCAAATGCTTTGTCAATTGTTGCAGAAGCATAAGCTCCTGTCATTTGAGATAACTTAGCGAGATTATGAGTAGGTTTTGTGGCAGGATCTTTCCACAAAACATCTACTTGTTCTGCTTCAGTAGCAATTGCACCTTCTAACTTTCTCTTTTTCCTCTGTCTCTTCACTACTGCTTTGTATTTTGGGCTGTAGAATACATCCAGAGGAGGAATGTCCTCTACATTAAGTACAATTTCGGAGGATGGTGTGATTGGTATGTGCTCTGTTACTGCGACTGTGCTGCTTGTTCCTGTGTTCAAAACTTTGGTTGTCTGGACAGGGGTCTGTACATTCTGTACTTCTACATTAATCAATTGGTTGAAGGTTTCCCATTCTTTGTCTAATTCAATAATGACTGGTTGTTGCTGTACATTGGTTGGAGGAGGATTTGTCTGTTGAGAAGTAAAAATTTGTTGTTGAGCAAGTTCTTTTGATTGTGCAGAATCCTTAATGGATTCTTCCATTTTATCTTCCTTTTCATTAGACTTATTGGAATGTTCAGAATCTCTGTTAGATTTTGATTTAGATTTATCTGTACTTGAATTGCTTGTTGGGTCTCAATCTAGCCTCCTAAACTGAGCTCATTTAATTGTCAACCAGGATTTGTAAACTGCTGAAGTGAAGTGTACCATATGTACCTAGGTGCTTGTTTCCTAATGCGTTGTGTGTAGTGTTTTGTGATGTTTTTGGTCTTTTATGATGATTTATGATGTTTTTGGTCTTTTGTGATGATTTTTATGTTCACAATGGAAATGTCTAGAAAACTAATAAAAAGGGATTGGTGGTCAAAACAGAGTTAAGCCTAATGTATGGAATGGCAAATGCAATTGGAAACACTGAAGCAGAATCTGAACTATGACTAAATAAAAGCAAAAGCTTGATAATGAATTTTTAGGCAAATGACACAAACTAAACTTGAGAAATGATCACTAAATATGCAAATCCTCGAACTAAACAGTTAAACACTAATCTTACCATGATGCAACATTTTGTTCTAAGCTCTTCTATTCTATGACTAATTCCTAGTTCTATTCTGCAATTTAATTGAATATCACAGAACCTTTACTCAAAGAGTTATTGGTTTCTTTTTCAAAGTAGTTCTTTTCAGGAAGAGCTCTGTTTATAAAATGATGAGGAGATTGCAGAAATACTTCAGACCTTATAGTGATGTTATCTTCTGTTCATGTGGTTATAGATCAATTATGGATTTCAGAACAAGAAGAAGTTTGTGAATAATGAAGGTTGTCTTGTTAATCCTAACAACTGAAGTAATTTATTCTGCAATGGAAGACAATTTGAATATGAAGTGCAAGTGCAATGAGTTAATCTAAGAATGAACCTAAGATGCCACTAATCTAGAACAATGCTGAACTATAAGTCATCATCAAACTTGAAACAAAGTAACTAAACATGAATTAAATGCAATGAAACTCCGGAGCATTCTAGCTATACTAACATGCATTATTCTTTGAAGTTACACAATCTGTTTGTTCATCATTAGTGATATTTTGGAAGAGTTCCTTCTTTTGGAAGGGGTAGAACAATTCTGACTGTGTAATTGAGTGCAATTGTAAGCAAATGGACTGAAAGCAAATGAAAAAAAAAAACTAAGTTATCACATCCATACCCTACTCGTCATTATGATGTCTTGGGCAAGCGTTTAAGAGCAAGAACAGAGATGATACTTAGTACAAACACACAACTAAATCATTCATTATCACAGTCATGTCTTGAACTTCTTAAGAATTTATTGGAAGAGTTTCTTCTTGTGGAAGAGTGATTAGAACAAGTGTAACTGTGATAGTGAATAGCAAAAAAAAACTACAACTAAATCCTACAGTACTATAGCTATTCATCATTCATCATTATAATCTGTTGGGAGAGTGTCTTCTTGTGGAAGAGCTAGAATGAATATAACTACAGTAGCTAGTTAAAACAACTATAAATTCAACTCCTAATCCTACAATACTATATTCATTCAACATTCATCATTTTAATCTGTTGGAAGAGTGTCTTCTTGTGGAAGAGCTAGAATGAATATGACTACAGTAGCTAAAAAAAACAACTACCAATTCAAATGCAAAACGTAAAGGCAGCTAGGAAAACTTATCTAATTTACGCAAAATAAATCCGTGCAAGAGGTAGGGGCCCTCTACCACTTGACGGCATTCAACTCCAAATTAAATCACGCCTTCAAAATAACTTTGTCTGCTCCATTAACGATGCAATAGTTTGAACATAACACTCTGCGTTTTCAGGAATGTATCACAGAGTTTAAACAAAATCTAGCAGCAAATCTAACATAAAATATCTAACATAGCTCTCGGTCTCCCAAGAGTTTATAAAGCAAATGCACGTAACAATAATTACAATAATTCAGGAACACTGTCTTTCCTAATCCAAATCACGTTAGGATTCTTTGAAGTGGCTACGTGAAGAAGAAAAGACATCTGGACTGAGACAGTCCTAATAGAAGTCTTCCTTCCTAAATGTGTTCCCCACGTTCAAAACCATACCCAGAATTCATTTCTTCCTCCATGATGAGCAACGAACCATGTAGACATGACGTGGATCATGCTCATATGCGGTTTTTCTCAAGAGGCCACCTGGAACATACGCAAACATGAAGGCAGCTGCAGAATCGCCGGTTAGCTACGGAATGTCTGCATTCTGCAGCTAGTTCCGGTCAAAATGCTTAACAATGGAAAAAATCACAAAATTTAACAAGTCAGTCATGTAAATCATTCTAGAAGTAATTTTAACTATATTTATTGATCAATTGGGTCTAATATAGAAATGGACAAGGGAAAATGAGGTAAAATGAGGTGAAGGAAAGCACAATTTTGAGTCTCAACATACCCCCACTGCTGTCTCTTTGCATGTCCTCATGCAAATTATCCTATGAATTCAGAGGCTTCTGCAAGGACATCTAGAGCTAGAGGTCTTCTGGGTTTCCTGATAACAAGTTTGAACCTGAGGTTGGTGAGTGCCCTGATTAGCTTTTTGTTCCTTGTCTTCAACTTCTCATTGGTCCTCTCCACTTTGTCTATATGCAGGGATAAGGTTGAGTTCATATCAGTTTTGAGCTTGATTTGATCTTTAAGAATTTCATTCTCATTTTTGATGTGTCTATTCAGTAATTCCAACTCATACCTATCCCTTCTTAATATATATATTTCAGACAGTGGAGGACTGGGGGTTCTCTCTCTGCTTTATGAAGCTGTCCTCTCTAAAGTTTCCACATAGTCATAAATTTCCTGTTGAGCAGGATCAATTTCAGGGGTTCCTTCATAAAAATCCTCTTCATCATCCTCTTCAATGGGTGTTTCTTCATCTTCTATATCGATTACCCCTGTTTGTTTGATTAGTGTTTTCTTCAGTTTTCCCTTTAATCTGTGGCTTCTCCTAGGCTGAGAGGATCCCTCTCCTTTCTCTGTGGCAGATTCCTTGATTATCTTCTCTTCCTTAAGTTGCTTCTTGATTCGAGTCAACTTCTCTAAAATGATTTCCTCACTGCTCTCTTGGACTGGTTTGTCAATTTCAACTTTTGAAGCCCTCCATTTCCTACTTCTCTTTGTAGGCTGTGGTTTAGGTGATGGTTCTTTTGCTTCTTCAAAATTATTTCTTATTAAGAAATCATCCCATGTATCATTTGTTTTAGCTAGATGATGCTCAATCAAAATTTTGACCAAACCATGATGATACAGGGTTGTTTCTAAAAATTGAACTCTTCTCTGAACACAGGAAGCCATCTTCTTCAGACTTTGAAGCAAGAAATATGGTAAGTTTAAGTCTTCTCCCATAAAATGCATCATTAGTCTAATGTGGTAGACATAAAATGTCCCATATCTACCCTCACATGTAACAAATTTTTGTAAAAGAAGTAGTATGTTTCTCCATTTGTTTTTCAATGCAGAACTGGGAATTCCTTTCTTGAATACACTAACATCCATATTTGATGATTTTAAAATTTGTTTCTAGGAGTCATTGTGTAATTCTCTATTTTTAAACCATCTCTCTCCAGTTCTGAGAAATCCTGTAGCCTCTGCAATAAAAACTTCAGTGACAGTAAACTTAACATCCCCTACTTCAACTTCGGTTCCTTGAAATGATCTTGCAAATGTTTTAGTGACTTCCTTATGGAAGCCATTAAATTTTTCCAAAAATTGAAGCCATCCTATTTGTTGTAACATTTCTTTGCATTGTGGGTAGCCTTCTAAATATTTTGAACCCACTAGTTCAGTCCTTACGATGAAACCCATGATTTTTTTTCAATATCAAATTAACACTCTTCTACCCACAAAACAATGACTTTCACTTTCGGATTGAAATGGCTTCAAGCTCTAAATGAAAATGGCTTCAATTTTGGAATGACATACCTCTGATTGATAATGACAAATGCCTTCAAAACCTCAGACTGATATGCTTCTGTTGACAATTGAATTTTGGAGTGATATGCCTCTGTTTGATAATGAAAACAGTTTCAAATTTCGAGCTGATATGTCTCTGATAGACAGTGGCAGATGGCTTCAAATTTCTTTTTGTACAATACCTCTAGCTCTTAGTAGCAAAAGACTTCAAACTCAACACTGCAACACCTCTGTCTCAGGTAGCAAAAGGTTTCAATTTTAACACTGCAACACCTCTGTCTCAGGTAGCAAAAGGTTTCAATTTTAACACTGCAACACCTCTGTCTCTGGTAGCAAATGGTTTCAATTTTAACACCTCTGTCTTTTGGTAACAAAAGACTTCAAACTCCACATTGCTACAATTCTGTGTTTATAGTGAAAATGCTTCAAAACTCCTTCCACAGTGATATTTTATCTGCCCACGGGATCAAGTGGCTTCAAGTCCTCACACTGTTATACTTCCAAATTTACCCTTCTGCTCTGCTCTGCATTTACAATGCTCAATGCTATTCAAACTGATATCCTTTAGCTCTGCTCCTGGTGATAATAATATCTCTGTCTTCGGAATGGAATGCCGGCTACGGAATGAAGTTATGGTAGTGGTCACGGAATGGAGTAGTGGAGTGAGGTGGAGGGATTGTATTAATGATTGAAGAAAAGGCGGAGGATTTTACGACGGCAGAGGGAATCATCATTGAATGATTTGGTTAAGAGACGTGGAGAATTCAAACACCTCGGTCATTTAACCGCTTAAATGCTATCGGATATGAAATTTGAAATGGAAGATTTTAATCCAAATTCTGTAGAGGGTTTGTTGGTGTTGATCAATAAAAACAATTAAAACAACCTTTTCGAACAATCCATAACTAAACTATGCTAAAATTTTATGAAATGCTATTGTAATTTAAACTTGTTACCTCTGCCCTTTATTTGATTTTTGTAGCCTTTGTCTTCTTGTTCACCTTTGGAGGAGTCTTCATAATTTTCTTGATGCTTTTGATTCATGGATACACTGGGTCACTTTGTTGCAATTCTGATGTCTGCTGGTTGATGCCTTCAGGGTTTATAGCTGCGGAAAGACTGTCGGGCTGCAGAAAGGCTGATCAGCTGCAGAATGTCCACTGAGCTGCAGAATGTTCCTGTAGAGCACTTTAATCATAAAAATGGAATTTTTTTGGAGTATGGGTGAAATGTTAAATGGTATGAATGAAAATGGATGATGGATTATGATGTGTATGAAGTGGATGATGAAATGGAATGGATTCAGTTCATGAAATGGAGTGAAAGAACATAAGGACTGTACTGCAATTCATGACATATTTTATTCACTTACAGCAAGATATCAAATTTTGTATTTTGATATGAAAAATGAGATGGATGAAAGATGGAATAAGATGAATGAAATGTGGAATGGAGTGAAATATGGGTGATGGAATGAAATGGAGTATGGATGGATAAGTGAATGGAGTGAGATGAAATGAATCATAAGCACTATGGAACTGAACTTATGATTTTTATAACAGCTGCTTATAAGAACAAAATGGGAAAAGTTAGAGTGTCAGAGAAACTCTGATTTTCACCCTATCTTTTCTGTATAAACATGCCAATCAATGATTGGTTTTCATGTTTATACCTTTATTTATTTATTTATTTATTTATTTTTTCAAAAGAGAAATGCTTCAGAAAATTTAATCAAGTTGATGAAGAAGAGAGACTCTTCTTCATTAACTTCACATCATTGTCTTCTTGGAACTTCTTGACAAACTCTTCTCTTGAGAGTGGCTTGTGGTATAGCTTCAGTCTATGACCATTCAAAAGAAAAGTGACCTCTTCTTCATCTATAGTTCTGATTTTTACTGCCCCATTATCAAAAATTCGAACAATTTCATATGGCCCAAGCCAATGTGTTTGAAATTTCCCTTGAAAATCCTTGAATTTTGAATCAAACAAGAGAGCCCAGTCACCCTCTTTGAATTTCTTCTCCTTGATGTACTTTTCATGCCATCTAGCCCTTTGCTATTGGACTAGACTTGTTTTCTGAACTGCATCTTGTCTGATCTCATCCAATTCATTAATTTGCTCCAGTCTATGCTTTTGTGCCTCCGTTAGATCAAGTCCTAGCTGAACTGCCATCTTGAATGTTTGGATTTGGAACTCTATAGGAAACAAAACTTGCTTTCCATAAACAAGCTCATAAAGAGTATGGCCTGTTGTGTTTCTCCATGTAGTTCTATAGGCCCACAAGGCTTCAGGAAGCCTATCTACCCAATCTCTTCTATGTAGATGAACAGTCTTTGTTAGGATTCCTTCAATGACCTTATTAGTGGATTCCACTTGACCATTTGCTTGTGGATGATAAAGAGTAGATGTTCTATGTCTGATTTTGTACTTCTCCATCATTTGCTCCACTAGCCTTGATGTAAATTGAGCTCCTTGATCTGTAACAATTTCCCTTGGGACACCAAAACGAGTAAAAATATCCTCAAAAGAAAAGTAACTACAGATGATTCATTAGCAACAAGTAATGGTTTAGCTTCTACCCACTTAGTAACATAATCAGTGCAAACTAATATATATTTCTTTTGTCTTTATGGAGGACTAATAGGTCCTACAAAATCCAAAGCCCATTTTTCAAAAGGTTCAATGTGTACCTGAGGTTGTAATGGCATCTCACCTGAAGGAGAAGGTTTCCCTACCCTTTGGCAAGTGTCACACCTTTTTACATACTCCCTTGCATCTTTAAACAAAGATGGCCAATAATATCCTAAATTAAGGATCTTATAGGCTGTCCTCTTATCTGCAAAGTGTCCGCCACAAGGTTCATCATGACATGCCTTGAGAATTTCAGGCATCTCATCTTCACGAACACACCTTCTAATGATCAAATCTGAACCTGTCTTGTACAACTCATTAGCGACCCATGAATATCTTGCACTATCATTAATGATTTTTCTTTTATCCCTTGCATTCATGATTGAAGGAAATTTTCCTGAAACTAAATAATTAGCAATATCAGCAAACCATGGAGTTTGAGTAGAGATTGCAAAAAGATATTCATCAGGAAATTGATCTTCAACTGGAGTGTCATCTTTGATATTTTGGAGTCTAGATAGGAAATCAGCTACTGTGTTTTGTTTTCCAGACCTATCTAGAATGGTAATGTTGAATTCTTGTAAGAGAAATAACCATCTTATAACTCTGCCATTAGTGATTGATTTGTTCATTAAGTATCTAATTGCAGAATGATCAGTGTGAACAAAAGTTTCATAGCCTGTTATATAGTGTCTAAATTTGTTTATGGCATGAACAACGGCTAAAAACTCTTTTTCAGTTACAGTATAGTTTAACTCTGCAGGAGTCAAATTTTTATTGATATAATAGATGGCATAGGGAATTAAATCTTTTTGTCCCAATACTGCTCCTAGAGCTGTATCGGAAGCATCTGTCGAGATATGAAAAGGTAACTTCCAGTTAGGTCCCCTTAATATAGGTGCTTCGGAAATTTTGGTTTTCAGGGTTTCAAAAGCTAACTGGCAATCAGAAGTCCACTTAAATTCACAATCTTTGGTAAGTAATTTGAAGAGAGGAGATGCTATTTTGGTGAAGTTTTCTATAAATCTCCGATAATACCCTGTAAATCCTAGAAAACTTCTAACATATCTTTGACAACTTGGAATGGATAGATTAGAAATGACTTCAACTTTCGCCTCATCAACTCTAATCCCATCCCCTGAAATGTGGTGCCCTAAAACAATACCTTCAGTGAACATCATAAAACATTTTTCATGACTAAGAGAAAGGTTTGCTTCTTGACATATTTTTAAGACTTTTTCCAAGTTTTCTAAAGCCTCTTCAAATGTGTCCCCATAAACTGTGAAATCATCCATATACACCTCTACACAGTCATGTATCAGATCAGAAAAAATTCCTAATACTGCCCTTTGGAATGTTGCAGGTTCATTGCATAACCCAAATGGCAATACTCGGTAGGCATAGGTACCCCAAGGACAAGTAAATGTGGTTTTATCTTGGTCTTCAAGTGCTACTTGGATTTTATTGTAACCACTAAACCCATCCAGGAATGAAAAGTACTTTTTACCTGCTAATGTATCTAATACTTGATCTATGAAAGGTAAGGGAAAATGGTCTTTAAGAGTAGCTTTATTCAATTCTCGGTAGTCAACACACACCCTCCATTTTCCATTTTTCTTAGGCACAATCACCAAAGGAGAAACCCACTGACTATCTAAAATAGGATAGATGAAATTAACATTTAATAATTTTTGCAGTTCTTCCTTGACAATTTTCCTAAGATTTGGATTCATTCGTCTTTGAGGCTGTCTGATTGGTTTGCAATTTGCCTCTATATAGATGTGATGAGTACAAGTCTTGGGACTTATCCCTTTCATGTCAGTGTATTCCCATGCATATGCAGAAGAATGTCTCTGTAATACTTTGACTAACTCTTCTTGTTGAGATTGTTCTAGGTTTTTGTTTATGTTCAAGGTTTTACCTGGAAAAATTTCACTTGTAGAGCTGCCAAATTTGTCCATAGAATGAAGAGACATCTGCCTAGATGACAAGAATTCAATATTGGATCTCTCTTGAAATGATTCTTGTTTGTGTTCTGGAGAAGATTCAAATTTTTCTAGAGTATTCAGAATTTGATTATCTTCACTAATTTCTGAAATTGTGAAGAGTGGTTGTAAATATTCTTCATCCTCTATCCATTGAGTGTCATCTAGATCTGTAATTGTCCTAGTTGGAGGATATAAAGTGAATTTCTTTGTTGAACTACCATCAGAAATATACATATCACCGGACCTACAACTAATAAAAGCATCAGCTGTAGCCAACCAAGGTCTTCCTAGTATAACAAGATGGCCTCCTAGATTATTCTTGGGTGTTAGGATCATGAAATCCACAGGGTACTCCCAAGAGTCTAGGGACACTGGAATGTCTTCTATTACCCCATCTGGTCTAATCATAGATCTATCCGCTAATTGTAATAATGTGGGTGTAAAGAGAAGATTAGGAAGTTTCAGTTTGTCCATGATCTGTCTACTCATGATATTTATTGCTGCTCCTAAGTCAATGAGTGTGTTTTGAATTTCAATTCCGTTGATGTGAATTTTGACAACTGGATTTCCTGGGTCAAGGTACTTTGGAATAGTAATCTTACCCATCATAATGTCTGCTATTTGTCCTAACAGTTGAATTTTCTTGGTTTCTCTTATTCTTTTTCTTGTTGTCTTCATACTCAACTCCTTTATTGTTTTGGCTAAAATTGGGATTTCCTTGATGGCTTGCAATAATGGAATTTTAATACAAACATTTCTCAATTCATCTAAGAAATCATAATTAGGCACCATTATTTGTTTTTCTACACCTTTATCAATTTGTAGTCTTTCCGGAAAGGGAGGTATAGAAGTAGATGTGGATGGTTGCTCTAATACCGGAGTTGGATTTATTGGATCTTTTTGTTTCAGTTTTTCAATGTTTTGGTCTTGAAAGGATGTATCTTCCTCAAGACTTTTATTAACCCGTAGGGAGTCTTCCTCAGAATTATCTTGTTCTTGTATGATCACAGAAGGTTTCCTCTTCTCAAGTATCCTTCCGGACCTAAGTTGAACATCACTAAGGTCTAGAGGAGTAATTAAATAAGTTGGAAATTGTTGTCCTTCTATCATGTATGTATTCTGAGGGTTCTTATTATTGGGGTTTGGTATAGGCTGAGCTGGCAATTGATTGGATTTTTGAGGGAATGGTAATGGAAGTGGTTGATTTTTGATGAGGTTGGTTCGGATGATGTTGTTGAGGATTTTGTTGAAAATTTTGTTGAAGATTTTGAGGAAAATTTTGTTGGGAATTTTGAGGATAAAAATGTGGATATGGTGGATAGGATGGTGGATACTGATAATATGGAGAGTATCTTCCATAGGGACCTTGTGATCCTTGTGCCCAAGCTTGATATTGATTTTGAAATTGGGGCCAGGGTTGCTGCCAAGAATTCCAAGGTGGAGGTTGATTATACATTTGATCATGGAATCCTTGTGTATAGGGTCCCTGCCAAGGTTTTCTAGATACAAAGTTAAGAGATTCTGTGGAGTCTGTAGGAGTTTCTTCTTGAAAAACAGCCTTGAGACCAGGAAGAGAAGGACAATTCTTGGTCTCATGTTTCTCAGAAAAAATAACACAGGTTTCTACAACTTTGACATCTAGAGGACACTCTCTCAAGGCATGTTTCTTCCTACATTTGGGACAAAAGATTGCCAAGGCATCAGATTCAGCCTTTTGCTTGTTTTGTATCTTGAGGGTGTCTATTTGTTCACTAAGACTCCCTAAGATGTCGGATTTAAAATCATCAAGCATGTGTCCTATTTCTGATCTACTTACTGTCCCAGAAGCAGACTTGCTTGCCCTTGCAAGAGCGGGATCTCTTGGACCTTTGACAGTTTTAGATTTCCCTCTTGAAAGGTTGATACATAACTCAGATATTTCAGGTAATGTGAGTTGTGATATATCCCCTTTTCCCATCATGTTAAGGATATCCAACCATTCATCCCTAATGGTTTTCAACAAAAGAGCTTTTAAAGTGTCTTGATCTAGGTTTTCCATTTGTGCCTTTTTTATGTTGTATTTAAATCTTTCCAACAAATCTTCTAAGTTTTCATCTTCTTTTTGTATCATCTTGAACACTTCTTCCTTATGATTAACCGGCATACAATAATCCAAGTATCTCTCTAGAAATGCTTGTTTCATGTCTTCCCATGTTCTAATAGAGCTACTGATTAGACTCATAAACCACTTCAATGTTGCTCCCTTCAAAGTTGAAGGAAATAATTTCAGTTTTTGAGCATCTTGTAAGTAGTCATAAGTCCTACACAACACTTCAAATTCGAATAAGAAAGTTTCAGGATCCTCAGTTTTAAGTCCATAGAAGTTCGGAAGGACAGAAGGTGAAATGTTTTTCATGGTTGTATTGGTTTCTTCATCAAGTATAGGAAACCCAAAAGAGCTTCCTATTCTACCTCTTCCTCCATCTGCACCTCTACCTCCTCTTCCTCCTTCTCCTCTACCTCTACCTCTACCTCCTCCAAATAATGTATGTTCTCCATTAACAACTCCTCCTCCTCCTTCTTCTGCCATGGTTGACTCTCCTGTGGAAGTAGAAAGGTTTGTGTCCCTAACAGGAGCCTTTAGATCTTCTTCTATAGCAGGTTCAATGGATGAAGTGGAAGGTTTCTCTAATGGAATAGGTGACCTTAGATCTTCTAGAAGTCCAGGATCAGTAAAGGATGGAAGATGGGTTTGAGTTGAAGGTGTACTAGTTCTCGGTCTAGATGAAACAAGTGGTGTTCTAGAAATCAAACTTCTGCCTCTGCTGCTTATAAATCTTCCCCTTGAATCTCTCTCCCTACGCATAAAATTGTTTTTGGATGCTAAGAAACAAAGGTTACCTGGTTTTCACTTCCCCGGCAACGGCGCCAAAATGTTGGGTCTCAGTCTAGTCTCCTAAACTGAGCTCATTTAATTGTCAACCAGGATTTGTAAACTGCTGAAGTGAAGTGTACCATATGTACCTAGGTGCTTGTTTCCTAATGCGTTGTGTGTAGTGTTTTGTGATGTTTTTGGTCTTTTGTGATGATTTATGAGGTTTTTGGTCTTTTGTGATGATTTTTATATTCACAATGGAAATGTCTAGAAAACTAATGGAAAGGGGTTGGTGGTCAAAAACAGAGTTAAGCCTAATGTATGGAATGGCAAATGCAATTGGAAACACTGAAGCAGAATCTAAACTATGACTAAATAAAAGCAAAAGCTTGATAATGACTTTTTAGGCAAATGACACAAACTAAACTTGAGAAATGATCACTAAATATGCAAATCCTCTAACTAAACAGTTAAATACTAATCTTACCATGATGCAACATTTTGTTCTAAGCTCTTCTATTCTATGACTAATTCCTAATTCTATTCTGCAATTTAATTGAATATCACAGAACCTTTACTCAAAGAGTTATTGGTTTCTTTTTCAAAGTAGTTCTTTTGAGGAAGAGCTCTATTTATAAAATGATGAGGAGATTGCAGAAATACTTCAGACCTTATAGTGATGTTATCTTCTGTTCATGTGGTTATAGATCAATTATGGATTTCAGAACAAGAAGAAGTTTGTGAATAATGAAGGCTGTCTTGTTAATCCTAACAACTGAAGTAATTTATTGTGCAATGGAAGACAATTTGAATATGAAGTGCAAGTGCAATGAGTTAATCTAAGAATGAACCTAAGATGCCACTAATCTAGAACAATGTTGAACTATAAGTCATCATCAAACTTGAAACAAAGTAATTGAACATGAGTTAAATGCAATGAAACTCCGGAGCATTCTAACTATGCTAACATGCATTATTCTTTGAAGTTACACAATCTGTTTGTTCATCATTAGTGATATTTTGGAAGAGTTCCTTCTTTTGGAAGAGGTAGAACAATTCTGACCGTGTAATTGAGTGCAATTGTAAGCAAATAGACTGAAAACGAATGAAAAACTAAGATATCATATCCATACCCTACTCGTCATTATGATGTCTTGGGCAAGCGTTTAAGAGCAAGAACAGAGATGATACTTAGTACAAACACACAACTAAATCATTCAGTATCACAGTCATGTCTTGAACTTCTTAAGAATTTCTTGGAAGAGTTTCTTCTTGTGGAAGAGTGATTAGAACAAGTGTAACTGTGATAGTGAATAGCAAAAAAAAACTACAACTAAATCCTACAGTACTATAGCTATTCATCATTCATCATTATAATCTATTGGGAGAGTGTCTTCTTGTGGAAGAGCTAGAATGAATATAACTACAGTAGCTAGTTAAAACAACTATAAATTCAACTCCTAATCCTACAATACTATAGTCATTCAACATTCATCATTTTAATCTGTTGGAAGAGTGTCTTCTTGTGGAAGAGCTAGAATTAATATGACTACAGTAGCTAAAAAAACAACTACCAACTCAAATGCAAAACGTAAAGGCAGCTAGGAAAACTTATCTAATTTACGTAAAATAAATCCGTGCAAGAGGCAGGGGCCCTCTACCACTTGACGGCATTCAACTCCAAATTAAATCACGCCTTCAAAATAACTTTGTCTGCTCCATTAACGATGCAATAGTTTGAACATAACACTCTGCGTTTTCAGGAATGTAACATAGAGTTTAAACAAAATCTAGCAGCAAATCTAACATAAAATCTCTAACATAGCTCTCGGTCTCCCAAGAGTTTATAAAGCAAATGCACGTAACAATAATTACAATAATTCAGGAACATTGTCTTTCCTTATCCAAATCACGTTAGGATTCTTTGAAGTGGCTACGTGAAGAAGAAAAGACATCTGGACTGAGACAGTCCTAATAGAAGTCTTCCTCCCTAAATGTGTTCCCCACGTTCAAAACCATACCCAGAATTCATTTCTTCCTCCATGATGAGCAACGAACCATGTAGACATGATGTGGATCATGCTCATATGCGGTTTTTCTCAAGAGGCCACCTGGAACATACTCAAACATGAAGGCAGCTGCAGAATCGCCGGTTAGCTACGGAATGTCTGCATTCTGCAGCTAGTTCCGGTCAAAATGCTTAACAATGGAAAAAATCACAAAATTCAACAAGTCAGTCATGTAAATAATTCTAGAAGTAATTTTAACTATATTCATTGATCAATTGGGTCTAAGATAGAAATGGACAAGGAAAAATGAGGTAAAATGAGGTGAAGGAAAACACAATTTTGAGGCTCAACAGCTCGTTAAGACTAACACTAGGAGTTTGCTCCCTTGCGGGCTCTAAGCGTAGATTGTCCAAAGGAATAGGAGTTAGTCTTCTTTCTCTATAAAGCTTGAATTCTTGAAATTCCTCTGGAGATAACTGCGCTTGAGCTGAATTCAAAACTTCTTTGAATGAATTTCTTGCTTGGAACATATCATCAAAAGGATCCTGTTCCCCGGAAAATTCCCTTACCCTGATTGCATTGGTAAAATTCTTAATAATATCATTTGGGTCGAATAATATTCTCGAAAATTTGAACAGCTGTAGGCATGTAATGTTGCCTATCTCTTGAAATGCATGACCAATATCAAACAGTGAAAATGTTCCACATTTTACAGGAAATTGTGGCCAAATGCCCTTTTTCTTCTCTTTTAAATCTTTTGTTATACCTCCCTGGCCACAGGTCTGATAAGCAATTTCCCGAGCTACAAGTATATCTGGAACATATAGGGGTAAAACATGGGGAGAAGCATAACTTCCAAAAACCCTAATATCAGTGAAAAATTCTTCTCTAAACCATCTCGCGACGGGGAGAATATCAACCTCTGTTTCTGGGGATAACCTTGGTGCATCCTTATTATACAATGTTTTGTACAATGGCAGCATTATTCCATGACAAATTTGGTAAAAATGGGGGAAAAATTTAGACTCCCATAGTTCTTTATGGTACACATGAATAGGCAAAGGATCGTGGATAGTCCATTGCCAACCCATCACAGTGAATTTAGAGATATAACAAATAGTGTCCATGACATAAGCAGATAAATAAATAGGCGGATAAACCCGCTGAGAAACATTTCGTTTGGATCGGTAGTGAAAAATAGCAGTGGTCAAATTATCAGATAGGATTTTGGCCCAGTCTACAACTGTAGAATTAACGGCCGCATTCAACAACGGAAGCCATTCGGGTAAGATCATATTTATGTCAGGCTTTCCAAAAAGCCTGCATAACATGGCAGCAGTGAAACAATAAGGAGAGGTAAGTGAACCCATGCTGTGCATACCTTGTTTGTTTTTCTTCAACGATTCACTTCTTTTGGTCCACTCCTTTGTGCATTCTGCCAAATTTGCATGTTCTCTGGAAAAATCTTCCATAAATTGTTTGTTGTAAGTCGCCTGAGGTTCTGGCAACTTATACATTAATCTCAGATCTTCTGTGGTGAATGACCCGATTAGCTCTTCAGATGGAGTTATGAATTGTCTGTCTGAAATATCGGTGCTGTCCAGTACCCACTTCACCATGTCTGTATATGGGAGAATCCTTGGTCTTGCCGCTATCCTATGCAGAAATGAACAAGCCAGTTATTTGAGGGTTGCTTCAGACGTATTACTAGAACCTGCTGTAGCCACAACTTTCATCACCACAGGATTTTCATCCTCTAACAGATTATACATTCCTTCCCAAGTGGATATACCGGCATCCTTATTATAAGCGGTGTCTGCATACAGCGTAGCCATTTCTTTGTTTTCAGAACTCAAGCTCTTCTCCTTCTTACCCATAGTGTTTAGTGAAAGCTTTGTATAGACGTTTGCTCCTTCGTGCCTGCGTTTTACGAGTAAATGAGAGTAATGGCATAAGAAAGGTGATGAGACTGTTTTAAATGTGAAAGCGGATGAAATATAATATTTTAATCGTGAAACGACTTTCAATCCAAACACAATCTCATTTACCATTAATTGTCAATTCAATAATTTAATTTAATCATTAAAGCGCATAACAGATTTGATATATGGGAATATTGCCTTTGGAAAACGCGCCTACATGAATCTGCGACATTGCGATCTGCGATTTGCTGCGCAATATCGCAATATCGCAATGTCGCAATATCGCAATATCGCAAAATGAAGCCATCGCAGTTATGTAAAATAGCGCAAAAGTGAAAATTGCGCAATAGCGCAAAAGTGCACATCGCAAATCTCGCAAAAGCGCAAAATTGAAAATAGCGCAAAAGGTATTCATTAATCACTTCTGTTTTCTGCGCTATGCGATCTGCGACTAATACGTTTATTGTATAGGCTTTTGGGGTCGCATTATCGCAAAAGCGCAAAATCGCATTTTCAGTTTTATAAAAGATATATATCATTTTTCTATGGATGCGCTATTTTGTTTAAAGAGCAATTTTATTGTAATTTATCATAAACTTAAGTGTTTCTTAATGTTCTTTCTGAGGGATTTCTATAAGTTTATGATAGAAAGTTTTATTTGAAAAGGAAAACAAATCCTAATTGATTTTTTGGATTTTTTAACTATGGGTCCCCATTTATTTAATATTATTACTAATATTAAATAAAAAGGGGGTTTGTTGCTGGTCACAACAGGTTGTAATATTACCCTTGGTTGTAATGAAATTACTTGATAGAGGAAATAAGTAGTTTAGGTAGTTTCAAGAAGTTTTAGAAGTTACAAACTGCTATTAGATGTATTTAAGAAAGATGAAAATGAAGAAGAAAGGTTTTGAGTTTTGGAATCTCTAGAAGACTATATTTTTGTACTTATTTCTCTGCAGAATTAATGAAATAAGTCTCAAGTTTCCTACAATTGTTGATGGTGGTTTGTTTTTCTTGTGTCATCTTGTGTTATTTCTTCTATGAATGAAGTGAAGTAATGAAGCTACAAGTCTCTGAATTACATTTGTAAGTAAGAGTTAAACATCCTTAAAATTCACTCCTTCACTCCAACTCCTTTATATTCATAACTTCTCTCTGAAACTTAAGTTAATATATTATGTGTTTACAACATATTATCTTAAGTTACTTTATAGTTCTTATGATTCATTCACATTTCAGCAATTAAATCCATTGTGTAATATTTTATTTACTCAATAGAATTAAGGGTTTTAAAACTAATTTCCAAAGGAAAATAACAAATAACAAATGATAAAGATTGTTTCTGTAATATATTGTTAAAATGTCTTAAGCACTGATTCCTTTTCACAACCAAGGGATTGTCTCTTAGGAACCAACATTTTCTGGTGCCATTGTCGGAGACGAAGGATTGAAAATATCATTTTCCCTGGGTTTTCATATTATTTCCTCTGGTTGTTCAGTGAGGAGAAAATTTTGGGTTGTGTTTCATCATACTCAGAATTATGGCTTACAAAAGGCCTCACACGAGGTCAGATACCTCACAGCAGAAGTTCCATGCTTTATCAGACCCTAAAATATTGATTTCTAAGAGAATTAAGAGACTTAAAACTCCCTCAAATACTAGTCGTACATTGTCTGACCCTGGAAGTACTTCAAGTCATCCTTTGCTTGAAATACATCTCAAGTACTTCATTTCTTGGAATAAGATTCACCTTTTACACCTATTCATTTTCAAGAACCTAAATTGGAAGAACACTCATTTGAGTCTATTTCTTTTTCTTTTACACAAGATCATCAAGTTCCAGTTGGCTGTTCCTCTGCCATTTTATTCAACCCATTCCCATATCTATTTCACCACCACATCCATTTACCTTCATAGAAAGTTCATCATCTACATTTAATCAAAGTATAGTTAATCAAGGTGTAAACATGGCAGCACTAGCCTTCTTATTACAAATATATGCTCCACTCAACCTTCCACAACCATTTAATGCAATGCTTCAATAATATCTTAAATTACTTCCTCGTTTCACTATAGAGGATGAAATTACTGCAGAAAAACACTTATCTGTGTTTTGTAATTTTGCTGAAAATTTGAATGTGGAACATATTGATCTTGTAATGAGGCTTTTTGTTCAGTCTCTGCATGGAGAGGCTAGAAAGTGGTTCAAAGGATTGCCAAAAAATTCCATTAATACTTGGGATGAACTAGAAAATCAGTTCACTCAAAGATGGGGAGATAAAAGAGATCATGGCTATTCATTAACTGAATTCAATGCAATTAAAAGAAAATCTGATGAAAATATTTTTTAGTCTCTTAAAAGATTCAATAAGTTGTATAATATTTTGTCCATAGAAATTAAGCACCCTCCTTTTGGAGAAAAAGTAGTTTTTGCTGGGGCTTTTGAAGCTGATTTCAATTTCACACTTAGAGAAAGGAGATCCCATACTCTTGAACATATACAAATAGATTCTTTAGAAATTGAAGCCAATATGACTTCAGCTGGGAAGTGTTGGGGTTCCCATGTTTTGGCCAGATTGGCAAGACCAAAAGATGAGACAACATCAGAACCACTTTTGGGCCCTAGGATCTAGCCCTCCTGGACCCAGAGAGGGATCTCTCCAATAAATAAAAGAATGATGTATCTTTGAGAGCTCAAAATGAGATGTTAGGCTAGGTATGAAGCACAAAGGGGGTTTCAAATGATTTGGTTGGTTGGTTGCTGGGTTGGTTAGGAGATCATAAACTGAGAAGGTAATGGGAGAAAGTAACAAGGCAGCAGGATATTTCAGCAAAGGGGATAGGCCAAGAAAGTGCCATCCATTGGGCTATGGAAGTCATGAAAGGTAATTACATGCAACAACTAGTCAAGGCTTCCAAAGGGCAAGTCATCTATACTAAAGGATCTTTTAGATAGATGGTGGAATGGAACATTAATGATTGAAGGTGAGAGAAGGAAAACATCCAAGTTTCTGTCTATAGATCAGGTCAGAGGTCATTTAACTCCAGACCTACTTGGACATACTCAGAGGCAGCTCTCAAAGAGGGACAAAGGGGCTGCTTATAAATCGGACTAGAGGTCATTTAACTCCAGGTCTGCTTTAGCAACTCCAAGGGGAAAACAGAGATAAGATTAACAAAGGGATCTTAGAAAGGCCAGCTAGTCGTGCAAGGATCCTAGTGGACAGGGCTAACTCTAATCCCCAGTGTTCCCAAACCTTCCAGCTTAAACCTCAACAAGAACATCTAAGAACTGATCCATCCAATTCATACATCAGAGAGCAGGCAATGACATCCACTACACTGGTTAAATTGACTGAAAGAAATCCTTAGATGACACATTTCAGAAGAGAAACTTAAAAGTAGGGAGAGCAGGAACATAGGGCACCTATCAAGGGTGAATCCTATGTTACACTTCTGTTGCCTACCAGAAGAACATGAAACAGTATGAAAATGTAAATAACAGAGTTAAGAAAGACATCACCAATAGTAATAGGCCAGGATCCTGTGAAATGTGCTTTGATCAATTGATGCAAAACCAGTCATGTACAATAAGCTCAATGGCTAATACAATCAAACTTCCTCCTCCCAACCTATTACATACAAACTACTCTGTAACTCCCTCCCAAGACTGTTCTAACAGTCAAACTGAATCCCTCTAACAGCAACAGCTGAACAACTGAACAACAACCTTTACAATGTGTTCTTCAGGATTCTTATAGGAAAAAACAGAGTAGAAGATGGTAGGTGAAGAATTAAATGAAGAATTAACGCTCAGAAGAGGAGGAAGGCCACAACCCATTCTGCTTTACATCTGTGCAATTAATTCTGGTACTCTGGCTACAGAACTACTGCCATTCTCTGTTGACTGGATGAACCGGTGAAATAATGATGTTAGGGTCTCCATACCGTGTAACAAATGCTTCTTGATGATGTAGGACTGCTGAAAGGGCATAGATCTCCATTCGAGGCACAATGTAGACTGAAAAATGATGTGTACCGTGTCCTTTCATGGGAGAACGCTCTGCTGATATGGAAAACCTGATAATATTATCTCTCTGTGCATAGGACCGTCCAAGATATCCACGGGGTCTTCCAAATTGTACTTTTTCCTTCTAAAATTCCCTGCAGAAGTCTCCTATTTATTGCCTCGAGCTCTCTTCTGTTCCTGTGATGTCTTTGTCTGTGAATTTCGAGCTTCAATGGTGCCGGAGGGTTGGTAGAGTTTAAACTCTGTCCGTTGATGAATTTATGGCACAAGCAGCCCTCAGATGCTTCCTGTAACATCAAGCTCTGAATACAGCCTTTGCTCATGGTCTTCATTAATGCTTATGTCGCTGTAACAGAGATCACACATCATGGCGGTCATTCACTGTTGAAAACTCTGCAAGACATGAAACCTGTGAAGAGAAACCATGGATGGGCAATGGATGATGTGGACGGATGGGGGAGATGGCCATGCAGGAGTGATACAGGTGAAACTCGCAGAGGAAATGGTGAGAATCGCTTTGGTGGGGGTTGACGGTCTGCAGAGCGAATATACGCGGAAAAAAACGAAACATTGAAAAAAAAAACACGTAAATGAACCAATCATACGTAATGGAATGGGTGCATGTATGGAGGGTGCACGTGGGGTGACGTGGCATACGATGAAGAAACGTGGATGGATGATGTGGAGGCCGGGGCGACGGTGGAAAGGTCAACGACAGGCAGACGAATCTAGACCGTTGATCGTGGCCGAGATCAACGGCGGAGGACGACGGACGGCGGGCCATGGCGTGAGCTATCGCGCATGCAACTTCATTAGACTTCGTGCATCTTGAGCGGGCGATGGCCGTTGGATGGCCCATCCCAGATCGGATGGTCTACAACGATTTCGCTGGGCGTCTGTGTCCAAAGGATAATGCACGGGGGATGGAGTTAACGGGCGGGAACGGTGGTTTCAAAATCGTACAGGAGGACAGGTGGCGAAAGGTGAGTGGAATCGATGGCCTCCGGGGAAAAACCACCAAGCGCGCGAGGGTGGTGCGGAATAAACCAGCGGTTTGTGAACAGTGAAAGTGGGGAGTGGGACCACCGAGGCGGGCGGGTTCCGCGCCGTCGGATTTGGAATAGATCAACGGTGGAAAATGCGCCCGAAGCGCTCTGGTTGTGAACCGTTGATCTGCGGATTTAAATGGACGGTGGAGATGGACTGCGAGGGGGCCAAGGTTTATGGCCATGAGATTTTGGAGCGACCCCCCGCAGTGAATAACAGTCGTTTGATCGGGTTTTCCCACATCCCGAGGAGTCAACTGCGGGGGCACCATGGTTTGACTCTACGGATAGAGAAGAGCCTCCGCAGGGGTAAGCGCTTTGGTCACGGTGCCAAGATATATGGAGCGGAAAGGCGCGGGGCTAGCGGAGAAGGGGGCTTAGGCCTATTATAAGATCGGAAGTGGGTTTTTATGCCATTTCTAATGTATTTTGAGGTCTCCGAAGGGTAACGATAGGAAGATGGAGGGGGAATTTGGGAAAACAAGGGTGTAGGGATTTTTAGAGGGGATTTAGGGGGGTTAATAGGGGGAAATAGAGGGGAGAAGAGACACTTTGACAGAAGGATAAAAAAGGGAAAAGGGACATTTTGCAGGGGTACAAGGGGTAAATGAAGGCTTTGAGCTAGGGAAACAGCAGAGGGGATTTGTATAATGCAAAGCACATAGAGACCTCAAGGATGATGTGTCTTCAAGGGAGATGCATTCCCTGAAGGTCTCCAAAATGACATAGCCCCCCAGCTTGCTTGTCAAGAATTTCATAGGGGGGGCTAACAGTGGCTCCACATGGGGATGGCTTCTTCTTGAAGGAGGCAAGACACCAGAAATGATCTTTGGAGTAGGCCAGTTGCCTGCTGCTTGGCACATCCCTTTCTTTGATCAGCTGCCACAATATGAACATGTTACATCAGTAGAAACATTCTTCCCAATCAATCTACCTACCCACACTACAATCCTAGCATTTTTTTCTTTCCTAAGGGTGCATTTGAGCTAGCAAACCCTTTACATCATTTTATTTGCAAACAAGAAAACAAACCTATTCTACTTCTACCCTTATTGCTCCATGAGACCAGATTAGACTGTTGGTCTCACATGTTTCTCTACCTACACTACTACCTGCTAGGATTAGACTGTCTAGCAGGTTTCTTCTCTACATTCTAAGACAGAAATTGAAACAACTAACTACCTGCTCATAGGCTGAGCTTTATTGAGCTTTTCCTACCTACCCTACTCTACTGAAATATTTACAAGTCTAGCTTACAAACATTGTCTTCCAATGTAACCAGTCCATCAAATGATCCCATGGTTGGTCCTTCTTGCTCAATTCCTTGAGCATGCTGGATAGGCAGGGCAGCTCCCACTCTTCTTGTTCCATAACAGTAGCCTTGAAAAGTGTTCTCTCTACTTGCAACATGCTGCTCAAAAAGACCCTAGATCCTTCTTCAAATGTTTGCAGGAAATATGCGTAAGGATCATGAAATGATACCTGGTTATGAATATCTGGCAAGCAGGCTTCAACTAGGATTTCCTCTTTTTCCACTGGATCAAGAATGAGACTCTCTTGAGAAAGAGAATCTTCTTCATCTTCTGAACTGGAGGACTCGTCATATATGGCAGTGTTGTCCTCCTGGAGCTCTGATATATTTTTCTCTGAGGTGCTGAGCTCTGTGAGAAGATCTATGTATTCTTGAGCAGGGTTTTGGTCCATTTCTTCCTCTTTTTCAAGAGAAAGCTATTTTCTTAAATTCTTCTCCAGAATCTCTTCTTTGCTTTCCTCCTCGTCTTCTGAAAAGAAAAACTGTTGGTTTCCGGTCTCACTGATGATCTGTGGTGAAGCAAAATGAAGACTCATAGAATCTTCATCTGCTATTATACTATCATAACTCTCCCCATCAGTGTCATAGATAGGCTGACTGGTTTCATTGCTTCTCTGGAGTTGTTGGCTCTGATTTTCCTCCCACGGATCTAAGGATGATGGTCCTGCAAGCTCGGCTTCCCTTTGAAAACACTCATCATCAAACATATCATAAAAAGGGAAAACATAACTGTAAGTAATGTCACCCTTCAAACCCATCGGATTCTTAGCAGGTCTTTCTTCATTCTGGACCACAGAGGAGTCTTCTGAATATGAATCATCAAACTCATGTAATGACTGAGCAGGAGCATGGGTTCCATAGAAGATTTCTGGGGTGGACTGCTGGTTTAGTATCCGCTCAATCTCTTCCTCTGTCAAAAGAGGGGTTTCCCCTTCATCATGGACAGAAGCACATCAGTCCTCTTTCTCTTGTATTAGCTGATTTGGAGGCTGGATGTTTTCTTGAGCCTCATCTTCCACACCAGGTTCTGCCTCTTCTATATAGTCTTCTGTTTCCTCAAGGCAGCTTTCCTTATCAGCCTTAGCTGATAGGTCCTGATATTCTCTGGCCAGCATAACACAAGGCATAGGTAAGCAACCAGGCAGTTCCTGATCACTAACCTCCTCATCTTCTATGGATTCTTGAGTTTTTTCTTGCTCTGAAGGATGCATAGGCTGCTCGAAATAGTCATCATCTGTATTCATATTAACCATGTGCATCTTCAGCATTTCACCAAATGTTTCTATTAATTCAATTAATTGATCGCACAAAGCATCATACTTTGCATCTCTGTCCATGTTTGGATTCATGCTTTTGCAAAGAAGGCTACCGCTTCTCCTCAACAAGTTCATTGTCCTTCACCAGTGGAGTCATTTGGTCTTTGGATCATAGGGAGTGTGGAGTCTCCAGGTGGATGAATTTGACTGTTTGAAGCAGGCTGTTATCCACCATTAGCAATGTGACCACCAATCTAAAGGCAAAGTGGTCTCTCCCCAGCGGAGTCGCCATTATGTTGGGGTTCTCATGTTTTGGCCAGATTGGCAACACCAAAAGATGAGACAACATCAGAACCACTTTTGGGCCCTAGGATCTAGCCGTCCTGAACCCGGAGAGGGATCTCTCCAATAAAGAAAAGAATGATGTATCTTTGAGAGCTCAAAATGAGATGTTAGGCTAGTTATGAAGCACAGAGGGGGGTTTAAATTGATTTGGTTGGTTGGTTGCTGGGTTGGTTAGGAGATCATAAATTGAGAAGGTAATGGGAGAAAGGAACAAGGCAACAAGATATTTCAGCGAAGGGGATAGGCCAAGAAAGTGCCATCCATTGGGCTATGGAGTCGTGAATGGAGAATTACTTGCAACAACTAGCCAAGGCTTCCAAAGGGAAAGTCATCTATAATAAAGGATCTTTTAGATAGATGGTGGAATGGAACATTAAGGATTGAAGGTGAGAGTAGGAAAACAACCAAGTTTCTGTCTATATATCAGGTCAGAGGTCATTTAACTCCAGACCTGCTTGGACATACTCAGAGGCAGCTCTCAAATAGGGACAAAGGGGCACCGCTTATACTAGTGAAGAAGGTCATTTAACTCGAGTTTGGTTACCTAACTCCAAGGGGAAAACAGAGATAAGATTAACAAAGGGATCTTAGAAAGGCCAGCTAGTCGTGCAAGGATCCTAGTGGACAGGGCTAACTCTAATCCCCAGTGTTCCCAAACCTTCTAGCTTAAACCTCAACAAGAACATCTAAGAACTGATCCATCCAATTCATACATCAGAGAGCAGGCGATGACATCCACTACACTGGTTAAATTGACTGAAATAAATCCTTAGATGACACATTTCAGAAGAGAAACATTAAAAGTAGGGAGAGCAGGAACATAGGGCACCTATCAAGGGTGAATCCTATGTTACACTTCTGTTGCCTACCAGAATAACATGAAACAGTATGAAAATGTAAATAACAGAGTTAAGAAAGACATCACCAATAGTAATAGACCAGGATCCTGTGAAATGTTCTTTGACCAATTGATGCAAAACCATTCATGTACAATAAGCTCAATGGCTAATACAATCCAAACTTCCTCCTCCCAGCCTATTACATACAAAATACTATGTAACTCCCTCCCAAGACTGTTCTAACAGTCAAACTGAATCCCTCTAACAGCAACAGCCAAACAACTGAACAACAACCTTTACAATGTGTTCTTCTAGATTCTTATAGGAAAAAATAGAGCAGAAGATGGTAGGTGAACAATTAAATGAAGAATTAATGCTCAGAAGAGGAGGAAGGCCGCAACCCATTCTGCTTTAAATATGTGCAATTACTTCTGGTACTCTGGCTGCAGAACTACTGCCATTCTCTGTTGACTGGATGAATTGGTGAAATAATGATGTTAGGGTCTCCATACCGTGTAAAAAATGCTTCTTGATGATGTAGGAGTGCTGAAAGGGCGTAGATCTTCATTCGAGGCACAATGTAGACTCAAAAATGATGTGTACCGTGTCCTTTCATGGGAGAACGCTCTGCTGATATGGAAAACCTGATAATATTATCTCTCTGTGCATAGGACCGTCCAAGATATCCACGGGGTCTTCCAAATTGTACTTTTGCCTTCTAAAAGTCCCTGCAGAAGTCTCCTATTTATTGCCTCGAGCTCTCTGTTGTTCCTGTGCGGTCTCTATCTGTGAATTTCGAGCTTCAATGGCGCCGGAGGGTTGGTAGAGTTTAAACTCTGTCCATTGATGAATTTATGGTGCAAGCAGCCCTCAGACGCTTCCTGTAACATCAGGCTCTGAATACAGCCTCTGCTCATGGTCTTCATTGATGCTTCTGTCGCTGTAACAGAGATCACACATCATGGCGGTCATTCACTGTTGAAAATTCTGCAAGACACGAAACCTGTGAAGAGAAACCATGGACGGGCAATGGATGATGTGGACGGATGGGGGATATGGCCATGCAGGAGTTATAGAGGTGAAACTCGCAGAGGAAATAGTGAGAATCTCTCTGGTGGGGGTTGACGGTCTGCAGAGCGAATATACGTGGAAACAAACGAAACATTGAAAAAAAAACACGTAAATGAACCAATTATACGTAATGGAATGGGTGCATGTATGGAGGGTGCACGTGGGGTGACCTGGCATACGGTGAAGACACGTGGACGGATGATCTGGAGGCTAGGGCGACGGTGGAAAGGTCAACGGCAGGCAGACGAATCTGGACCGTTGATCGTGGCCGAGATCAACGGCGGAGGACGACAGACGGCGGGCCATGGCGTGATCTATCGCGCATGCAACTTCATTAGACTTCGTGCATCTTGAGCGGGCGATGGCCGTTGGATGGCCCATCACAAATCGGACAGTCTACAACGATTTTGCTGGGCGTCCGTGTCCGAAGGATAATGTGCGGGGGATGGAGTTAACGGGCGGGAACGGTGGTTTCAAAATTGTACAGGAGGACAGGTGGCGAAAGGTGAGTGGAATCGCTGGCCTCCGGGGAAAAACCACCAAGCGCGCGAGGGTGGTGCAGAATAAACCGACGGTTTGTGAACAGTGAAAGTGGGGAGTGGGACCACCGAGGCGGCCGGGTTCCGCACCGTCGGATCTGGAACAGATCAACCGTGGAAAATGCGCCTGAAGCGCTCTGGCTGTGAACCGTTGATCTGCGGATTTAAATGGACGGTGGAGATTGACTGCGAGGGGGCCAAGGTGTACAACCATGAGATTTTGGAGCGACCCCCCGCAGTGAATAACAGTCGTTCGATCGGGTTTTCCCACATCCCGAGGAGTCAACTGCGGGGGCACCATGGTTTGACTCTACGGATAGAGAAGAGCCTCCGCAGGGGTAAGCGCTTTGGTCACAGCGCCAGGCTATATGGAGCGGAAAGGCGTGGGGCTAGCGGAGAAGGGGGCTTAGGCCTATTATAAGATCGGAAGTGGGTTTTTATGCCATTTCTAATGTATTTTGAGGCCTCCGAAGGGTAACGATAGGAAGATGGAGGGGGAATTTGGGAAAACAAGGGTGTAGGGATTTTTAGAGGAGATTTAGGGGGGTTAATAGGGGGAAATAGAGGGGAGCAGAGACACTTTGATAGAAGGAGAAAAAAGGGAAAAGGGACATTTTGTAGGGGTACAAGGGGTAAATGAAGGCTTTGAGCTAGGGAAACAGCAGAGGGGATTTGTATAAGGAAAAGAACATAGAGACCTCAAGGATGATGTGTCTTCAAGGGAGATGCATTCCTTGAAGGTCTCCAAAATGAAATAGCCCCCCAGCTTGCTTGTCAAGAATTTCATAGGGGGGGCTAACAGGAAGGTGACAGGAAAACAGCCAGTCCAAGAGAAGGGGCAATCAAAAGAAGAGTCATCACAAGATCAAAGGCTTGAAGATATGACTAAGGTAATAAAACATATATCAAATAAATTAATCAATATGGAATTGGGAAGTAAAATCTCCCAAAGACAAGTCCAACAAAATCAAAATAGGGGTTTTAACTCTCAATTCAGGAAACAACCCCCACAAATCCTGCAGAGGGAAAGAAAAGATAAGGATCAGGTCCAGGAACCATTATATTTAGAAGCTTGACATGGAGAATCAACAGAAGATGACCAATAATGACAAGAAGATCAAATATCTATTGTGTATATTAGAGAGAATGACGAAGAATATAATTGTGAAGAATAATATGTTGAGGCTGAAGTGTCATTTGATGAAGATGAGGTGAATGAATATTGTAAACAATTCACAGATTTCATGCAAGTTGAGTTACATAAGAAGTATAATCTAAGATCAAGGAAAAGATATAGGGTACAAGACAATGAGGGTGAACAACAAGAATTTTCCCCTCCTCCAATGACAACTCCACAACAACGGAACCCTGTAAAGCAAGTGAATAATGAGAAGCAACCTGAAAAATCAGTCAACAGAACAGAGATGCAACAAGGTGAGTCTTCCCATAACAAATCAGATAACACTAATATTTTGGAGGAAGTTGTTCCTATACCTGAAAAAGTTTCAAATTATAAAAAGAGTGAAGAAGAACCTAAAAATAATTTTAAAAAACTTGTGCCTTCAATTTAACAAAGGAGTTGACGAAAGTCAAAATTCAAGTACCTCTTTTAGAATTAACTAAAACGCCAATATACAAGAAAGAAATCTCAGAATTTATTAATCTCACATAGAACGAAGATATAAGTGACACTGTGAATTTACATGCAGATAATCCAGTAGTCACGTTTGGCCCTCATGTAGAAGAAGTAGATTCTTTTGTTCCTACATTTTATATTTCTGTTGGTTCATGACTTTATTCTCCATATATGTATGCTAGATTCAGGAGCTTCCCATAATCTTATGTCATTGTCTGTCTTGAAGGAATTAAATTTGAAAATCACTATACCTTATAGGGATTTGTATTCATTTGACTCCAAGAAGGTAAAATGTGTTGGGGTAATTAAACACATGGTAGTTTTTTTGGCACAGAATGAAACAAAGGTCATTTTTATGGATGTAGTTGTTGTTGACATTCCAGCTAGGTTTGGGATGCTTCTGTAAAGATCTTGGGGATAAAAGTTGGGAGGTGTTATCAAGATTGATTTTACTTATGCTATCATTCCTGTCTTTAATGGGGAAGAAATAAGGTTGTACAGAGAAACAAGGTTTGTAAAAACCACTACCAAAAAGGATGCAGGTAACTCCCCTATTTAGAGTCAGGAAAAGGAAGATCTTTCATGTTTCATGCTGCATGAAGATGCAAAATTTGCTGAAGACATAGTGAAACAACTCTCTTCAACAATTGTAAATAATGAGTTGCACAAAAGAAAGATTTGAAGATTCTATTTTGATGGTGCCTATTCCAAGGAAGGTGTTGGTGTTGGAATCATCACTTGAACTGCATCAAGCACTTGGCCATACACATCTTAAACTCTAAGGCAATTTTAATGTTTTGTTTTATAGGATTCGAAGATGGTACAAATTCTAATTTACTAAAGAGAAATTTCATTCAAATCCACAATTCTACTAAAGAGGGTATTGTAACTTGATGTGGTAGCAAGGTGCAAGTTTGTAGTCTATGATGATAGGAAATTGAAAGGTGAGAGGAGAAACAATAGCTCTGTAAAACATAAATCTACTGATTTATTAGAAATTGACAAAAGTGGCAGTTTGACAATATTCCATTGAGAGAAAGATATTTCTAGTCTGACAAGATTCTTACTGAAATATCATGAAGAATAACTATCATGAGTGATTCTCTTCCACTATTATAACATATATTTTATCAGGAATGCTCACTATGTGAGGCTAACAAAAACTGATAAAACACATAACATGCTTAAGAGACTAATAAAAACACATAACAGTATGATGGTTTTCAAACTGAACTAGAAGAAAGGAGATATGGAAACAAAAATAAAGTAGACAATACACACAGTAAATTGGTACTTAGTACTTAGTTGTATTATTCCATTTCATTGACAAAAAATATTACAGTTCATATAAGTCAAAATTCAATTACCACCAAGCAACCGTGACTTCATATCATTTTGGCATATATATACAAAATATGATATTGTCATCTTCCACAGAAAAATGTAAATATGTTTCAAAAGTCATTAAAACCTTGTGCAAGAGGTGAGGCTTATCCCTTAGTCTTAATTAAAAAGTTCTATATTAAAAACAAGATAAACATCACAAAGGCATCATGAAGTCTGTCACTCCGAAATGGTTGTGTAAGGTGGAAATCAAAGACCACTCTTTTGTTTTAGTGCAACAAATCTTCAACAAAAAGCTTAAAAACAATGGGAATGCCATGTAGTTGTGTCCTATTAATATGTGCAAAACAATATTGAAAATAGTGTGTGGCTGTTCCTTGAATGCTGCCCGGTGCTTGGTGAAAAATGTGCTGATAGTGAGAGTAGTGGTAGAAAACTGTTTGAGATAAACTATGTCGTTGTTCTACTGTTCCTTTCCCTTTTTTTGATTGAAAACCCTTTATAATGGCGGAAAATCCAAAACTTTTTGATATAATGGAGGAGGTTCATTTTATGAGAAATTAAAAAGAAACTCTTTGAGAAAAGGGTTTAATTGATGGGGGAGACATGAAGCGGAATGGATGGTAGGCGAGTGGGGTGATGACATGGCGAAGAAGTGGTATCGATCACAGATCGCGCATCGGAACTTTTATTTTGAAATGAAGGAGTTAAATGTTAAAAATGGAAAAGGGCTATGTGCGATGAGGGTGGAGGTGACGTGGTAGATAAGTGGGTCCGATCGCAAATACTACATCGGAAGCTTTAAAAACATACATTCTTATGCAATCAACATTGATCATTTTAAAAAAAATTGCAATTTTCCCCAAACAACATGCATATTAGCGGAACTGTGGTTCTTGGGCCCCACAACTAGTTGACCAATAGGAAGTAATCGCAAATTGGCCGCCCGCAAATTTAAATTTACACTGATAATGGCTAAACCATAAACTCTGTGATTTGTGAAATCACGCTGGTGTGCTATGCCGACACGTGTTCCTTTCCTCATTGCATTGCAAATCGCTTAACATACCATGTGATTTGACTTAACAATAAACTTTAAAATATGTGTTGTGTGAAGTCGTTCCATGTGCACTTTAATCTTAGCCATCGGTCTGCTCCCCTTTGGATCTGCGATTAGATCATGGCCACCCGTTCCTGTTTCACGCAGTTCTTCTCCGTTGCTTCATTCCTTAGTCTATTTCTCGAATAGGTTATTTTAAATATTGTCTGTTACTCTTCTCTGGCTCTCCCGCTCTGTTGGTCAATCTGTTTTCTACAAGCTACGCTTTTCTTTTAAAGAACTTTGGTTGCCACGAAGCCTTAATTTTCCTGCTTCGAAAACTAATTACATGTTTACCTATAGCCTCTTTTCTGAGATAACCAAAATCTCAGTAAAATAGCTGTGCTTTTCACTGTGTGGAATATATGACTTCCATTTTTTAGAAATAGCTGCCCTTTACTATTTTGAATTTTTTGACAATGAATTTGCAAGAAAGGTAGCTATTATTCCAGACTAGATGACTGCAATTTTATTTCCCAAACATCGACTAACTTTCAACACTAAAAATAAGACAAAACAAATATTTTAACTTATTTTATGACTCTAGAACACTATGACACCTATTCACTTAAAAATACCTTGATGTTGGGACTATTTTTTTAACTTTGATTGGAAATGACTCATACTTTGGACATGGAATAGGATACAATAAAATTTTGAGAACAGTGACACAATGGTGATTACACCATTAAAATTTTCAGTGCTAACAATGACTCCTATTGGGGATGAAGTCCTCCCTGTGAGGCTTTAAGGACTATAGACTCAGTGCCTCAAAAACTCTTGAAACTTAGAAGAATTATTAAAAATAGAGACTAGGATTGACCATTGACATACTGGACTCAAGGCTGGCCATGTATATAGACATAAGTACCATTGGGAATGGAGTTTATTGACACTTCACATTGGATATTTACAATGGAGTGACTCAACTAACTTTACTAAATAAATAACCTTTTAAGAAAATGACCATTGACTTGGCCTCCAATCAGCTGATCATCATACAGATGTTTGAGTAGAAAAGTATTATTCTCCAAAACTTCAACAATTTTAAATGACCCAAACTATAGATTGTCAAACTTACCATGCTTTCCATGGTCTTCTCTCCTAGCATCCCAATGCAACACCAAATCATTTTCCTAAAACAACTACTGATTTTCTCTTTTATAAAAAAAGTGATTTGACTTTAGCCTAATACTTTTGAACTTTTTCTAGCAATGATTCTCTGATTTGGTGTGCCTCAATCAACTGTAGCATTCTCCTTTGGACTGGGTTTTCATGATCAACTTCATCTTGTAGGAACTTCATCACAGGAAGAGCTAATTGCAAAGGAATTAGAACATTTGTACCATATACAAGCTGAAACGGAGACTTTCCAATTGATTTTTTACCACTTACTCTATCTGCCCACAGAGCATGTATCAGATGAGTGTCCCAATTCCTCTTATTTTTAGGCAGCGTTTTCTTAATAATCCTTACCAAAATTTTATTGGATGACTCGGCCAATCCATTACCTTGATGGTAATAAGGCGTGGAATGAGTCAATTCAATCCCATATTGCTGACAGAAGTTGTACATATTAGCAGACTTAAAGGCCATTGCATTATTAGTTACTAATTTTTGTGGACAACCAAATCTTGACATAATATATTCCGACAGAAATATAATAATTACCGTATCAGTAGCATTTATGGTTGGTACAACTTCAATCCATTTTGTGAAATAGTCCGTAGCTATGAGAATCCTTCTATACTATTCTGATGAAGGTGGATGAATTTCACCGATTAAGTCTAGCCCCCACTGCTGGAAAGGAAAATCTGATGAAATAGGGATGAGAGGTAATGGTAGCAATTTCTGAAATTCGACACAACTTCTGACTTTGGCATAGACATTAGAGAAGAGAGTTGGCCAATAATAGCCAGGTCTTAAGATTTTATTTGCAGTGGCTCTCCAATATAAATTCCCTCCACACACTCCTATATGTATCTCTGTCATGATCTCTTGAGATTTTGCTTCATCTACACATCTTAACAAGACTCCAACAGAATATTTCTGGTAAAGATGGTCCTCCAAAATGAAATACTTCACAGCTCTCAATTTAAAAGCTCTCCTTTTAGACTTCTCCATTTCAAGTGGACAATTGAAATTTAACAAGAAGTAAACTATATCCTTGTACCAATCTGAATTAAATATTTTAGGATAATTAGCATTACCTTCTCCACCTTCTTCTTCAACTACCTCTACATTCATATTTAAAGCTTTGCAGCTAGATTCAGCCATCAAGCGAGCCAAGCCCTGACCCTTTATCAATTTAGTTGGTTTGATTTCAGCATCAAATTCCAGAATCTTGGTCAGTCATAGTCCTCTCCTTCCATCTGTATCTAGTTGCAGCAACACATATTTAATAGTGATATCAGGCACAAAATAAATTATTTTTGAATGCAGCACATAAACTCGAAAAGACTTCAAAGCCTTAACTAGTGCATATGCTTTTTTTTCAGTCAAGTTTTACTTCAATTCAACATCCCTTAAAGCACAATTGAAAAATGAAATTGGATTCTCCAAACCCTCCTTGTTCTTCTGTAGTAAGACAACTACAATTATTTCTTCTGAAGCATATGAAAAAATGAGAAAATCCTTTTCAAAGTTAGGACTAATCAAAACTGGTGCTTCAGTCAAAGTGGAATTAATTTCTGAAAAAGAATCTTTAGCTTTATCTCGCCACTTAAATTCTGCATCTTTTTTGAGAAAAAAATTTGTATGTTTGATCAGCTCTGCAAAGTTAGGAACAAAGCGCCTAAGAAAATTAATTTTCCCTAAAAATTACTGCAATTCCTTCTTATTTATTGGCAAACCAATATTGTGAATAGCTTCTACTCTTCCCGGATCAATACAGATGCCACTTCCTATTACAATATGTCCCAATAACTTACCTTCTTGGACAATAAAAGACAACTTTTTGGGGTTTAAGGACAAACCAAACTTTCTGCATTTGTCAAAAACTTGCTTCAGATGTTTCAAGTGGTCTTCATCAGATTTTGAATATACTGTGATGTCATCCAAATAGATGACCGCAAATTTGTCCTTTTCTCCTGTAAAGGCAATATCCATTTCCCTTTGAAAATTTGCACCCGCATTCATCAAACCAAATGGCAATTTGTTGCACATGAATGTGCCCTAGGGTGTGGTAAATGATGTCTTTTCTCTGTCTGAAATGTCCACTGAAATCTGATTATTGCCTAAAAACACATCAATCATTGACAGTCTTTTGGATCCTACAACCTTCTACAAGATATAATCCATCTTGGGCAGTGGATAGTTATATTTCAAGGAGCATCGGTTTAGGTTGCGAAAATCAACAGAAATCCTTATTTCTCCATTCTTTTTCCGGACTGGCACTATATTATTTACCCAATTAGAAAATATCAAAGGAAGAATAACCTTTGCTTCCCATAATTTTTTGATTTCTTTCTCAATGATTGGAAGTAGCACAGGATTGATGTGTCTAATTTTTTGTGCTACAGGCTTTGCATCTATTTTCAAAGGGATCTTGTGCTCCATTATTCTCTTATCATAAGTTTTTAACTCACTATAAGACCATGTAAAAATATCAGCAAATTCCTTCAGAAGTTTGATATATTTTGTTCTGGTTTCCAGAGGAAGGAATTTGGACAGTTTTACTAATATTGGCTGATCTTCACTACCACTGTTACACTCATTTGTACTCTCTCCATCAACCTTGCTTTCAGGCTTGAGAAAAACATCATTATTATCAAACAGTCTTTCTAAAGGAACGAAACCCTTAGGAATAAAGTTAGTTTTCAGATCTATAATTTTTTTTCGACCCATAGTTTTCTTAAAAGGGCTGTTATTTTGGTTTTCAACAATTTCTTGCTCATCATCAATTTGTATCTCTGCAAACTCTTCTACACACTCCAAAAATTTATGAATCTCCCTATCATCTTCAAATACTTTCCAGTGCTTGATGTTAGCAGGAATTCAAGGTCTGTTTTTTATTCGAACATCATAGACTACCTTGACATGTAGAGGAACTTTGAAATTACTAGTAGCAATAGCTAGTGAATCACCGATTTGATTTTCTTCTCTAGTGACAAAATTTATATTAAATGCTGAAAAAGTAATTTTCAATCAAATCCTAGACTTCATTCCTATAATTCTTCAATTTGGAATTTTTCACTTGGTAATTATTTCTCACCTGCTTAATCACTAACTCTGAATCACCAAAGGCAATTAGATGTTTTGCTCCCAAATATTTTGTTTCCTTCATACCCAACACAAATGCTTCATACTCAGCAGCATTGTTAGTGGTAGAAAATTGTAGTTTGTATGATATGGCCACCTTTTGCTGAGTAGGAAAATGAGGACTACACTAGCTCCTGATCCTTCTCTTGAAGAGGTTCCATCAAAGTACAATTTCTAGATCTGTCCTCCTTCTGAATGTTATGCATTTTCACTTTGAAAATGTTGTTTTTTCACTTAATTTAGGTTGGAAATCATTATCATTAGTATCAAGGTGCAAAATTGATGACCCCAATTCTTTTTCTTCAGCATACATGGAATGGTTTGATGGATTGTCCTGATCACTAATGATGTAGGCCATTTGAGTTTCCCTATACAACCTTCTGAATTCCCCTCCAAATACTGGGATGGTAGCATATGACATGTCCATCTGAAGGGTACCTCCCAATTTTTTAGACCAAGATCTAGAAAGTAACATCCCAAATCAAGAAGGAATGCCAGCAACCACAATGTCCATCACTAAAATCTTCATAGGCAACTGGGTAAGGGGAAAAACCAAATCCTTAATCACTCCTAGACACTTGAATTTTTTTGAGTCAAAGGTGTAAAGGTCATGGTATTTCTTGGTGATCTCTAATCCCAATTCATCCATTACTTTCTTTGGAATGAGATTGTGGGAAGCTCTAGAATCTAACAGACAATTATGCAGCAATTTGTCATGTATATTGAGTGATAGGTAGAAAGGAGGTGAGTTATCATCATTTTGGTCTCTAATATGATAGCCTAGATAAATAGTGGGATGCTCATCCTCAAGGTTGACTGAATCAGGGGCGAGAGGAGGCTACAACAGAATCTTAAAAGACTCTTTATATGCTGGATTTTCACTAATTCCAGAAGTGGAACTGGAATTTTGATTTTATTCAATTCATATTTGAAACTGAAATAAATTGGAACTAATTCCTTATTTTCTGTAGTAATTTTAACAATTGGGGCAGAATTTTGAGGTGGAGGAACCTCATTTACCTTGGCCTTCTATTTAGCAGCTTGTTTATCTGAATTTCATTTTTGTTGAGGCTGTTGAATAGGACCTTTTGACCTCAAAGGGTAATTTCTATTTTGAACTTCTTGTTGTTTTTTATCATTCTGTGCATAAATTTGAGCATTCATATCATCAGAAAACAAACAAATTCTCGATCTATCTTCATATTCCTGCAATGTCAAACATGTTGACTGTGAAGTTTCTCCCACATGGTTTATTTCTTCATTTTCCTCCTCATTTCCTTGCTATTCTTCTTCAAGAAAATTATTCAAAGGAGGATGAAAATTTTGATCATCAACATTCCTCCTTGGGCACTGTAGGATTTGTTGAGGCTAAAAAGTCCTCCTGAAGGGAGCCTGATTTCTATTACCTTCGTTTTGATTGGCTCTAGCAGCTATTTTATTTTCTACCTCTAATTTTGACATCTTAGAGGCAATTTCCTTGATCAAATTGGACATTTGATCTATCTTTTCTTCTGCTGAAAGAGATTTGGAAGAAGAAGATTTTTCTTCTCTCATATTATTTTTGTCTTTTGCTGCCTTTTCTTCCTCCATTTTTAATTTATTAGAAGCCATTAGATTATACTACACTCCAAATGCAACCTATTTCATAGTTGTCAGTGTCTGTGATTTTTCAGCCCTCAACCATAGGGAAAACTCAGAATCTAAATAATTTTTAAAATTTATGATAGTTGTGGTTTTAGTGGGTTTCATCTCTTCAGGAATTTTCTGATAAATCTTATTAAACCTGTTAGTAAAATCAGCTAAAGAGTCGTCTTCCTTTTCCTTCAAAGTTCCAAATTCTGTAAGATAATAAGCATAGTATTTCCTATCACCCCAATGCTTCACAAATATCTCTTCTAATTTATCAATTCCTGTAATTGAATTTGGAGCCAAACTTCTAAAACATTTTCGAGCTTCACCATCCAAGCTTTGAACAAAGAATCTTGACCAGACATCTTTGTGTTCAAAATTATGATTGTCAGCATAACTATAGAAAGCCACTAAATGTTCTTCAACAGAATCTCCTTCTCCCTCCCTAGTGTATTTTGAAAGAATTTCAAGTAATCTCCTTGGGGAAGTGCATGCATGTGTTAAGGGAGAACAAGTGGTACATATCTTGTAGCCACTATCTATTGCATCCTTGTAAGGGCAAGTTGAGCCATATTTTGCTGATGTAAAATTGATGTAGCTATTTGAGA
This sequence comes from Pinus albicaulis, assembly GCA_034641835.2. Classification (NCBI taxonomy): domain Eukaryota; kingdom Viridiplantae; phylum Streptophyta; class Pinopsida; order Pinales; family Pinaceae; genus Pinus; species Pinus albicaulis. Next base: position 861,278,040 of record CM076579.1, read on the forward strand.
AATAGGAATTACAATTGGTGAATTCTAATTCTGATTAAAGATAGCAGAAAATTGGGGATCTTGAGCTGATTTTTTAGGCTTTGGAATTGAGAAGAGTGGGTTTTCAAAAATATGAACACAGGATGTCTTGACTTCTCCTTCAGTAGAAGAATCAGAATCTAGATTTGTCTCTTGAGGGGATGGAGTTAACTCAACTTTATTTTCTGAGCAAGGAAATGAGATATATTAAAAGTAAGACCTTTAGGTACAGTCTCTTCAGGTGGATGAGAGGAAGATGACCCAACAACTGGATTTGGAAAGAAAGGAAATTATTCTTGTTGAGGGGTGACAAGAGATTGGTATTTAGGATGAGTCTGAAGGAAATTTAAAATAGTCTTGAAGTCTTCTTCAGTCAAAATATCCCTATCAAGAAAAGGTGCAATAGCCAATACTTGTTCTAATTCCCCTTCAATCAGCACAAACTCTTCTGATTTTTTATCAACACTTAGAAATTCAGTTTCTCCTTCTTTGACTAGAAAAATACTTATTTCAGATTTACTAGGTGATGAGTAAGAAAATACTTCAGCTAAGCCTAGGTTAACAATATCCACTTTATTTTCTAGAGGAGTAGCTCCAACTTGATATTTTTCAGTAGAATTTTTTTAAACTAGAACCTCTTTAGATTCTAAAGTAGATAGAGGTACCTTTTTCTTTGGAATGTACCTTTTTTGTACCTTCTTCACTGACTGAGATGTGGCTTCAACTGATCTTTATTTACCTTTAGCATCTTGATGATTTTCTTTGGGTCAGAAACTGGAGTCACGGTTGGATATCTCTAATTCCTCCTTGTAGAAGGAGGTCTTGAAACCCCTCTTCCTCTTCATGGAGTCACCAGGTCAACTAATTTGCAGTCTTCTTCAAGTCACAAATTCTTGTTCACCATCAAGAACTGATTATCAACAATTCATAACAATAGACTCGGGAGAATACTTTGTTACAAGGCCTTCATCTCTCGATAAACACACCAAAATATGTTGGTGCTGGAATCAGCACTTGGACTGCAGCAAACGCTTGACCAGACACATCTTAAAATCTAAGGAAATTTTAATGTTTTTTTTATAGGATTGGAAGATGGTATAAACTCTGATTCACTGAAGAGAGATTTCAGTCAAATCCATAGTTATACTAATGAGGGTATTGTAACTTGATGTGGTAGCAAGGTGCAAGTTTGTAGTCTATGATGAGAGGAAATTGAAATATGAGAGGAGAATCAATAGGTCTATAAAACAGAAATCTACTGATTTAGTAGAAATTGACAAAAGTGGCAGTTTGACAATATTCCATTGAGAGAAAGCTATTTCTAGTCTAACAAGATTCTCACTGAAATATCATGAAGAATAACTATCATGAGTGATGCTCTTCCATTGTTATAACATATATTTTATAATGAATTCTCACTGTGTGAGGCTAAAAAAAACTGATAAAACACATAACATGCTTAAGAGACTAATAAAAACACATAACATTATGATGATTTGCAAATTGGAACTGGAAGAAAGGAGATATGGAAACAAAAATAAATTAGACAATACACACATCAAATTGGTAATAAGTCCTCAGTAGTATTATTCCATTTCATTCACAAAAAATATTAAAGTTCATATAAATCAAAATTCAATAACCACCAACCAACCCTGACTTCATATCAGTTTGGCATATATATACAAAATATGATACTGTCATCTTCCACAAAAAAAGGTAAATCTGTTTTAAAAGTCATTACAACCTCGTGCAAGAGGTGAGGCTTATCCCTTAGTCTTAATTACAAAGTGCTATATTAAAAACAAGATAAAAATCATGAAGGCATCATGAAGTCTATCACTCTAAAATGGTTGTGTAAGGTGGTAGTCTATTCAAAGACCACTCTTCTGTTTTAGTGCAACCAATCTTCAGCAAAAAGCATAAAAAACAGTGGGAACAACATGTGGTTGTGTCCTATTAATATGTGCAAAATAGTATTGAAAATGGTGTGTGGTTGTTCCTTGAATGTTGCTCGGTGCCTGGTGAAAAACATGCTAATACTGAGATTAGTCGTAGAAAACTGTTTAAGAGAAACTCTGTCGTTGTTCCGCTGTTCCTTTCCCTTTTTTTGGTTGAAAACCCTTTGTAATGGTGGAAAACCTAAAACTTTTGGATATAACAGAGGAGGTTCATTTTATGAGAAATTACAAAGAAACTCTTTGAGAAAAAGGTTTAATTTATGGGGGAGACATGAAGCGGAATGGATGGTAGGCGAGGGGGGTGATGATGTGGCAAAGAAGTGGGATTGATCACAGATCACGCATCGAAAGTTTTATTGTCCAATGCGGGAGTTAAATGTTGAAAATGATGAAGTGCGATGTGCGATGAGGGTGGAGGTGACATGGTAGAGAAGTGGTATTGATCGCATATCTTGAATCAGAAGCTTTAAAATCATACATACTTAAGCAATCGACAACGATCAATTTAAAAAAAACTGCAATTTTCCCCAAAACACATGCATATAAGCGAAAGTGTGGTTCTTGGGCTGCACAACCAGTTGACTAATAGGAAGCAATCGCAAATCGGCCACCTGCATATTTAACTTTACACTGATAATGGCTAAACCATAAACACTGCGATTTGCAAAATCACACTGGTGTGTTATGCCGACATGTGTCCCTCGCCTCATCGCATCGCAAATCGCTTAACATACCATGTGATTTGACTTAACAATAAACTTTAAAAACTGCATTGTGCGAAGTCGTTCCATGTGCGCTTTAATCTCAGCTGCGGGTCTTCTCCCCTTTGGATCTGTGATTAGATCATGGCCATCCATTCTTGTTGCACGTGGTTCTTCTCCATTGATTGATTCCTTAGTCTATTTCTCTACCAGCTTCTTTTAAATATTGTTTGCTGCTCTTCTTCAACTCTCCGGCTCTATTTTTCAATCTGTTATCTACAAGATGCGCTTTGCTTTTAAATAAATCTAGTTGCCATGAAGCCTTAATTTTCCTACTTCGAAAACTGATTACCTGTTTACCTGCAGCCTATTTTATGAGATAACCAAACTCTCAGTGAAATAGCTGTGCTTTTCACTGTGTGGAATATATGACTTCCATTTATGAGAAATAGTTGCAGTTTATTGTTTTAACTATTTTGACAATGAATTTGCAAGGAAGGTAGCTATTATTCCAGACTAGATGACTGCAATTTTATTTCCCAAACATCGACTAACTTTAAACACTAAAAATAAGCCAAAAACATAGATTTTAACTTATTTTAGGACTCTAGAACACTATGACACCTATTCACTTAAAAATACCTTGAAGTTGGGACTATTTTCTAAATTTTATTGGAAATGACTCAAATTTTGGACATGGACTAGGACATAATAAAGATTGAGAATAGTGACACAATGGTGATTACACCATTAACATTTTCAGTGCTAACAGTAGGCATAAGAGCTGGATTTTTATTGATATCACCATAAGGTAATTTCTTGCCTTTTTCTTTCAAATTAGAGTTTGATTCAACAATTAATGTTGCTGAGTATGAGGCTTTGACCATTAGCGTCCAAATTGCAAAGCAGATGGGAATTCAGTGTATTTCATTTTTTGGTGATTCTGAATTGATTATAAGATAGATCAAAAATCATTGTCAAAATAAAAATCCAAGATTGAGATCATATAGAAATGGAGTCTGGGATATTATTGAGAATTATTTTGAAGCCTTCAATATTCGATTTATTCCAAGGGATGAGAATAGATTGGTTGATTCATTAGCATTTGCAGCCAGCACTTTCAAGCCTCCAATTAATCCAAAGCTATGGTATGAGATATATATTAGATGTTGGCCTTCTATCCCAGATAATATAAAACATTGGAAAGAGTTTGAAGATGATGAGCAGATAAATCAATTTTTGAAAATGATTGGAAATATTAAAAATGCTGAAATAGATCAAGATGAAGAACAAACAAAGTAGAAAATAGAGGAAAGACATCTCAAACAAACAATAGCTAATCAGAATATTATTGAATTGAAAGAGAATGTGCTGTCTAAAGGTTTTGTTCCTCTTGAGAGGCTTTTTGATTCAAATGATATTGTTGTTGATTCAAAGAAAACTCACCAGGAGGAGGAATTGCAGGATTGTAATCGGGAACTCAGCAGGAACCAAAAATGGTGAAATTTTTCAAAGGTGTTTCCAAAAATTATAAGGAAAGGTACATTGATATTTTTAAGAAAAATACAAAATTCACAACCCCATGGGGTACTTTCATAAATGATAGAATGAAATTTGGGATAATGAATGCATGTGCAACCTTTCAAAGGGCCATGGACATAGCATTCATTGGAGATATGTATGTGGTTATATATCTGGATGATATCACTATTTTTTCAGGATCAGATGATGAACATTTAGAGCATTTGAAACGAACTTTTGAGAAGTGCAGGAAGTTTGGTTTGTCACTGAACCCAAAAAAGTCTTTATTTTCCTTGGAAGAAGGTAAATTATTGGGCCACATAGTTTCCAAGCAGGGGGTAAAAATTGATCAAGCAAGGGTAGAAGCAATCTAGAAAATTCCTTTTCCCAGAAGTAAGAAATATATTCAGATTTTTTTGGGAAAGATAAATTTTCTAAGAAGATTTGTATCAAATTATGCAGAGATATTTAAAAACATAACTGATATGTTGAAGAAAGAGGTTGAAGTGCAATGGAATAAGGAAACAAGAGAATCATTTGCTATAATAAAGGAGGCTCCCCAAACAACTCATGTTACTTGCCAAAAATCAGAGATGGAAAAGGTGATGACCCTGCTCTTCATTTGGTCAAATTTCACATGCATGTGTGTAAGCTGAGGATTAATTTTCATGAATATTGTTTAATGAATATGTTCATAATCACATTAGAAGAAAGAGCATGGCTTTTGTATCAAATCTTGCCTCCAACTTGTATTTTTTCTCTCAAATATTTTCCCTCGGTATTTTTTGAGAAGTATAGAGAAACCTATCCTTCTTTCGTTTGATTGAGGATTGGTGTGATCACTTTGAGAATTTTATTCAAGAGTTGAAAAGTGCTTATGGCTATGAATATTTTATATATGATGAACTGTTGGATGCTTTGAATGAAAACCCTTTTCACCACCATGAGAAGATCATGGATTCTACCCTAGATGACATCTAACTTGAGCAGAATTATTCAAAACATGACATTGATATTCCATATTCTAAAGTTGATGCTAATTCATAGCAACCATTCCTTTATTTTAGTGCACAAGATACATATGATAATGGCCATTTCATTTTCCCTCTACTCCTTGATGAAGATCCTAATTCTGAGTTGGTTTTCATTAATATTCTTGAGAGTCATCATTCACCCATTGAGTTCAAAAGTAATGAGAATCAAGTTTGTTTCCTAGAACTTAATGATCAACTTGTTCAGTATATTTTAAATCAACAAGGAAAAGAATAAATAGATAGTCAAATGATTTATGTTTCTTCTGAGGAACTAATGGATAAAAGGCATATTTTAGATCCTTTTAATCATTCTTATTCTCAATAATGTGAGAATGTATCCCATCAAAGTAAAATTGAAAAGGTATCTAATGTAAAGTTGCATCTTATTATGCCTATTATGGAAGAATGTATTAAAAATGATATTTTTCAAATAGTTGTTGATTATGCTGCCCCGCAAACACTCAATCCAGATTCACATGAAGAAACATTCATGCATGAAATTTCAAATTTTGAGGATGATATACCAACCGATGTTATTAATTTGGAGAACACTCCTGAAAGAGAACAAACATTGATTACAAATGATGTTTACCTTTCTCCTTTTATTGATCAACAAGAGGCAATCCTTCATCTTTTTCAAGACCCATTGGGTAGTCTTTTGGAAGTATCATAAAAGGAGGAGTTTGTTTTCTTCACCGACACAAAGATTGGGTTCAGTTTTCAGTTGGGGTTGTCATTACCACAATGTTTTTCCTTTTGAGGAAATTAGGAGGAGCAAGAAATCAGATAGCCATTTGATTTCATGATTGCACTAGATCTTCGACTTCACTTGATCAGATCGTTTATGGATCAGTTAGAATAGGTAAGGTGTGATGAATAAGCTCAAATTTTTGAGCATATTTTTCAATCTCGGTTTCCATTTGATATTGTAGTTGATGGTATAGTTCAGTTTTCAGTTTAATTTGAGTCAATTTGAAGATAGTAGCTGCAGTGATTCCATTGCCCAATGAAAAAGGCGACCTGGTCTGTGGTGTTATTGACACCTCATACAGGATATTCCATCCCTAGCTGGAGCCGATGTTAGTGTCTATGAGTCACCAGTGATCAAATGTACTCTTTTCATGTGATTGATAAGGTCTTAGCGTCAAATGGTTATATTTAAAAAAAAATTCAAATAAATTTGACATCTCTCTATTGTCATATGCTCATTGGTTATTGTCTAGGTTAGTGATACTCCCTCCACTTTCTCATGGTCATCATCACTCATCATGGCCATTTCATCATTTAGGTGTCCCAATTCATCAAAAGAGTTAATGTGCCATCATATAGGTCATGGTATAGGATTTACATTCGATTGTCATCATAATGTTAGTCATCAAAAGAAAAAAGAGAGTCATGTCCATCATTTGGGTCATTGTCATGGGAGTTAGAAAATTATGAAATAAAGTAAAAAATATAACATTTCCTTTTCAATAAATTATGTTACAGTACAATCACCTCATCAAATCATTTCTCAAAATTACATATGATGTTACACCACCACCAAAGCAAAAAATCAAGTTTCAAGCTAATAAAAGGGCATCCAATCACTCAAGAACTTCATTTCATCCTCTAAGAGCTCTTCTCCACCATTTTTCCTTATCTCAGCCATCATAGCATCGATTTTCATCACCAAACACCTTTCCCATAATCTCATTGCGTTTATGTTGTACATCTATTGCGCTTCTAGACATTCGATGTGTTTTTTAGTTTGAAGGTAAAAGTAAGAAAACAACAGGTCAATTCTCACCCAAGAAGATTTCAACACTCCTAAACAAGTAAGTGAAGCATTCATCAACCTTCCCATGCAGTGATTTCCTTCAAAAAGTGATCAAATCCATCTCCTAGGGTTTTATGTTGTGTTTTTAAGTTTTCATGGTTTTTAATTTCTTCCAAGGATAAAATCCCTATGTTTTCTACCCAAAAACAATTTTATACACTTCACAGACCCTCCCCAACAATTTCCCATGCCTATTTTTTCCATCTCACCACTTTTCCCAAAAATCCAAGCCCACGCTGCGCTTCTACTGCATTTTTAGTCTTTCCCTGTGTTTTCCACTTTTCCCCCTCCTTCCCTCACCCATTCTAAGAAATTTAACTATCCCTATATTCCTAACACCCATACCTACCCCCCATAAATTTTCTACAATTTATCCTACCCTCTCATTTTAGCATTTTCCCAAAAACCCTAGTGTTTTGTTGTGCTTTTACTCTAGGTCTGTGTTTTTACCTTTTCACTGATATTTTTTCACTCATTTAGGGAAATTTTACCTCTATTGTCTTCCTAACATCTATCCCTACCTCCCATAATTTTTTCATAATTTTTCCTACCCCCCTTCCCTCTCATTTTCCTCCTTTGAAATTCATTGCGCTTTTGACTTTGTTTTTGGTCATCATTTTCAAAAGAATTTTCTAAAAGTATGAAGATGAATTTTAGAAAATTAAAATTTTTTTTTTGTTAAGGATAGACCAATTCACAATAACATCCTTCAGTTTCTACACAGGTATCATATATTGGGAGATATTCAACTTTCTTGGAGACCTATTTTAGAAAATCAAATTCTCCAATTTTTCTTGTCTATTTTAGCCATCATTTTGTGGCATGGATTCCAAGCAAATGTAAATGAATTTTGAAAATGGAGAGAGGTTTTTCTCAAAAAAAACTTATATACAGCAATGTCTCCTAGTTTTGTAAAACATGTTATGGTTTAAAATATATCAGTTCATCTTTGACCCCTATTTTTTCGCTGCACTTCTGGAGAATTCGTTGCGTTTCTGGGACAACTTGACTTCAAGGCAACTTTTCAGAGGTTTTGAGCAGTGTTTTCCAGTTCTTGATGATTCAATGGTGTAGCAAACATTTTAATCTTTCCATCCATACCATTTTCAACCAAAATATCCTCCGGGAAGGCCTCCAAATCACCTTCCAAACTTTCGCTGTGTTTTTGCTGCCAGACATCATGCTTCGGTAATTTTTCGTTGTGTTTTTAGGTTTGAGAATTTTTTTTACACCTGTAGGTCAAAGGTAAAATGGTTTATGTAACAGTTGTATCATGATTTTTTTGATGATTAATAGGTAAAATGGTCAATGTAACAGCTGTAAATAATCTTATGTTTAATGACTTGAGACAAAAACTTAACTTGTTATCTAAAAAAGGGGAATGTTGTTTCTAACTCCCCTCGGAATAGGCTATGAGTCATTAGGTGCATTAATTAGTTGCTTTGGATCAGGATTCGACCCCTAGAGGTGGCATCTTGTTTAGTTCTCTATATGTTCTCAAAATCAAGTCATTGAGAGGGTTGGATACTTGTGGCTTAGACTTGGAACTAGTGTACTGATCATTTGTAGCTATTTTCATGGAATTCTTGTGTTATGGTTAGTGGCTTTGTTTTTCCTGTGTTTTCTTATATATTTGATGATTAGATCTTGTTATAAACCATATAATTTCTCCCTATGCTTTATATTTTAAGGTTTAAAACATAATTCATTATTTTATGTTCTATTTTTGTTTAATATAAGCATCTAATTGTGTCATCCTCTGAAAAAGTGAATTCATGCTTTTTCTCACTTGAATCCTATTATTTTCTCCTCACCACCCCTACAATTAACAACCAATTTTGTCTCTAATCATACCTACCTTACTTCATACTATATATGCAACTGACCTTTGAGATACCTTGCCTAGTTCTGAGACCTGGTGTCGTGTGTCCAGCAAACCCTAAATCAACCCCTACTGAGCTTATTAAATAGCCTAAAATTATTATTCTCCAGTCATTTCCATCGACTTTGAGCTTGATATTGAGAGAGATTGATATTGGTAGGGCTAAATACCAAATCTAAATATTGATTTGTGGTTACCCCTTTGGCTTCCTTTCTCAGCCTTGGGAAAATGGAGGGATTTAACATCATCCAAGCCATAATAAAATCCCTGCGTGGAGAGAGATGTGCATCAAAAGGGAGTTAACTAAGGAGTAAATAATTGAGATCAAAATCAAGCACCTAGCTCATGATCTAGAAGGATTTCCCTATTCGGTGCATGGAAAAATTCTACTATGATCAACTTTGCAGTGAAGTCAAGCTTGGACCCAAACTTATAACTTTAATTTTATAAACCTTATCCAATGGTCTAACAAAAACCTCATTTTGGAAGCCATGTATTGGCCTCTTATATTTCACCTTATCGCAATTGGGCGAATGGAGGGGTGACATGGCCCAGAGTGTACATCCCGTAAGTTCAAAAGAGAGTATGTTTCGAAAGAACGGCATGACGTGTAGCCTCCATGAAATACTCGGATAAAACAACATTGGTGCATGTTGGGCCCCAAGATAGGTCAACCCATAATATTATTCCCAGAGTTAAATAAGAAGTGTTGGAGGAAAATTTCAAGAGGGGAAGGTCGTGATTACTCGACATGGAATCCAAGGTGGAAGGAAAGTTGTGGACCAACCATTCACAATAACTTCCTGGAGAAGTGGGACACTTGTACACGTGAGCCCAAATTTATATCCCAAAATTACTTAGTTAACAGTGAAAGGGAATGACATGGATGATTGGGCATTGAGCTAGCTAGGCTTACAGTGCTAAGGCAGAGAGTGTTCCTATTGGTCAGAATGGAAACCACACTACAACTCATCCCGAAAGAAATTTTCCCATAATTCCATTAGGGAATATTTCTTGAGGGATCAGCTTACATGGGTTCGAGACATGGTGGCCTCCATGTAACCCTGATTGCACTAGGATTGGCGTAGGGCATGCCATGAAACAACTCATCCCATAGGGCTCTTCACGTAATTCAATTTTGAAATGCAATTATGAAGCTTCGAGATTATTCAACATGGGATTTCGCGGAACTGCAACATGGTGGAATAATCAAAGTCAAGGGTTGTGCGGAGGTATGTCCCATAGATTCATATAAACTCAGAGGAAATACCACATAGGATAAAAAGGGAAGGTGTGTTCAAGTGTATAGGATAATGAAGAGTTGAGATACATTGATGAATGCATGAGATAGCCTCATCTCCCATTGGTGTGGTGTGATCCATCAATAGATTGGCCTAGATGGAGGACCCCAAAGTATTTAGTGGAGGCACAAGTGGTAAAGGGCTCAAGAAGTTAGTGGAAATAATGAGCCTAGGTAACGAGAAACTCATATTGTCATCGCCTAAAAATACAGATAATTTTTCATTTTCATGGTCCTTTCTTCTCTCAGCAAACACATGGTCATTGAGTGGGATGAAGATGGACCAATGCTTCCATAATTGGTTGTAGTTAGGATCAATAATCAAGAGGGTTCCAAAAATATGAATGGTGTACTTATGTTATTATAAACACGCTTCAACTAACCACATGGATCACATCAATATGCAAAAAATAAAAGGATGACATTTCCAAAGATGCTCCACACAAGTACATAATCAGTCAAGTAATAATGTGAATTAATGAAAAATTGAAGGAAAATGACACATGATACCATAAATGGAGTAGAAAAATTAGGAATATTTCTTTATATAATTAACAATAAACAATATTACATTCTTCATGTGTAATTTCATTGCAGGATGAAGAGGTCCTAAACTTGTCACATTGAACATTCATTCTTAGTTAGGGAAACCCTTGAAATAGAGTGAATTTACCTAACATGAGGTTACAACAACAAATATCCTTCAATGAACATGATTATTACAACAAAATGGAGGGTTTCACTTCAACACTAACATCTTCTTATTGGAGAAAGCCTTTTCATCTTCAAAGATTATACCAACAAATTTGTACTAGTAGTTTATAGCCCTCAAATTAACCCCTAAAAAATAAGTGAAGATGAATAATCGCACATTGAAATGCCATTTAACTTCTTCCTCACGAAATATTTTCAACTAACCTTGGAGGGAAACTCCTGCATTTCCAACCATGTCTCTAGAAAATGGATATTTCATCTCTTATACCTTAACCCTAGATTAGTGATTGATTCATCTAAGGTTTAGATGTGAAATATTATTTTTAGTTAATAAGATTCATTCAACCAATGTAACACCCCCTTACGGGATTTTTTGGGTGATTTATAGTCACTTTAACCTCATCTATCTCCTTAGAGATCTCATAAACTCTAGTGTTTATATTCTAGAGTGAAAACAATGTTCCATTTTGTGCTCCTTTTCTAGAGTGCAAATAATGCTTCATTTGGTGTTTTTTTTCTTATAGATTAGAATATTGACTTGGGGGCCTTGTTTACCTTTGAATAGGGATACTTTCCACTTTTCACTCTTTTAATTCCTTATAATATGTATTAATCTCCATTTAGGGGCTTGGACCATGTCAACCATGCCACATAATGCTTCACACACAAAGGACTCTCCTCCAAATATGTATAATATTCCTAGAATTAGGCGCCCTTTCCTAAATGTCTCAATGGATATAATATGGCTTGAAATATGTGGAATATAGCTTGAATAATATGTAGTTGACCATAAATTCATTTTAATATGATTTCAATGGCTTCTTGCACAAAACATCCTTCTAACATGGGGTTATACTAATGATCAAGCAACCAAAATTATTTCTTGAAGTGGAACTTTCCTCATCAAGTGACGTATTTTGGCCAAATAATTGTTTCTATTTCCATATGGCCTCATAAAAGTTAATAGTTTCCTCTTATATCCTCCTTTACCACATGTCATGCCCTAACTATTCCTCCATGGTAGGGAATTTTCTCCTTTGTACCTTGTGTTACACAGCAATTTGTCACTGTCCCTGCAATCCCCCGTCCCACACATTGGAGGGCTTATTCCGTGACCTGTAAGCAGTGACATGACCTGAAACCACTTTCATGGCATCCCCCTGGACAAGGAAATTCATTCCCCTGAAGACAATTCCTTGTGAAAAATCCTAAAAATAGCCTTTTTTACCTTGGCGCGACTATCCAGTTCAGTACTCGCGCCAATGGGGGAAATCCTCCAAAGAGGGCATGCCAGCTGGCGCACTGTCTCAGTGTTGTACCCGCGCCAGGCTTATTAAGGAGTGCTTTTTAAAAATAAATGACAAAAGATTGACTCCAACCAATTCCTAAACTGGTCTCTAAATTGAGTTGGGAGGTTTGGCTTCAGATCTCCATGTAGAGGAGGTGGTTTTCCACCTCTCATGGAAGCTTCCTTGAGGATAGGGCCAATCCCATGATTATAGGGATCCCAACTCCCCTTCCACCATCTATATAAGCTTGCCATTTTCCTTTTGCAAGCTAGCCTTCAAGAACCCTCAATAGCCTAGAGAATGCTGAAAGAGCCTTGATAGTCCTCATAGAGCCAAATCAGTAGCAAGGAGGTTATTGTCAAGACAACCGAAGAGAGAGGCTTGTCCCATTTCTGACGAGCTTTATCAAGACGTACTCCGCTGTCGACCCGCTGAAGGAAGATTCAACATCAAAACCAGGTTGTATCTTTATTTTTATTGATTAATGATAAGCGACTTTGGTTATGGTTCCACTCGTATGTTCATACTTTGTGATTATGGGTTGTATCTTCTCTGACTGATACATAATTGCATATATTGGGTTTTACGCTTGTGTGTTCATCGTGTTTCTTGTATGTGCAGGTGTTCGATTGCGCCAACTGGGAGAATTTTGATATGCCAGGGCAAAGGAACTGGAGCGCTATCTTCTCTGCGAACAACAACGTTGGACTTGAGGTAGGCCTTTATCGCAATTTGGTCTATTGCAATTAGGAACTTGCGTCTTAGCATGATATAATTGTTGCTAGACTCGATCTGGGCTAGTAGGGATCGCCTCTGTCCGCAGATGGGATTTACCTCTACAACAAATTGGTGACTCCGCTGGGGAGATGTTGATTTGGAGTATTGTCTTGTCTTTTCGGTCGATTCTTGACTTTGCTTGCTTGACCAACTCTTTTGGCTGGCTCTTTTCGTGTGTTTGGATTTTGTTTAGCTTCACCATCACTAGTCTATTTCTTGGATTGCTCTTTTTTTTATTTTTACATAGTAAAATCGACTGGCGCGCTTATTAGCCTGACAATCATGCCAATTGGTGCATTTTGCTAGTTTATTACCCGCGCCAATGTTGTTTGGGCGCTAGTTGCATCCTAACAGTCATGCCAATTCTGTAAGGTGCTAGGGTTTTCTTAGGCTTGAGCTTTCTGAGCTTGATCTGTGATTTTGGTTTCATTTTTGCAACTTCCTGAGTGTTCTAGAGCCGTGTTTGACTGACTGTGGCCTTCATCCTTTGGTTGTTTGCCCTCTTCTATCGATTTTACATTCTATCCCTAGGGCATCTAGGTGCTACAGTGTGTCGAGCCTCCCGTGGGAGTTTTTGGTTTCTATTTGTTCAGTCAACTTTGTGATTGCTTCTTTGCATTTGTTCGGTGGTTGTCTATCGTTTTGTTGCATTGTTTGAGTGATTTGTTTCTTCCTCATTCGAATTATGCCCTGTCTCGTGTTGGGCCTAGATTACATGGTTCATTTGAGTCTTTGGGATTATTTTGGTTTTGAGGGATTGTTTTGTCAATTTGAGGTCTGATTGTGTGTTTTCATTGAGTGAAACTTTCTTTTTTTCACTCCTTTTCTATTGCTTCTCAAATTGTTCATTTCATTAGTTTTCATTTTGTTTAGTGCGCTCTGATCTTAAACATTGAAAATACAAAAAAATCTCTTTTGCTCTTGATTATTTAATGCAAATCTAATCTTTTCTGTGTTATTAGTGATTTGTAACTCTGAAAGAAAAGCTTTTTAGTTTTCATTAGCTTGCATTAGAGACATTAGTGATTGTTTTTTGGTCATTTTGTTATTGTATGAAAAGCTCTTAACTCCCTCGTAATTAGCTTTCATCGAATGAAATGATATACTATGGCATGTAGTGTGCATTTAGGAGATTTTGAGACATAACACTCGCTAGGGCCTGGAAATTGAAACATAATTGAAGATTAACATTAAAATTTATTCAATTTACACTAAGGCAACATTGAAACATTAACAAAACACTTAGAGCTCTAGGTTAGAGACATGTTCCGGCGTCGTTAAACCTAGTAGGCACATGATTCACCTTCATCCTTTGAAACGAGTGCTAGTACGAGCTTGGCTCCCACTCACGTGCACCTGTAAAGGGAGACCCACAGTAGGTTTCCTATCCTTTATCCATAGGAAGCAGTCTGCATACCCTATACCGTGATATGCCGGACACAACATTCCGATTTCCTGCATGTACGTTAAATCCTTGGTTGATTTCTCTTTCATTTTGAAACCAAGGTGTATATTGCAGTTCATGGTTATTTGGTACACCCTTTGCCTAGAATTCTTGAGCAGTAATTTTGATCTTATCTGACTCCTTAAATTTGAAAAGATCACCAAGTGCTTGTCCTTTCACGCTTGCTTCAAAACTGAAAGATATAGAGTCACCTTTCATCCATTTCTCGACTCTTAAAACATGAAACAGTGAAGTTTCTAAGTTTCAATGTGGTAAAATAAATCATTTGTGATCACACGCCCTGTTAGAATTTGCTTGTTGGCCATTTGATTGTGTGCCTTGATTTTTTAGCCCGTGTGTTTGTTTGTCGTCATTGTCACAGTGGCAGAACCCTCAGTTTCGTCTACTGGTAGTCCATATATAGATGATTCATCAGAGGTCTCACAATCCTCTGTTGAACCTCAACAGCCCATCGTTTACGAGTTTCCCGACGGGGGACCGGTTCTATCTGAGCTTCCCTTTGGAGGACCAGTTGAGTTCAATTGGCCCTTATCCGACGCTTGGTTTGGATTTCGAGTAAGGGAATATTTCCCTCCTCTTACATCAGGTTCGCCCTTTATAGCTGTTGTTATTCCTCCTAGTCCTCGTTGTCTTCTAGCAGATCTAGCGGCAGGTTCAGATATGGGCTCATCCAGCCATTCTCCTAGTGAGGAAATCCCCACGTCTAGTGAATATTACTAGTTGTTCCCAGAATTGAACCCCGAGTTATCTATCATGTCTTCTCCTGGTCCCTCACTTCCAGCGGGATATAGATATTTGAGTCATATTATGACTGCCATTGCCTCTATGGGGAGATCAACTCCTTCTACGAGGCTGGTTATTCCTTCATTGGGGATGTCTCCACGGACACCCATCACTTCATCCCCTCAAGTCACTTCAGTACCTGTCAGGCCCAATGTCTTTGTGGCCGCGTCTAAACCCGCTGTTACCACTCAATCTGTAAGGACCACGTCGCTTCCCGAAGACATCTATATAGCATCTGCTATGCCGAAGAACATTTCTCCTGAGGAATATCAATTGTCCCTACAACAATCGAACCCCGAGGTCGGTCAATCCTCCCAAGATCCCAACCGTTCGTATTTTTCTCATTATGCACAGGATGGTACCCCTGTTTACATTTTTCCATACCAATACGATGAGCAGGGAAACCCTTTACGTTTACCTGCTCCAGAGGCCTATCTTCATGGTCAAGGTTTTCCATATAACCAGGCTTGGCAACCCTACAACCCGCAAGGGCAACCCTTCCAGGGCCAACCTTCGGGGCAGCTTGGTTATCTTTATGACCCACAAGGTCAGCCCTTACAAGGCCAACCTTCGGGCCCACAGGGGTTGTTGTACAGTCCACAAGGACAATCCTACAACCCTTTAGGTCAACCTATCCAGCCTCACCCTATGGTCCAACTAGGGCAACCTCAAGGACCCATAGGTCAATCGGGGTACCAACCGGGGCCGTTTTATGGTCCTGGGGGGCAAGTCCAACCTTCACAACCTATGCAACCTCAGTATCCTATTGGTTCAAATTTTTCACAGCCAGGACCCTCTTATGGTCCTGTTCCAGGTCAAACCGGTTATCAGGCGCAACCTGGCTCCATTCCACCACCAGGAAAATCGGCCCATCCGGTGCAGCCCAGTGTCCCACATCAGCTAGGTCAACCTATACAACCTGTGCAACCTGTTTACCCGGGTCAACCTATTCAACCAGGCCAACCTGTTTAGCCAGGTCAACCTGTCCAACCAAGCCAGCCTGCACATCCTATCAACCCTGCTCAACAGTCGATTTACTTGATGCCACAACCGAATCAACCGGTGTGCCCTAATTATCAGGCTCAGTAGGGTCCCACCTATCAGCAACCCGTTCAACCCCAAGGCGGTTACTATCCTCAAGGTCAATCTCGACTGACTTATAACCCGCCCCAAGGTTCCCATTATTATCCTCAACAACCCGGCTACACCTATACTCAGCAGTCAAATCCATAGACTGCTCAAACGGGGCTGACATATAATCAAGGTCCATACTCTGGTTATCAACCCCCGTACACTGGTTACCAGCAGCCATATTAGACTGTTTATATGCCCTATACCCCCTATGGTCAAAATCCTTCGAGACAGAACCCATGTTGGCAAGGTTATGCTCAACCAGCGTGGAGTATAGGTACAGGTCCTTATCGAGGGCTTGGTATGCCTTTTAATCCGCAATTTTCATTCTTAGCCACCTTGGAATTACCAGACGTTTCTAAATTAACCAATGATTCGATTCTTCACAATCCTTATTGGCCTCCGGTTTCGACCAAGGTACCCGACGACTGTCCTAAGTTTGAAGGTAAAGCTGGAGAGGACCCCCAAGCTCATGTAATGACCTACCATCTGTGGTGTTCGTCTAATTCTTGGGTGGATGATTCAATTCTTCTACGTCTCTTCCAGTGCACTCTTACTAGTGCTACCGCTAAGTGGTATATAGAGTTACCCCGTGGCATCTTTCAAGACTTCAATACGTTACCTATGGATTTTCTGACTCACTTCCAGTTACTGGCTCGCTATGAAGCTGGGATGCATCTCCTGACTTCTTTGAAGCAGGATAAAGCCACCAACATATCCGATCATATTCATGAGTGGCAACGTTGTCGTAGACTGATCAAGTTTGATATACCTGATCAGCTACTAACTCATTGGTTCACCACCTCCTTCGTTAACAAAATCGCTAAGATATTGCTATCGGGGCATGTGTGAATGAAGAATAAGCCATCGCGCGTGCCCAATACCTAGATCTGGTGTGCTCTCAGTCTGGCACGCTTTATGACATTTTGACTGATGCTCCACGGCCGTGAACCTCTAAAGCACCACCTACCCCAGCGGTGGATGGTGTTATTGGTTTTGTTTCTCAAAATTCTCGGAAATCCTCGAATGGGAAGTAGAAGCCCAATTCTTCCAATAACTCTGCTCTTCTCGAACCTCCAGATTCTGGAAAAACTGCGGAGGTCAACGCCATTCAGGCTAATCCTACGGAAAAGGCCTCCAAAGGAAAGAATAAGGGCAAAGGAAAATCCAAACCTGATGCCCCAAAACCAGAGTCTTCTAAACCTCGTACTAATGACGGTTCCCAACGTAAACCGAAGTACCCCTGCCTTATCTGTGAAGGAGACCATTATACCAAATTTTGTCCCCGACGATCTGAAATTGGTAAACTTCTCAAAGGCTCCAAAGGGACTCCGGCAGTTCTCAAAGAACCATTCCCATCTCAGCAGACCTAGATGGTTGAGCAGCCTTCACCATCTGCACCATTTGGGTCCCAGGTCTTTATGATGAATGGTGCTGCACCTGTCTCAATTGCTACGCGTTCGAAGGATTATGACGAATCATGACAGGCAGCTGGGAAGGAAGTCGTGGATGGCCCACCTCCCCCACCTGTCTCTAGTCCTTTGGAAATTGAGAATCCCAGCGCTGAACCTGTTGTGAGGCCACCTTCTAAAGGTGTTCTGCGAAGATCTTCCTACAACCCAAATGCCTGTGCCGCTCAGCACTATAGTATTGTTGAGGATTTGGCACAGGCGCCTTCGGCTATGTCTGCATTGGAATTCCTTCAAATTTCCCCTTCGCAATGGAAAGCTCTGTTCTCTGCAATCGGTGGAATCAACCCCACTGATTCTAATCTTCTCACCTTCGACCTAGAAAATTTCCCCCCCCGACTTCCACATCAAATTTCTCTTGTTATAAAAGTCGGGATTAATGACCTCAACATCCATAGGGTCGTTGTGGACGAAGGTGCTTCCACCTGTGTCATGTCATCCACTTGCTGGAAGGTCATTGGCTCTCTGGCTCTTTCATCGTCTCCCAATGCCTTAGAGGCATTCGATGGTCAGGAATCAAAACCCTGGGTGTTCTCGAGAGTTTTTCGATTACGTTACAAGGGAAGATAGTCAACGTAGAAGTAGAAGTGGTTGATGCCAAGCTCAACTACAATCTCCTTCTTGGCTGCAGTTGGACTCACGCCATGCTATGCGTGCCGTCCACCCTATTCCGGCTTCTCAAGTTCCCTCATGAGGGAAAAATCGTTACTATGGATCAGTTGTCTTTCTTCACCTCATCCTTTGAGAACAACGTTCCTTACGTGGATCAGATCCCCAATCCCCCTGATAGTGTAGGACCCGGTCTCTTCAAGGACCATGTCCTCATGGGTATTTTTCCCATGCCACCACCGCACACCGTTCAAGTTAATATGGTATCTAGGTCTGACGACCCTTGGATCATCTCTTCGCCTGAACAGGTGACTGATTTTGGAGAATCAATGCCCTTAACTCCAGTAGAGATTAATTACTGTGAAATTTTTGCCACATCCAATCCTCCTCCTCCTCAACATGCTCCTTCGAGCATGGCTTTAGATATCTATTCTCAATCCCCCTGGCTCGGTGAGGCCGACTCATTTGTTCCTCTAAAAGAGATTTTCCCTTATGACGAAGTCATTGTTGAAACAATGTCTCTTGACGAGCTGCCTTGGAGCGATGGACATCATTGTTCCTCCTTTATGCCCGACCTAGGGCCAATGTCCGATTGTCTAGAGCGTGATGTATTTGGTTATCCCCCTCCTAAGCCTCCTTCATTGAGCTCGCCGGAGCACAGTTCCTTTTCTTGTGTCAAGCTCCTAAAACAATGAAACAAGCTGCTACGAGGACAATTCTTTTAAGTGTGTCAACCTCGTTAAAATAATGAAACACAAGCCCGTTCAATTTGAGTTTTGTTAGATTTAGATCAAATATCTTATGTTTTGAACCTTCACTCCATTCCCTATGGACTGAAGCTTGGGGGGCATGTACCTCAAATTGAGACACCATGCTGGGGGGCATGCCCGTTTTACTCATTTTCAAGCATAGTTTGCACGTGTGCTTGCGTGTGTGCTTTTAAGCTTGCATAAAAATAAAATGTGTGATTAGATGCATTTTGTGAACCTTTCCATTGGGTCGTTTGTTATGAAAATTATATAACTGATGCATTAGATAAAATTGTATTAGACATTTGCATAGAATATAAAAACATCATCACATGTAAAAAGATCCATCCAGAAATAGATATATAGATATATATGTCGAATAGTTTGCAGTTTGTGTACATCACGTAAAATCAAAAAATATACATGTTTGTCTAATAGCCGGAGACAACATGTCTCTCAAAAATATATGCATGAAAATCCCTAGATGTCTAATCAGCATGGTGCTCATGGTAACATGTCACCACGCGCACTAACTGTCTCAGTAGTCGGTGGAGGCGACTAGGCACCCCCACAGTGTGTCTCTAATATGCCATCGGGACATCTGCTAGCCGGGCATAATCTAGAATCCCCCGGGAAATGCCCTCAAGGTTTTGGATCAACTCTCCTCCTTCGGCACCCTCTGCCTGAGGTTCGTATGCGAGAGGAGTTATCCATGCAATAGGCGACATGCCAGTAGGTCTCTCTGGGCCAACATCTACATACACATAGAACTGTTGTTAGAATAGGCATGTATCATAAAAATCATAAATACATAAAAAATCAAAAAGAGTCATACCCAGCTCCTCATCCCAGTCCTTCCCCTCTGGAAGTGGGAGATCGAGGTCCCTGTGAAATCGGTCCCAGCATAGGGCCAATCCTCAACTACAGTCAATTGAAACTATAACCATGCAAAGAACTCGGGCCTCCAGGACATCTGCTGGCCCCCTCCTGATCTGGGCATGAGTGCTACCCATCGAGCCATCCTCGCCTCCCTCGGTGTTGGCTCGGCAACTATTTCCCCTTGGCCCTGAAAAATGGGTAGTCGTTCCAAGATGAACGACACCAGAACGGAACCATATCCAAACTATTTCAGTTTGGCTTTCTTACATTTTTTTAGCTGCCTTTTGATGTTGGGTGTCACTGGAGTGGCCCAATTAAACAATGTAGGGTTCATGCACTCGGAGGCTAGTAGGAGCTACGCCTTGGTTGCCTCGTGCAGTGCCTGCGATCCCGCAACCCACGTAATGGTGTGAAGCACTACTCGGAGTGCTAGATCGTGGATAGTGTGGATATCTACTTTCCCACTCCCCGATCCTGTCTGTGCCCTTGGGCACACTCTCGCCATTACCTACTCCATTTTCTCTCCAGAGGGTCTACTGCCTGTCATGATTGGCACTGGGCCTCTGCGCGACAGTCCGGTTATGAAATAGACATCGAAAATTTCAAGTTCTAGAACTTGGTCCCAGAGTTTAAACACTTCCTTGTTCTCATCCCATATGCTAACCAAGTACTGTAATAGCTCAAGTTGAGCTTGTAAGCATGGCGTGAGGAAAAATTTCTTGAGACCACAGTCCCGGAGTGCATTCATGCAAGCTTCATTTTGCATGGCCATTTCGTCCTCTTCTCCATGTTCCCTCTCCTTCCATTCAATCACCATTGTGCTTGGATATCTGCACCAACATGGTCAAAAATGCCTTATTAGATCTCTGTTACACTTGAAAAATCAATTGAGTGGCTCACATTTTGGAAAATTAAAGCAGAAAATTGCATTGCGCCAGTTGGCGCAGCCCCTTTGTAATCAAGGGCCAATTGGCGCGGGTCCGTGCCCTATACCCGCGCCAATTGGCTAAGCCCTAAAATTCAAAAGGTTTCCCCCCATAGATCAAATGCACGATGGAAATCTACAAAAAATGGATCAAAACAGAGCTTAAGGGAGTGCCTCTTACCTGGAATGGACGAGAACCCGGATGATGTACTGGATTGGTCGCTATCATCGCCGCAAGTTCGCACACCAAAAACTCACTGTTGCTCTCCAAATGAGGTAAAAAGTAAAAGTAAATATGTTTTTACCATTTGTGGCATATTTATAACTTTTGAAGTCAAAATTAGGTTTTGAAAGTCATTTTTCTCAATATTTTAATATATTTTGTCGAAAAATGGATTTTACACTCACTTTTATGTGCAACGACAGGTTTTTATGCGACTTGGACTGTGATACGAGTTGTATTTTATACTTTTTCAGACTCAGTAAACACACGAAAAAGTCATTTTTGGAGTCATCTTTCAGCTCTTTTCTGACTGTCTAAATATGAAAAGATTGTCGAGCCCCTTGTCGTTTCGATCTCATTAAAGTGGCTGTGAATCAACATCTACCAAGTATACGTTTACCCCTTTTTAGGGTTGGGATAGATTATTTACGAAAAAGGAATACCCTAGCCTATCGCGACTAGGAGGTTTTCTCAGACATAGTTTTCTACCTTTTCGGATCTGAGGAACTATTTACAAAAAGGGACCATCGGAGTTTACTTTTTTGCTGTCTTTTCAAACTCTCTAAACATGAAAAGACGCTGAGTTCTTCCTTTGTCAGACTCATTAAACCTGATGACATCGGATCCAGTCGTAATGACGATATTCGAGTTCCTCCTTCCTAGGGCTCGTTAAATGTACTAGGATGGATTCTTCCAAAGGACAGACTTATATTACAAGCATATTCTATCCCCTTCAAGCTTGTCTTCAAAAATAATTGGGGTACTCGCCAGAAATGGAGGGGAAAATGGAACCAGTATCATCGTCATGTCGGCAGTATGTCGCTCTTGAACATGGAACTTGTCTGCATTCATGTCGGGTTGGGGACATCTCATCTCATTTTCTGCTTGCCTCCGTGGGTTTGGGTAATCCATTTTGACCTCTCATCTACTCTTTTCCTCATCATCATGACCTCTGATCTTTTGATGTCAAATACTACCAAATCCCCTATCGTGCCGCCAATATGTTCAAGAGAAGTTGACCTTTGCAAAGTTTCAACCCTCCTTTGATTCTCATCTGATCCTGATTCACAAAACATTATGTTCCTCTGTCTCATGTCGATGATGTGGGAAACACTATGGCCCACCTTCGATCAAGGTCACTTCCTATCGACTCAGCTCATTACCCAGGAAGTTGATCTAGAGACTCCCTTCTGGTACCTTGGAGCCTGCATGCCTCAATGGCAGGTTCTTTGCGTTCGACGTGAGGGTTTCATCATTGGCCTCCGATCGAGTGATTCTATGGGTGTTCGACGCTAGCTCACTGATTCACATGCCGTGGATTGTGCCTATAGTACCTTGAGGGCCGTTGTCATTATTGGTGGTTCCTCTCGCGTCTGTTAACAGCTTTCATCATTGGCTGGTAATCAGACGATGTTCTTGCATGTTCGACTTTAGCTCACTTATTTGCATGCTTGAACTTGTACTTTGTTCGGGTCGAGATGGAGCGCAAGATCGTGGGTTTTTTTCTGTTAATCTAGGCTGCGATTTTGTGGATTATTATGATTGGTTACATGACTCATCCATTGGATGGCTACGACCATACTTGAGTGTATTTATCGATCCTTACTGGATGGTTGCGTCTATGCCTTGGATCTTGATTATTGTATACTCTGTTATGGATGGTTGTGCCCATACTACATAAATCATGTATTTGAGATATCAGTTGTACTTGTCTACGAAGGTTTTTCGACGGTAGTGTTTTCAGTTGGACACGTTCTCGTAAAGAATTTCGCCCTTCTCTCTCTCTCAGGCCTCATACTTTAGGGGGAATCTGTTACACAACAATTTGTCACCGTCCCTGCAATCCCTCATCCTGCACATTGGAGGGCTTATTCCGTGACCTGTGAGCAGTGACATGACCTGAAACCACTTTCATGGCATCCCCCTGGACAAGGACATTCATTCCCCTGAAGACAATTCCTTGTGAAAAATCCTAAAAATAGCCTTTTTTACCTTGGCACGACTATCCAGTTTAGTACTCGTGCCAATGGGGGAAATCCTCCAAAGAGGGTGTGCCAGCTGGCGCACTGTCTCAGTGTTGTACCCGTGCCAGGCTTATTAAGGAGTTTTTTTTTAAAATAAATGGTGGAAGATTGACTCCAACCAATTCCTAAACTGGTCTCTAAATTGAGTTGGGAGGTTTGGCTTCGAATATCCATGTAGAGGAGGCGGTTTTCCACCTCTCATGGAAGCTTCCTTGAGGATAGGGCCAATCCCATGATTATAGAGATCCCAACTCCCCTTCCACCATCTATATAAGCTTGCCATTTTCCTTTTGCAAGCTAGCCTTCAAGAGCCCTCAATAGCCTAGAGAATGCTGAAAGAGCCTTGATAGTCCTCATAGAGCCAAATCATTAGCAAGGAGGTTATTTTCAAGACAACTGAAGAGAGAGGCTTGTCCCATTTCCGACGAGCTTTGTCGAGACGTACTCCACTGTTGACCCGCCGAAGGAAGATTCAGCGTCAAAGCCAGGTTGTATCTTTCTTTGTATTGATTAATGATAAGCGACTTTGGTTATGGTTCCACTCATATGTTCATACTTTGTGATTATGGGTTGTATCTTCTCTGACTGATACATAATTGCATATATTTGGTTTTACACTTGTCTGTTCGTCGTGTTTCTTGTATGTGCAGGTGTTCAATCGCGCCAAGCGGGAGAATTGTGATCTGCCGAGGCAAAGGAATTGGAGCACTATCTTCTCCGCGAACAACAGCGTTGGACTTGAGGTAGGCCTTTCTCGCAATTTGGTCTATTGAAATTCGGAACTTGCGTCTTAGCGTGATACGATTTTTGCTAGACCCGAGCTGGGCTAGTAGGGATCGCCTCTGTCCACAGAGGGGATTTACCTCTACAAAACCTTGTCTTGCCACATGTCATATTTTGAACCTCATGTGACATAAACATTCCTACTTTTCATTGTATTTGACCCTTAACTCACCAAAAATAATTATATGGACCTCAAACATTGTAGGGAATTCCTATTATAGGGCTTTCTTCCTTAATTGTCCCAAGTATGCAAAAGTTGAATCACTCGATGCAATGTTCCTTTGAAAAGCCTCCATCACCTATAATCGTTTCTAAAATCTAGGTGCCTTTTATTGTGCTTGGAGAGAGAAGAAAGGCCCATGAAAATGAAAAATGTTTAATTTTCTTTTAAGAAATGACAATCTGACTACATATGGGGATTTTGTTTCTTGTCAAATGTAAGAGAACTCATGATATTTGTTGTACAATAAGATTAATGAAAGGGTTGGTTGTTAGTGATGGGATAGTTAAAAAAATTCACGTCCTTTCTGCATAATACAAGATCTCTTTAATCCTAATTCATTATAAAAATTGAGAATTCCCATCTAATGAATCATTCTCAAGAGGCTCTACAAATAAATTCATGAACCACAAATGTCAAAGGGGGCTTAAGCTAAATCTATTTCTCATGAACCTCAAACTTAAGAATAGTTCTCCTAGAATTGACGTTTCAAACTTAGATTTCATTTTAACTACAAATTTTTGACTTAGTATATCAAACTTCCTCTAATAACAGGTTGGAAACTCAATCTCAATATCGCTAAAAACATATATGTTCTCTTGAATATGGAATAAAACAACAATATCACACGAAGGTTGGTGTGTGCCACATATTATCTCTATGCAATGTTGGATAGGCATTACATAGTCATTATCTTCAATATGTGCATGAGATAGTTGATCTTAAAGACATAAACCTCCATGGACTACAATATGCTTCTCCAAAGGTTGATATACATGCTCCACCAACTTCCCTCCTTCATTGTCATTAAAATCACCCATAATATCCTCTAGAAATAAGGTTTTAGGAGGTGGCGAAAAGTTAAACTTGTAAAATTTTTAATGTCTATCGTTATTGCACTCTACCAAACATTTGCTTGAAGCATGCCAAAATTGTTAGATCTAGAAAAATAAATCAAATCATGATTTATTGCCTTGATTTACTCTTTTGGAAGTCTAAAATATGACATATTTCATCATTGATTGTCTATGTTGCTACCTCAAAACATATTGCAGTCTTGAAATACTTTTCATCATTGATTTTTGTGCATATAAAGGGTATAAATTGGATTTGTGAAAGTATTTACAGATTTTTGGTCTCCAATGGCTTCTCTACATGTTCCATATTTTTCAAATTATCAATGTCTCATCATAAAATTCATAATTTAAAAAATGAACATAATTCCCCAAACCTTTGTTCTCCTCAAAATCCATGATGATGACTGCAATAATATACTCATGCAATTGGACATTGCCATCATAGGATGTTTCTTCGAGAACAATATGGGATGCATAATATTCAACAAAATCATCTTTTTCTTCATAATTAACATTCCAATGCTTGTGAAATTGTTTGATCCAAATTTCAAGTGAAGACATTTCCTTTCGATGAAAATCATAAAACAACTCCATTATTTCATGTTCTAAGGAGAACGATGTAACATATGACATAGTCAATTCAATATGTTTAGGGGACTTTCGAATATTTTGTATGCCGATTTGGATAAAATAATTGATTTGGATACCTTCTAGTACCTAAAAATTGTAGTAGGTCAAACCATTCTTTCATCCATGGATGTCTTAAAAATGCCAATTTTCTTGCTTCAAATCTTTGTGACAAAATAATATGAAATTGAAAAGAAAAAAATTACCATCATACATATTTTCCATATCAATGGAGTGATAAGGTAATTCTTCAAGATTTCCTAGATTCCCCCACCTTTATAAAAAAAATTTAACCATTAAAATATTTTGGTGCAAAGTTTTGTTCCTTTGTGGTGTCACAAAATGAGAAAAAAATATTTAAAGAAATTACCTTAGCAAGTCATTGTAGACAATTTTCTAAATCACATGAATGGGATGTTGTTCTTTGTAGTGATGCCAATTTTTTTTCCTCCTAGAACTACACCCAAAGATATTTAATTCCCTACATGAAGTGCAACCCCAGGGGAACTTACAAAGGCTTATAAAAATTACCACATCTTTGTTCCTCTAAATTTAGGTCAAATTTTCTTCGAGACAAAGAAGGAACCATAGAAAATATGTTTATGATATTATTTAGATTTAAAAGTGATGATGCATTTCTAAGATTAGTGCTTATCTAACCATACATTACAGTTACGATCAACAATCAAGAGGATTTGAACAACATGGAAGGAGGCTTAGGTTGTTATAATTATTCTCGAGCTAACCACATGGATGTAATCCAATATGCAGAAGATTAGATGAATTCCCTTCCTAATATGCTACTCATAACGAGTACAAAATCAACCAGTTAATTATGTGCAATCATGAAAAATTACAAGAAACCACAAGTGAAACCATAAATGAAATAGAAAAAGTAGTAATCCTTATTAATAGAATGGACATCCAATGATAAATTATTATTTAAGCGTTATATTACCACAATATCAAAAGGGCATGTTAGTACCCACTAATTTTTTGAAGATTGCATATATTTTTAAAGGACTATTGTCATCATTTTAACCCTCAAAAACTATTGTTTTGGAATTTAGGGAGAGAATTTTGAGGCAAAAGGAAACTTCTTAGGGTAGAGGACTATTATATTTAAATATTTTCTTGTTATATATTTGATGATGGTATTGAGAAATTGTTACCTTTTTTGTAAAGGTTTATCATTGAGCCTCATGCCCTCAAGTCACAATATCTTTGATAGAAGTAGATCATTTAAAAGATAAAGTAGAACAATATTTTGTAATGATCCAAAACCTCTTGAAGTCATATCGAGAGCCTTAAATTTTAGATATGGAATGAAAATATGCATAGCCACTTATCTCAACTCATCTAAATAAGTTGTCAAGGATGGTTTAATAACATCCAATCAGATGTTGAAGGGTTTGGTATGATTTATGATATTGTGGTTGATTTATCACTTGACATAATCAATGCAAAGGACATGTTTTATTATTTACTTTTGAATGAAATAGAAAAGAGATGGTTTATTTTATTTCGGGCCAAGGAATAACTCTTGAATCGAATGATTTTGTATTGATGTGAATAGACTTATATGACATTACAAAAGCAACGCTTAGTTTCATCTACCAAGGTCAGCTCCTTTTCTAATTGTTCATATTTACCCAATTTACATATTTACAAAATATTCACTAAATCCACAAGGATTAAGTGTCCAACATTTTCCACCTTAATCTAAAATATTTTTCCGGGTCCAAGCATCATTCTAATTTTCAAACTTTTCTCTTCTAAGTGTTTTGGTGATGACATCTACAAATTAATTATTTGTGGAAAAATGTCAGATGAATAGCCTTGGCCTCTGTATGATATCGAATTAAATGATAATTTGTGTTGATGTGTTTGGTTCAATCATGGAATCTAGGATCCTTAAACAAATTGCTTGTATAAGTATTGTTAATCAGAATGGGAGTAAAATTCACTTATTTCTCCTGCACATATTCAAGAATTTTCCTGAGCCACATAATATCCTTTTTGTTACTATAGACACCACATATTTTTCCTATGTTATGGAATCTACTAGAATGACTATTGACATGATCTCTAGGTAACAACTCTCGATCCACGAGTCATAAGATAGCCTGAAGTAGATACCTCATTTTTTTTTCTCCATCAAAGTCTGAATCAAAATATTCAATCAAATTGAAGGCATTCACATGTGAATATTTGATTCCAAAGTCTTTATATCCTTTCAAGTACGTTATAAATATTTTTTGGAGAAAACCAATGTCCCTCACAAGGTTTTTTCATAAATTTAAAAAAGAATTCCAACAACAAATTAAATATTTGGTATGGTAGTGGTAAGGTAGATAAGGCTATTGGAAACCAGGAAAATACTAAAAGGAGTAGTGAATCAATATTTTATAAATTTTCAACAATTTTTTATCCAATAAAACAACAATTCAACAATCTCATAAATATTGAACATAAAATATTTACATAGAAACCCATACGAGAGAAAATTACAAATCTTATTTGAATTATAATGTAAATACAAGCACCAAATTTAGTTTACATTAGATTTTGTTGGCACCAACCTACAAGAGTTACCAAACATTTTTATTTGTAATCACCCACTTGCTAGAAGCAAAAACACCCATTGTTTGCAGGCACCAACCCTCTAAACTTTACAGGCACCAATCTCATGATCTTTATAGGCACCAAACATAAGGAGACTCCAACCCCCTAAAGCATTGACTTTCCTTGATCACTCAAATACCTCTTTCATACATTTTCATACTCATATCTATGGCACCACCATTAAACCTCACTCTTACAACAATATTTATTCTCATATCTACTTCTTTTATTTGATCGTTTCTCCTTTAATTTCTTAGGAATTCATATCTACAACATTTATTTGAAATGGAAGCTTCATATTTAATCCAATCAAATTTATTGGCCTTTACACGACACTCCTTGGCTAGATATAATTTCAGAAAACAAACTCAACTTGGCACTCATATTGAGTATGTAGAAAAAATACAAGGTTGGATAAACCTTGAGAAAATTTTCCAATGCTAAGTTGCTTGCTGTCCCCTTGGACATTATGTCAGTTTTCATATGATATAGTCTTGTATTCCCATGGAATCATAAGGAAATTCATAAGCCCAGTCAACCAACCATCCACTTTGTGATGATGATTTCTATCATGTACTACTACTAAGAATTACGAGGTCATACTTTTCTAAGCCTTCCACTTCTCCAACCTAATATAAGCTACCAAGAACCTGAGTTTTGATGCTTCTACCTTCCCTTATTCCATTGTCTTCATCATTTGTACTATAAACCCATTTTCGTTGCTACAATATCCTCCAAAATTTTGGCCTACGTCCAATTTTGGAGCCTACTTTGACCTTGCAAGTTGTCATTCCCAGTGTTAAAATTCATTCCATGTAAATTCTGCAAGTTTCCTAGTCCCTTTTAGAAGAAAAAAAAAATGTCATATTTTTGCATGGGAAGTTTCACACAGTGTAAAAGCATCATTCTGGTCTATTTCAAGAGGAAACTTCGATACTGATGGGTCCTATATATCATATAGACATGTACTAGACTCATTTCCAAATTTGTGTACATTGTCGTACTAGTGTCATCATTGTCATCGCAAAGTGTATCATAAGTGTTGCACTTGGAGAATATTGTTGTTTTTTCATCGCATTAAGAGGATCATGTTTTCTTTTGAGTGTTCTATGTTGTGTCGTCAATGGTTTTGAGTGTGTGATCATGTTCAAATCCTACCTTGGTTTCATGTTTTCTTCATTGATCCCACACTTAATCATATT
The DNA here is from genome assembly GCA_034641835.2 of Pinus albicaulis. NCBI lineage: Eukaryota > Viridiplantae > Streptophyta > Pinopsida > Pinales > Pinaceae > Pinus > Pinus albicaulis. The sequence continues at coordinate 861,307,627 of CM076579.1, forward strand.
TTAGAAAGTTTGAGGCCTGACCAACCTAAGCTCACTCTACCCCTCCGAAGTGCACATCATGTAGTTTCAATCATCATCATTGTATCCCTTCCTCCTAGAACTACGGAATGTGTAAGCACTTCCTCCCAGAATTGTGCATTTTACAGTCACATTGCTAAAGCTTGACCTCTTGATCTATAGAACTGTGAAATATTTCCTCATAGACATTCCTTTTTTGCGCATTGCATAATCCCAATCTAAAGCATCTCTCCCTAGCTCCTTTAAATGCATAATTTCATAATTCAACTTCCTAGTATCCCTCTTGAACTGCACATTGTGTAGTTACAGTGGGAAATCCTACCTCACTGTGACCCTCAATTTCACAGTCTTGTCTCCCAGGTCTCCATAACTACACATTATGCAGTCACAAACCTCAGTACCTCACTCCTGGCCTATGAAACTATGTATTGTGCAATCCCTAAGTCTTCCTCCATCTCAAGTAACCAGTTCCAGCTTAATCGGAAATTTTTATGATGCAAGTTAGACTAGGAGGTTTTCGAGTCGGATATCGTCTTTTCATGAGTTGATTTCACTTGCAGGTATTACATATAAACATGACATGATGATACTCAGAAAAGAGGAGAAGGATATTTTTCTAGAAGACACTTGGGAAGATGTGAAGACAATATGATCATTGAATAAGAAGATGAAGGGTCACTAGGTTGCAATAGAAGTTCAAGGATCATGATCATTGTGAAGACTTCGTCTCTTCAATCCATTTGGAGGAAGAAGTGAAATACCATGCAACATATTTCATGAAGACACAATAATAGTAGTAAGATAAGAGTGGCTTGACATTGACACATCATTATCAAGTCCATGTCATCAGTTTCAAGTCATGTCTTGTTAACATGTGACTTCATGGTGTCATACGATACATCATGTTCCACATCATTTGTGGATGTAATTATGTAATTTTCAATAATATTAGAAATGTGAATTAAAGTGAAAGTCCAAGAGTCACCTATAGAAATTCAAAATTCAGGTAAAAGTCAAAGGATCATATGGAAGTGCAAGAGTGGTGAGGGGATTTCAAGAGTCACAAGGGAGGTGGAGAGTCACCTCATTTATTATATATACACTCTTATAGCTCAAGAAAAGGAAATTTTCACCTTGGCTCCTCCAAATAGGGATTAGAGAGGAAGATAATTCTTTTAGGGATCAATTGGTAGCTCTAACGCTCCACTATTGGGGCTAGTGGTGTTCATTGTATCAATGTAACTTGGAACTTTCTCTTAATACTTCAAGCTCATTGAGTCAACACACTTTCATGTGTATGTCATAAATGTTGAAAGAATACTCTTTAAATGTTTCTAATATATGTTGTTTTCAATTGTACTAAATAAATTGAACTATTTCAGTGGATTTTATGCTTATCTTATTGAATTTGTGTTGTTGTTTTAGAGATCATTAATTCTATGTGAACTATTTTTCTAGTTGATTAACGATTATTTCATATCTATGATTGTGTGTCTTTATTAGCTTAGTAGTATTAATTTTCTCTTAAAGGGTCACTTTCATCTCCCCCCAATGAAATAACCTTGATACATTTTGCAACTGAACATTCTACAAGGCATACTCACTTGTTCATTCAAAACTACATGTACATTACTCTCTTGTGCTAACTATTGAACCCAAGGAAAATCTCTAAGAAAATGGTAGTAGGGCCTTATTTCCCACACCAAATGGTGAAAATTCTAAATGGGACTTCACATCGAGGAGATGCCCTTGCATGTTGGTGGGTTCCAACACCATCAACGCAACTTCTTGTATAACCTATGATCCCATGTTCTTGGAATATTCCCTCAACCAGTAAGAAATCCAATCAAGGATTCCTACAATAAGGTATGTTGATAGGTTCTCGGGATGGGTTCTTGTCATAATGATTTCTCCTCCCCTCCAATTGTGCTCCCATGCTTGGAAAATAACTACCATATGGTGGGGAAATCCACCTAGATCCCAATGCCAAATAGGCAAATCAAATTTTCCATACAATGAGATGACCCACCTGGATCCCATTGCCAATTAAGAAATTTGTCATCCCCCATACTCTCTTATTGTGTTGTAATATTGATAAGAATGTTTTCTCATAAATTCCTCACTCGATAGGGTACCAACTCATAATCTCTTTCCAGTATTATTGCCATGAAAATTTGACACAAGTTGGTTTAACGATAGCAAGAACACCTCTGGATTCCATGACCTTCTCAAATATGTCTCTACTACTAGCTCTTAGCAAATTCATCAATTTTCCACCATGTTCACATTTCGCTACTCTGATTACAATTGGGTTGCCCATATGCCAAAATATTTTCCTTTGATTCTCCATCCTGATATGTTTGTCATCATGTAAAATCAACCATCCACTTATGCAATTTTGATGAGACCTCAAATCATCCATCTATGGCCTAAAAATGTCCACAAGTGGATTCCTACTACTACATGTCTGGTCTATGTATGCCTAAAGAGTTTTGCTCCACAACTCTAGAGTAAGTGTTTTTTTCCCCCACTAGCAACCCTAACTTCACCTTAATGTTGGAAAGGTTAGTAGTTGTCTTAGCACTCGTAACTTCCAAGCCCTTAAAAGCATTGTCTTTTTGTCATGTTGAGTTTTTTAGTGCATATATTCTCTCCTTTCTTACTAAAAGGCCTTCTATTATTTCCTCCTAGGTATGGTTGTCACTTGGAAGCAGTGGAGAATAGATCTATGAATCATTACTATCATCCTCAACCGTGAGGGAATCTATACAAATCTCCTCATCCTTTTCCTCTGCTTCCACCATCTCCTCATCAAATAAGCAAAGTGTCAGCTTCCCGTCACATTATCTAAAAATTTCATGTACCAAGTTGTAAAAATTTGTAGAAATAAAATGTTGTTGTTTCAGTTCAACCACTAAAAATGACACGATGGGCTAGGAAATCTCGTCACTCCTATCAATAATGGTAATCATGATGCCTTTTATGTGATCCTATATGTATTTTCCATGGTCTTCGCTAATAGTATCAATGAAGTGATGAAACATCTGCAAGATAAGATAATCACAGTATAAATAAAGCATGATGACACCTTACCGTAAATTTTCCTTCAACTCTAGAACCTTATTCCTCTTATTGAAGGAAGGACCTTTGATGTCACTTAACCCACAAAAATGTTCAACGATCACATGCAATATCTCTTTCATTGTATCATATCTATAAGGATCCTTAAGTGATCATTTTATAAGGGGCCTTTGGTGTTGTAACCCTTATAATCTCACTCAAACAATGTGTGATAGAAATTATTCCCTCCCTGTCTTCATGTTTTAGCAACTTGTGCTCACCCAATTAAGTCACTGCTAGAACCATAACTACTTGCATTTGTTCGAAAGGTGTTTGGCTCACTTGATGTCAGAATTTTTCCACCTTTGATTCATATTTATGCATGAAAAAAAAAAAAAAAAGATATAAACATAAACACATAGATGCAGCATAAATAAATATTCATTTCATTAATATCAAAGAATTGGAAAATTATTACTGGAAGAATGAAAATAAAATGTCTCAGGTGATGGTAGCTTATCTTTGAGAAGAGATTTAGCAGCTACATTCATCTTAATTGTGTTATAATGAGGCTCAAGGGCCTTTTTATTATTTAACAACAAGGGGAAACCCTAAACAACTAAAACCCTAACCCCAAGATATGGAACGCAAGAGTTTGTGGGTTGCGTTGGGCAGTCAACTTCCCAGGGTCGTAACTTAGTTATATGATCTTTGTTTGGCGCGTACAATACCTCATTGGAAATATGTCTCTGAGTAATATAATATTTTCCGTAGGCCCATGACTAGTAGGCCTATTCCTGTTATGGGCCTGCTACAAACATAAAATAAATTGTCAATTAGGGGGTCAAAATAGTGTTGGAAGTTTAGTACCTAAAAAACTGTTAAAATAAGTAAATGCTGCTATAATCAAGGAAATGGATGAAACCGAATGGGGATCTAGGTGGTGTTAGCACTCAAATCTACCTCAGGCTGAAATGAAGTAAAACTCAAGGCTACATCAAACCACGCTCAGCCTCGTAGCTAGCCCTACGAGGACAGGAGAGGGCTCTCTCCGTCAATCTCGAGAAAATAAGCAATAGAATGCGAGATGACTTAGAATAAGAACTGATTTTAGGCTAGTAAAGAGATAGGTATGTTTGGTTTTTGGTTTTTTGGGTTTTCGCTGGAGTAATGGGAAAATAAAATTTTGGGTTCGGGGATAAGGTCAGACCTTTGCAGAGTTCAAGCTGGGGCGAGGTAGGTGATGATCTTGATGTTTTGAATTGGATTTATGGAGAGATTAGACCGACGAGGAGCTGAAGAGGGCAAAACAGAACTTGGATCCTCTCCAAACAGCTGAAAACATATAGAACTAACTGAATTCAAAGGCTAAGCACTGTAAACAATGGATTCAACCTTAATCACTCATTCAAACTTAGTTCAGAAGCATAATGAAAGGATGGCAACATCAAACATGAAGAAACTTACAGTAAACAAAGGAGAAACATCATCAAGAACAGAACACCACAAGGATCCCAACAAGTGCCGCAAAACCCCTGATCTTTCCTTAGCCAAAAAATGAAAAGTATGTACAATAGTATCAAAAGTATCCCAAGAGTCCAACCTGTAGAATGCCTCAGAAATTACAATATATAGATCACTCTAACCCCTTTCCCCACCTCTAGGGGTCGAATTCCCTCTTCAGGGATCAGTTTCAACCAATTCCAATCATGGAACTACAATCTAGGCAGCTAACAACTTGCCTCTAAAAGAGTGGAAACTGATCCATTACATGATTTTTTACTCATTTGAGAGTGAATCTTCTAGAAAAGATAAAAACAAGCCAAAGTTACATATCAAACATGAATTTACATCATAAAAACCCAAAAATTCTATCCATAAGCAAAACTGGTCCATAATAGGCGAAATACTGAGCTGGTAGCTGAAAACTCAGAAAAATCTCAAGGTGGGTCGCTCCTGAACTGCGTGGGTCGCTCATGTTCCAGGCTGATTTTGAGGTAGCTCCCGACATCCAAATTGAGCTCATGATAGCTAGTTGGAAAGCCCTGGATGTCTACTTTCCAACCCAAGTGGAATTTCTGAATTTGGAGTTGATTTGACCCTCCAAAACCTCATTCTCCCAGAGGTACTTCCTGCTGGTGCAAAAGGTGGCAGCAAGGTGTTTTTTATGGTGTTTTTGAGCTGTTTGACCATCCAGATTTTGTCAAAATGCTAAGTTGACTTCAGAGGATACATATTTGACCATGAAAAATCCAAAAATGTAAATATCTCCTCCATCAAGTGTCTCAAAAAAATGCGAGCGCATGAGCGCGCGACCCACCTAGCCACAAAACCTGTTTTTTAAACCAAAAATTTGGAAATGACAAAATTTTCTCCGAATTTGCCCAAATTCGGAGCGGAGGTCCTCCATCATGTGTCTTTCTCATTCAATGAAGCCTCGGCCAAAATCCGGAGTGGATCAGGCCTTTTTCGCCGTTGAAGTGCCTTGCGCAACCTCCTCTTCATGATCTTCATCCTCGCTTTGCAAACATGCATGCGAGCCCAGTAATGGCCTTTCATGTGGCGAAGCATGTCTTTGTCGCGATTGGCCTTCGCCAATAGTTTCTCCAAATGTATATTCACCCGCGTGAGTACAGTATCTCTGTCAGCTGGTGTCATGTCACCCGGCCTCTTTCGATTCCACTGCCTGTCCTCACGGATTTGGCGCACCTCATAAAATGTGAGCTCATCCTCGAGCTGTTTGTTGCGCTGCTCCAAATAGTTAATCACCCACTGAGCCTTCTGCAATTGGTCTTTCAGCTGGTCATTCTTGGCCCTTTGCTCCTGGATGACTTCCCTCAGCTTCGAGCTAGGAGAGCCCGTATCAACATCAATGACTGTCATATCGGTGTCCCGGCCTCCTGATGGGCCCTCATCATGCATGGGCCTCTTACTGGTTTTCTGCGTCGTCATTAAAGTGGCCAGGATGCACCTCCGTGGAGATAGTACCATGGGTAATACACTGCAAATAAGGCCACGTGGCCTCGTGATGTCGGAACCCACAAGGGTAATGATATGTGCAACCTCAAGCATGTAAAAGGCTGGTGTGAAGGCTCTCCTGCCTCATAATCTGCCTCGGGAGGCTGCTGTGGCACTCTGAAAAAGTCTCTAGAAATGAAGTCCTCCCAAGTGATGCCCTGCTCTGCCAACTGATGTGACACCAAGATTTTGATCAAAGCGAAATGATATATACTCCTGTACTGCTGCACTGGGCTCGTCTTCTTCTGCACAAATGTAGCCATCTTCTCTATGTTGCGGTATACGAAATAAGGTATATTCATCATACGCACCCTTGTGAAGTGCATCAGCAAACGAAGTTGCGGCAGAAATAAGGAATATCTACTGTCGCACTCCTCAAATATGCATCAAAGAAACGAACATTTACACATGATATGAGAAAGACGAGTATACTCGCCCTCACAATCCCAAATATCGACAATGAGCCTCATGAGTGGTGCATACTCATCTCTCAAGAATCTGAATGGAAAAACTCTGCTCAAGTAAGCCACATATCCAGTTTTAACATATGGCTCATAGTGAAATTTCTCTAACTGCTTAACCTTGCTCCATTCCTCGCCTATGTTAGGTATGCCAGTGGCTTGAGCAATAGTCAAAGGCGAAACAATGAAATCAACCCCAGCAAGGTTTACCCGATTACCCCGTAAATGAAGAACAAACAAACGTGCTAATTCACGATGAGGCCGGGTTTGCACAACCATCTCACAAAATCTGAAACATGACAAGAATCGAAAACAATCCATAGCTAATGGACATGCCTGCAACCGAGCCAAAGAGGTAGGCTCTTCTCTGCGATGATCACCACTTCTGTTTTCTCTGCGGGAACTCCGTGGCACATTACCTTCAGCCACCGAATCACTGCCTGACCCTGGCTCATATTCTGACTCTGTCTCTGACATATCTCTGATCAAACTTTTGGGCAATGTGTACACTGATATGAATGCAGTGAAAGCAAGATTAGGACGTATGTTTAACACTCAATCAATATCCCACCGCCAAAACACCATCAAGGAATCAAGTTATGGATAATATCTCTGCTTCAAATGGGCTGAAAAGACAACATCTCTGTTTTGAATGCAAATGAAGTCTTGACAAAATAGGAATAGACAACCTTTCAAAAGTTTGGACACATCCATTCAAAGGAGAGCATGGTATTGACAGTGATAAGTTTTCCTACGAGTTTATGACCATAAAGGTTTCAATAGGTCATTTGAAACAGTGCTAACATTGGGCAAACAAAGACATGAGCAAATACTAATATTGGGCAAGATGACTTATTACAAACATGAGAGATGTGCTCAAAGGGTTTTAATCATGGCATAACAATAACAATGGTGACAGTGATATTATAGGTATGAGAGCAAAGTGATTTTCATGTTTTATGAAAGGCTGACCATATCACTGTTTCAGACATCAAACCCATTTTTACACCATTTATTTTCATTTAAACCCTGAAAACAATAATCTCATAACAGCGGGGTTTTAAATCCTTCATTAGCATATTAGAACCATGTATGATGACACAAAAACGTTTGCAAACCCCAAATGATTGAAGAAAACCTGCTTTGAAGGCAACTGGAGTCGATCTGAGCACTCAAACACAATTCCGGAATGCTGTCTCTGCGTGGGTCGCGCAGGCTTAGTTTGGGTCGCGCAGGTGCAAACCCACTGTGCTAAACCCGTTCTGTTTGGGTCGCGCAGCCCAGGTGGGTCGCGCAGGCTCAAGTTGGGTCGCGCAGCCCTAAAACACTGTCCACGCCTTCCAAAAGTCTGAAATCGGCCTTCACTTGGCAAATACGATTTGGGAGCAATGAAATCGGTTCAAATGAACTTGTTTGGCCTTTATATATCTCACAAATATCTTCCCAATCAGATTTCATTTCAAATCTAACTTTAAACCCACATTACAAATGTTTTTGTAATTTTCACTTTGGATTTTAAATACAAACTTTGCTTTGGCTTCTCTGAGGTCGATACTGATGATTTTATTGTCTTTTTGCAGGGATATGACTGTCTTAGCTAGAGGAAAGACCAGGGGTCTGCTTCTACAATGTCTTCATGGTGGAACAATTACAAATTTATTACAAAATGATAATGACAAATTTCTAGTTCCAAAACAGAGTTTTGGACTAGAAATGTATTTTTTTTTAACATATGTTGATGATAATAAAATAGAAATCACAAGTTCTGGACTTTCCTCACCTTGCAGGCTTGATGACTAGTATATAAATGACTCAGAAACCCTAGACACCAAGACCTAGGACACTTATTGACAATTTTAATGACCTCATGTATCATGACAATAACTATGAATAATTTTTTGAGGAAAATTTTTTAAAATAGCACTGCAGGTGTAATATGAGGAAACACAAGATGACATAACCCTTCGTCAGTTCATGGAATGATCCTAGTGATATGCAAAGAAGTGAAACAAGTGAGACACCTAATAATGAAAATGCAAAAGACGAAATGATCACTGACGGAGGGCAGCAAGGGCTGACTCTAACCTTGGCTCCAATGGGGATGGTGGCTCCATGGAGATGCCAAGAACAGCAGATCTCTGGGGGAGTCAGACAGTGCCTCTCATCCATTGGGCGATGGAATCATTATTTCAACTTGACAAGACAAACTTTAGACACCTTTATTGACTGCAGATTTGAGTAATGATAGACTGCAATTTTGACCAAAACTGACTAGACTCAAACTGACATGACTTTAAACAAGAAGACTGATAAACTTAACTTTACAATCTCAAACCAACCAACCTCTATTTCCAGAATTATAGCCTTCGCTCCGGGCCCCAGACCGAAAATGAGAGATCAGTGCACACTTGCAATGAAACAAAGTAAAATGATATATACAATGAAAATGAGATCAACAGCAAGAACTCAGAAATAATAGCGCTTCAGCAACCGACCATTGATCGGTCCACCAGGACAATCATCTCCATTCATTTCTTTGAGAAGAAATGCATTCTGCCCCCGATACGCTGCAATCTTAAACGGTCCCTTCCACAAATTCTCAAATTTGCCGTGTTTTCCCTTATCTTCATTCCGGGCATCCCATTTCAAAACCACTTCATCCAACTGAAACTTATCTGATTTTGCCTTTCTGTCGTAGATCTTCTTAATGCGCTCCTGCAACTTGAAAGTATTTTGAAATACCTCCTCTCGTGTCTGCTGTAAATGAATCATCTCATTAATCCTCCGCTGCATAGGATCCTCTTCACTTCCAGCCTCCTGAAGCAATGTGACCACCGGGACAGCAAGTGAAGTAGGAAAGACTGTATCTGTCCCATACACCAACTCGAAAGGAGACATACCAATAGACCTTTTCTGACTTACCCTATCAGCCCATAATGCATTTACCAACTTTTTGTGCCAAGCCTTCTTGTTGATTTCCAACAATTTCTTAATTATATTCACCAAGGATTTGTTTGAAGATTCCGCCAAGCCATTCCCTTGTGGATGGTATGCGGTTGAATGTCCCAATGTAATATTGTACTTAAAACAAAAATCAACCATCCTCTTAGACTTAAAAGCTGCTGCATTATCCGTGATTATTTTAGTAGGAACCCAAAGCGTGACAGAATATTGTTTTCAAGGAAAGAGATAATTACTGCATCAGTGGCCTGTCGAGTGGGAATCGCCTCAATCCACTTCGTGAAGTAGTCTGTAGCTGTCAAGATCCATCTATGCTGTCCGGAAGATGCTGGGTGGATCTCCCCGATAAAATCCAATCCCCACTGCTGGAATGGTGCATTAACTTCAATTGGTTTTAGAGGCAAAGGTTGTAGTTTCTGCTTCCCTTCGAATATTTGACACTCATGACAATTTTTCACAACCTTGAACACATCAGAAAACAAAGAAGGCCAATAATACCCTGCTCTTAAGATCTTATTCGCTGTGGTCTTCCAAAACAAATGACCTCCACAATCACCTTTGTGAAAATCCTCCAAAACTCTTTGAGCTTCCTCCTCTACCAAACAATTCAACAACATACCCCCAGGGTCTTTCCAATACAATGCAGAATTCAAAATGCAGAATTTAGCAGCCTTTAACTTCAATGTTCTACTCTTATTTCGAGGCATACCAGGCGGTGTAGACAAATTCTGAAGCACATACAGAATGTCAGCATACCAAGGAGAAGAAACAAAAATATCGGATACCTGAACGGACGCACTTTCTTCTTCTTCATCAGACATGGCAGCAATCAAATTTATGTCTAAAGCATGCAGATTTGTTTCAGCCATGAGCTTGGCGAGTCCTTGTCCTTTGATTAGCTTGGTCGGTTTAATCTCCACATCGTACTCTAACAATGCAGCTATCCACTTACCCTTCTTCCTTCTGGATCTGCCTGTACCAAAACATCCTTAACTGCTGCGTTAGGAACATATGCTGTAATATGGGAATGCAATATGTACACACGGAAATCCTTTAAAGCCTTTACAAGCGCAAGTGCTTGTTTCTCAATGATATTATACTTCAATGCCCCATCTCTTATGATCTGACTGAAAAAAGCGATGGGCTTCTCAACTCCATCCCTTTTTTGCATCAAAACAGCTGCCAATGTATGCTCAGAAGCGAAAGAAAATAAAATGAAATCTTGTGTGTAATCGGGGCTGATTAAAATAGGGGCTGAAGAAAGAGCTATCTTTACCAAATTAAATGACTTTACTGCCTCTTCTGTCCATTTTACCCGACTGTCCTTTTTCAACATGTTCGTGATTTCTCTAAGGTGCTCTGCAAGATTGGGAATAAAACGACGCAGAAAATTCATTTTACCATTAAATGACTGTATCTCTTTCTTATTCCGGGGCTGTTCAATCTGCTGAATGGCTTCAACACGTGCGGGATCAACTCGAATGCCATCTTTCGAGATGATGTGGCCAAGGAGCTTTCCTTCATCCATGGCGAAAAGGCTCTTCTTTGGATTCAGCGAAATGCCATATTTTCTGCACTTCTGGAAAACAATTTTCAGATGATATAAGTGTTCCTCATCAGAATTAGAAAATACAGTTATATCATCAAGGTAAACAACCAAAAACACATCTTTCTCATTGGCAAAAGCCATGTCCATTGCACGCTGAAAGGTAGCGCCTGCATTCTTTAAACCGAATGGCATCTTTGCGTAATGAAATGTTCCCCAAGGAGTGGTGAACGCAGTCTTGTCACGATCATCTTCCTGCACTAAAATCTGATTATAACCTGAGTATCCGTCGAGTAGTGACATCCTTGATGCTCCAACTACCCGCTGCAATATGTGATCCATCTTTGGCAGCGGATAATTGTCCTTTAATGATACCTTATTCAGATTTCTGAAGTCAATACATAAACGGATCTCACATGTCTTCTTTCTCACGGGCACCAAGTTTGATATCCAATCTGAAAATCTAATAGGCACAATGATTCCTGACTTATACAACCTATTTACCTCTTTTTCGATTGATGGTAGCAGCTTTGGATTGATCCTCCTCAACTTTTGACGAAAAGGCTTCTGATTTGGTTTGATGGGAATAGTATGCTGGATGATATTGGTATCATATGTTTTAAGATCTGAATAATCCCAGGCAAACACATCAGCAAATGAAGATAACAATTTTACGTATTCTGCTCTTACCTTTGGTGACAATGACTTTGACAATTTCACCATTTTGGGATTCTCAGCTGTCCCAATATTTACCTCTTCGACACCTTTCTCTGTTGGCCTCAATGTAGGCTTACGAGCTACATCATCCTGATCAAACAATTCTTCCAAAGGAATCAATCCCTTAGGAATGATGTTATCCTTCAGTTGCAGCACATCCATTTGATTTATCTGTATGTCATCAATACCATCATCAAATTCAGTATCTATGGAGGTATCTTTAAACTTACCCTCATTCTGCAGAAATTCACTAATCTCCTCATCATCCTCAAAAACTTGCCAACATCGCTGATTGTCTGGAACGGTGGGCCGGTGTTTCACATGTATCTCAAACTTGTTGGTGGAATTCATTGGAATCTTAAGATTTCTTGCTGCCTTAGCAAGTCCATCAGCAACACCATTTTGTATGCGGGGCACACATGTCAAAGTATGATCAGAAAATAACTTCAAAATATCCAAAACTGCATTTCGGTAAGCCCTCATGCGAGGATGCTTAGCCTAAAACTCACCTTTAACTTGCTTTATCACTAATTCTGAATCACCATATACCGCAATCCTTTTCGCATTCAGCTTCTTGAGAATCTTAAGACCAGCAATAAGAGCCTCGTATTCTGCTTCATTGTTTGAACAATCGAATGCAAGCTTGTAAGAACACACTCTCACATTGCTCGGAACTTTATCAGGAGCGGAAAATGGACTTCGAATCCACACACCAATCCCAGCACCATCGCTGCCCACTGCACCGTCAAAATCCATGGTCCAAAGACCGTCTTCATCATCCTCTAAATGCTGAAACTGTGTCGGCTCTATTTTTCCTGTTTGCTGCCCATTGTCTTCAGCTGATTGCTCCAAAACAGCTTGTTTTTCTCTTCTTTCTTTTTGCAAAACTTCTCTAAAATTCTCATTTATTTCTGGTATGTCTTCTGCCTGAACTAATTGACTTTCTACATCATTAAAACTATCAGCAAGCAACACAAACGACTCTAAATCAGTATGTACATAATTCACAAGATGATTGACTGGCTTCTCTTTGCTAGTTATCATGTATTTCATCTTCTGCTCACGATACAACTTTCTCATTTGACCGAAGACTGGAATTGTAGCATAAGAGAAATCTAATTGAAGTGTACCTTTCAACTTTGCCCCCCAAGATCTTGCAAGGAGCATCTCGAAACGTGGATGAATGTCAGCAACCACCACATCCATCAAAACATTCTTCACTGGAATTTGATCTAAACTTACCACCAAATCTTTGATGAGCCCTATACACTTTACCCGGCTGGAATCGAATGAATACAAATCATGATACTCTCTTGTAATGTCTAATCCCAACTTTTCCATGATTGCCTTTGGCATCAAATTGTGCGAAGCACCCGAATCGAGCATAGCATTATGCAATATATATTCATGCAACCTCAAACTGATGTAAAAAGGGGGAACATTACTGTCAGGAGACTCACCATTCAATGCAGGCCCAAAAATCAATTCCGGCTGATCATCCTCAACATTCACTGTGTCAATCATTGGATCAAAGTTCAGAATTTTGGTGACTTGACTACGGTAGCTGCTGTTCTTCATAATCTCCGTCAAAGGAATGGATATTTTCAGCTTGGAAATTTCATTTTCCAAGCTAAATGCTGAAACCTTCTCGACCTCTTTAGCTGGAATTTCCTTCTTTTCAGCCTTGTCTTTCACTATGTTTGACTGATTTACCTTCTCAGCTGATGACACTTTACTTGCTGCGGGGTCAATTGTCTCTTTCCCTCTTTTCTGTGGTATTGGTGAATCTGTCTTTGGTGCTGAAGCTTCCTTTCTTTTCTGAATGGGATTTATAGGCACATCTCGATTTCTCAATGAATATTGTTTCTGCTGAGCAGTCAATGCATTCAAATATCCTCTTTGGTATTCATCTGACTCTTCTTCTAAATCAGCATCATTAGTTAGGATAAAATCCTCATCTTTCTGAACAACTGAACTTTCGCCATACTCCTCTTCCTCGGTAATATAAATAGGCAAATCATCAGGAGTAAAGAAATGATTTTGCTCACCTGACACATCATCCTCATCATCGGAATCATGACTCACAAAATTCTGCAAAAGTGGAGTCTTAACCTGCTGTTGGGCTGCTGGCTCTTGAGCTCTTTGTTCACGCTGCTTAATTCTGAATTGTGGCTGCTGCTGGCCACGGAAATTTGGATTTCGAAACTGTGTTTCTGCTTTGTCAAGATTCATTCTTCTTAAAGCCTTTTCCAACTCACGAGCTAAGTGTTGTTCTGATATAGATGTAGAAGGCTCTTCCTTTATTGTCACTCTTTTCTCCGCTTTCAACCGTGCTCTTTTATCATTCAAATTTGCCTCAACACTAACAGCGACCTTCTGCATATCTTCTAAAGTAGGTGGATCTCTATCACGAAGGGAATAAGCCATCTCCGGATCAAAGCCATCCGAGAATTTAAGGAGAGCAGACTTTTTGGACGGTCTCAAATCATCTGGAATAGCATTATACACTGTATTGAATCTAATGATATAATCCTGAACAGACTCACCAGGATTACGTTTGAGGTTTGTATATTCTGAAGTAATCTGCAGCAGATCCTTTTTCATCTCCCATCGGTCTAAAAACTGCCTCTGAAGTTCTGCCAATGTATCGATGCTTCTTTGTGGCAAGGCTCTGAACCATTTCCGTACCTCTCCTCCAAAGGTTTGCACAAAAGCCTCATGGTCACATTTTCTTCATCAATCTCGAAACGATCAAAGAAATCTTCCATATTGTCTACATGCTGTTGTGCAGGAAGACTCTGTGGAGTGCCATCAAATGTCGGGATCTTACTCTGATAGTCTGCGGGCATATCATTCAACTGCTGGGGTAACACAAGGTGTGCAAAACGAGCAGCCATAGCTCTTGGTGGATTGAAAACAATCTGTTGTCGAGGAGATACAGGAGGAGTAGGAGTAGTAGGTCTATGAGATGTATTCAATGGAAACGGAGAAAATACTATTGATTGCTGATCAGAAAACTCAGGCTGAACCGGAATAGTAGGGACAAAAGGAGGTTCAGTAGGAATCTGTGAACTTGATGCAATTTCAAATGGGTCAAGAACTTGTGAAGCAGATTCAGTAAATTCAAAAGTATTAGTATCCTCAATAGAACTTTGCAGCTGTCTATCCAAGTACTGTGAAACAAATCTATATTGCAAATCTTCAGTAAACAATGGATCTGGGACTAATCTTGACAATTCAGTTTCGGAAAAATTTACAAACAAAGATGTTTCAAACTGTGCATCAAAGGGGATTTCATCAACATATATGATTTTGACAGGACAGGATGCAGATCGGGTAAGTACTCTGGAACTCTCAAAACTCAATTGGCTTTCTTTTTCAGAACTCTCTTGACTGCCTTGTTTTCTAAGGGTCCTTGGAATCAGATTCGGATTTTCGAAGATTATTGGTGGATCAGGGTCAGGATTCGCCCTAGTATTTCTTCTTGAAGCCAGTGTATTGATCTTCTCGGAAAACAAAGATTACAAGGAACACAATCAATTACTTTCAGCCTTTCGACTTCTAGACTCAATCATCCAAAAGGTCTAGAACGAATAAGTATACTGGGGTGATTTACAAATCAAGTATTGAACACACAAGCTTACCGGAGATCGACTGAAGCAGCGTTTATCTACTTCCGCTTATGCATAACAAAAGTGTTTCGAAAGCTACCTGGCGTGACTTCAGACTCCGTCTAAGACTCGTGGGACAAACACATCAACAAGCAAACCATTGAGATTTTTCTTCCCCAGTATGGTCGCCACTATGTTAGCACTCAAATCTACCTCAGGCTGAAATGAAGTAAAACTCAAGGCTACATCAAACCACGCTCAGCCTCGTAGCTAGCCCTACGAGGACAGGAGAGGGCTCTCTCCGTCAATCTCGAGAAAATAAGCAATGGAATGCGATATGACTTACAATAAGAACTGATTTTAGGCTAGTAAAGAGATAGGTATGTTTGATTTTTGGTTTTTTGGGTTTTCGCTAGAGTAATGGGAAAATAAAATTTTGGGTTCGGGGATAAGGTCAGACCTTTGCAGAGTTCAAGCTGGGGCGAGGTAGGTGATGATCTTGATGTTTTGAATTGGATTTATGGAGAGATTAGACCGACGAGGAGCTGAAGAGGGCAAAGAAGAACTTGGATCCTCTCCAAACAGCTGAAAACATATAGAACTAACTGAATTCAAAGGCTAAGCACCGTAAACAATGGATTCAACCTTATTTCACTCATTCAATTTAGTTCAGAAGCATAATGAAAGGATGGCAACATTTAAACATGAAGAAACTTACAGTAAACAAAGGAGAAACATCATCAAGAACAGAACACCACAAGGATCCCAACAAGTGCCGCAAAACCCCTGATCTTTCCTTAGCCAAAATATGAAAAGTATGTACAATAGCATCAAAAGTATCCCAAGAGTCCAACCTCTCCAACCTCTGAAAATGATTGAGAAATTACAATATATAGATCACTCTAACACCTTTCCCCACCTCTAGGGGTCGAATTCCCCCTTCAGGGATCAGTTTCAACCAATTCTAATCATGGAACTACAATCTAGGCAGCTAACAACTTGCCTCTAAAAGAGTGGAAACTGATCCATTACATGATTTTTTACTCATTTGAGAGTGAATCTTCTAGAAGAGATAAAAAACAAGCCAAAGTTACATGCCAAACATGAATTTACATCATAAAAACCCAAGAATTCTATCCATAGGCAAAACTGGTCCATAATAGGCGAAATACTGAGCTGGCAGCTGAAAACTCAGAAAAATCTCTAGGTGGGTCGCTCCTGAACTGCGTGGGTCGCTCATGTTTCAGGCTGATTTTGAGGTAGCTCCCGACATCCAAATTGAGCTCCTGATAGCTCGTTGGAAAGCCCTGGATGTCTACTTTCCAACCCAAGTGGAATTTCTGAATTTGGAGTTGATTTGACCTCTCAAAACTTCATTTTCCCAGAGGTACTTCCTGCTGGTGCAAAAGGTGGCAGCAAGGTGTTTTTTATGGTGTTTTTGAGCTGTTTGACCATCCAGATTTTGTTGAAATGCTAAGTTGACTTCAGAGGATGCATATTTAACCATGAAAAATCCAAAAATGTAAAAATCTCCTTCAGCAAGTGTCTCAAAAAAATGCGAGCGCATGAGCGCGCGACCCACGTAGCTGCAAAACCTGTTTTTTAGACCAAAAATTTGGAAATGACAAAAATTTCTCCGAATTTGCCCAAATTCGGAGCGGAGGTCCTCCATCATGTGTCTTGCTCATTCAACGAAGCTTCGGCCAAAATCCGAAGTGGATTAGGCCTTTTCCGCCGTCGAAGTGCCTTGCGCAACCTCCTCTTCATGATCCTCATCCTCGCTTTGCAAACATGCATGCGAGCCCAGTAATGGCCTTTCATGTGGCGAAGCATGTCTTTGTCGCGATTGGCCTTCGCCAATAGTTTCTCCAAATGTATATTCACCCACGTGAGTACAGTATCTCTGTCAGCTGGTGTCATGTCACCGGGCCTCTTTCGATTCCACTGCCTGTCCTCACGGATTTGGCGCACCTCATAAAATGTGAGCTCATCCTCGAGCTGTTTGTTGCGATGCTCCAAATAGTTAATCACCCACTGAGCTTTCTGCAATTGGTCTTTCAGCTGGTCATTCTCGGCCCTTTGCTCCTGGATGACTTCCCTCAGCTTCGAGCTAGGAGAGCCCGTATCAACATCAATGACTGTCATATCGGTGTCCCGGCCTCCTGATGGGCCCTCATCATGCATGGGCCTCTTGCCCCTGTCTTGTACCTGTACCTGCACTGGAGAAGAAAGCGAGACCCTTTCCACATCACGTGGAGATAGTACTCGCCATGTCGATGAAGTCAGCAGGACCCCTTCCACCTCACGTGGAGATAGTACCCGCCGTGTCGCTGCAAATAAGGCCCTGTGGCCTCGCTGATATGTCTGAACCAAAGGAGTAATGATATGCCCAACCTCAAGCATGTCTGGCTGGTGTGAAGGCTCTCCTGCCTCATAAACTGCCTCGGGAGGCTGCTGTGGCACTCTGAAAAAAGTCTCTAGAAATGAAGTCCTCCCAAGTGATGCCCTGCTCTGCCAACTGATGTGACACCAAGATTTTGATCAAAGCGAAATGATATATGCTCCTGTACTGCTGCACTGGGCTCGTCTTCTTCTGCACAAATGTAACCATCTTCTCTATGTTGCGGTATATGAAATAAGGAATATTCATCATTCGCACCCTTGTGAAGTGCATCAACAAACGAACATGATATGAGAAAAGACGAGCATACCTGCCCTCACAACTGAAATACTGAATAATGAGCCTCATGAGTGGTGCATACTCATCTCTCAAGAATCGGAATGGAAAGACTCTGCCCAAGTAAGCCACATATCCAGTTTTAATGTATGGCTCATAATGAAATTTCTCTAACCGCTTACCCTTGCTCCATTTCTCGCCTATGTTCGGTATGCCAGTGGCTTGAGCAATAGTCAAAGGTGATACAATGAAATCAACCCCAGCAAGGTTTACCCGATCACCCCGCAAATGAAGAACAAACAGACGTGCTAATTCACGATGAGGTCGGGTTTGCACAACCATCTCACAAAATCTGAAACATGACAAGAATCGAAAACAATCCATAGCTAATGGACATGCCTGCAATCGAGCCAAAGAGGTAGGCTCCTCTCTGCGATGATCACCACTTCTGTTTTCTCTGCGGGAACTCCGTGGCACATTACCTTCAGCCACCGAATCACTGCCTGACCCTGGCTCATATTCTGACTCTGTCTCTGACATATCTCTGATCAAACTTTTGGGCAATGTGTACACTGATATGAATGCAGTGAAAGCAAAATTAGGATGTATGTTTAACACTCAATCAATATCCCACCGCCAAAACACCATCAAGGAATCAAGTTATGGATAAAATCTCTGTTTCAAATGGACTGACAGGCAGCATCTCTGTTTTGAATGCAAATGAAATTTTGACAAAATAGGAGTAGGCAACCTTCAAAGTTTGGACATATCTAGTCAAAGGAGAGTATAGTATAATCAGTGATAGGTTAGCCTACGCAGTTATGACCATAGTGCCGGAAGAGGCCATTTAAAACAATGCTAACATTGGGTGCAACAAAGACAGAGCAAATGCTAATATTTGGCAATTAGTGTGACTTATTAAGAAACAAGAGAGATGTGCTCAAAGGGTTTAATCATGGCATAATAATAACAATGGTGACAGTGGTATTATAGGTATGAGAGCAGAGTGATTTTCATCTTTTATGAAAGGCTGACCATATCACTGTTTCCGACATCAAACCCATTTTTACACCATTTATTTTCATTTTAACTCGAAACAATAATTCATAACACGGGTTTTAAATCCTTCATTAGCATATTAGAACCATGTATGATGACACAAAAACGTTTGCAAACCCTAAACAAATGATTGAAGAAAACTCCGCTTTGAAGGCAACTGAGTTTATCCTAGCGCTCAAACACACCGGAATGCCGTCAAGGTGGTCACAAGTAGTTAGTTTGGTCTGGCACTTGTGGGTCGCACAGGCAAACCACCGTGCTAAACCTGCCTGCTTGGGTCGCAGCCTGTGTGGGTCATGAAATGTCAAAACACTGTCCACGCCTTCCAAAAGTCTGAAATCGGCTTTCACTTGGCAAATACGATTTGGGAGCAATGAAATCGGTTCAAATGAACTTGTTTGGCCTTTATATATCTCACAAATATCTTCCCAATCAGATTTCATTTCAAATCCAACTTTAAACCCACATTACAAATGTTTTTGTAATTTTCACTTTGGCTTTTTAAATACAAACTTTGCTTTGGCTTCTCTGAGGTCGATACTGATGATTTTATTGTCTTTTTGCAAGGATATGGCTGTCTTAGCTAGAGGAAAGACCAGGGGTCTGCTTCTACAATGTCTTCATGGTGGAACAATTACAAATTTATTACAAAATGATAATGACAAATTTCTAGTTCCAAAACAGAGTTTTGGACTAGAAATGTATTTTTAAGGAAATGACGATGATAATAAAATAGAAATCACAAGTGCTGGACTTTCCTCACCTTGCAGGCTTGATGACTAGTATATAAATGACTCAGAAACCCTAGATACCAAGACCTAGGACACTTATTGACAATTTTAATGACCTCATGTATCATGATAATAACTATGAATAATTTTTTGAGGAAAATTTTTTAAAATAGCGCTGCAGGTGTAATATGAGGAAACACAAGATGACACAACCCTTCGTCAGTTCATGGCATGATCCTAGTGATATGCAAAGAAATGAAACAAGTGAGACACCTAATAATGAAAATGCAAAAGACGAAATGATCACTGACGGAGGGCAGCAAGGGCTGACTCTAACAGGTGGAATAGGTGGGTGTCCACAAATATCCACTTGAATCATTCCTCCCCCCAAGGAAGCAATGGTCCCCATTGCATTTAGAGCCTCCATGAGGTGAGGAAATTTATGTTGAACCTAGTCCCCAGTGAACCACTTGCCCTAGTGAAGGCATTGGCCTTCTTTGAAAAATCGATATAGTTGGATCCTTTGTTGGAAATTGTTCTTGATATGTGTTTACACTATCCTTTTAGTTTTCGCATGTTCGAAGTAACTTGATTTGAGCTATGTTGGTGTCAGTTGTTCAACAACGTCGACTGTGTCCAAAAATGGGGGAAAGTATTGTCACAACCGGTCCACATTGAATACTGGGTGTAGGAAAAGGAAAGGTGGAATTATGAGCTCAAAGGAATTATCCCCTACAACCTTGGCAATGGTGTATGACCCATATTGGAGCGGAAAATTTTGTGATGGGGCCCAGTGAGGGGCACCTTCTTTAAATGTAACCAAACTTTGTTGCCCACCTAAAACTTGTGTGGCACCTGATGTTTTTTTTCTTCTGAATATGTCTAATTCTATTAAGAGAAAATATGGTACAAGGCCATATTACAAACAAGAGAGACAAGAAACCAGCCAACCAGAAAGGATGAACTATCCACCTTGGTCCCATGAAGAGGAGGAGAAAAAAACAGTGAGCAAAGGAGCATGACTAAAGAGATGAACGGAAAGAACTGAAATCTACCCAAAATGGGCAGAAGCCTCTAAGCGAAGTTTTTTTCCTTTCTTCTTGATGATTTTTACCCATCCATCATGGTGATGATGGGCTAGAGCCACTTGTAGACTGGTAGTAGTAGTGGGAGGAGTCTCCTTGTTTGTATCAGAAGAGGAGGACTCATGGGTATGTTTCTAGGAGTTCATCATGTCTGGAGGATCCCCAGGTGCAGTAGATGACAAGCCATTAGCCTATTGAGCTTGTTCCATTTCTGCATCTATCTCTTCGTCTTCTGAACTTGGAGCTTTAGTGTCATCCACAGACGGCGAACTGCATGGTATCCATCTTTTGGATTTGGATGGAGGAATTTTTTCCTTTTTTTTGCAAGGAATATGGAGCAGGATTTCTAAAGATGCCCAGTTTGGTGACTATGTCGGCATCGGAAAGTTGTGTTCTCATAATCTAGGATCTGTGTCTGTACAAAGTCTCCTATTTTGAGAATAATCTGGTCGAGAAAACCTTTTCTAATGTCAACCTCCACACATATTTTGGCATATGTGTATAATCGATGGTACTCTCGATCGTAGTCTGCCATTATAAAGTGACCCAGGGCATTTCCTATTCCTCGATAGACTGAAATGTGCCAGAGATGAGCCGGGAGATTGGGTAGCCTAACCCAAACCGGAGTTTCGGTAATCGTTGTTGTGGTTGGGTCAAAATCTGGGAACTAGGGGGTATTGAACAACCCTGCCATTCCCCAAAACCACGGGCCTTCAATTTGGGCCTTGTGATAATCCATGATATGATCAAAAAGGACTATGAAAAATCCTTTTGAGCAAAATCTGACCTTGTAGTTGTGGGTCCAATTGGCATAGATCCACTCATAAATATCCTTGGTACGGGGCCAAAGGCCATTGAATCTACAGATGATAGCGGTTTCTGCATATTTTTGAATATCTTCTGCCAGATCTGGATGGGAAATTTCTATGGAGGGAACATCCTCTGATTTATCAACCATAAAAGGTTTTGGGGCTTCGGAAGAAGGGCCAACTTTCTTGGACTGTGCATGTACCGCATCTTTATAAGAGAATGTTGGAGCAGAAGAAGAGTTTCCAGCAGCTCCTCCTCTCAAACGAAGGGATAAAACTAAAGTAGCATATCTTTCAATGTTATAGTATGATAAAGAGAAAGAGGCTTCAATTTGTTTACTTCCATAAAGAAGTCGTTGAAGAGCTGAGGGTATTCCCAACTTGTGCTCAAGGGTGTGCATGAGCTTCTGAACGCTATTAGTTGGATGGACCCATAACAACTAGGATCTGCTCGAGAGAAGAGAGATCTGGATTTGAAAAGCAAAGTAAGGGTAAGAAGGCCCCTCTGTACTATTCTCATTCAGATCCAGAAGGCACTGCTGTCGTAGGTCATAGAAGAAGGAAGGATTTGCACACAGAAGTGGCAGTGGTTGGCACTTATATCATCGGGGTTCAACATCAGGGGATACTGTAGCTCCCTTCACCACCACAGCAGTGCATCGAAGAGCCTCCGGCTCTAGACCAGGTGTTTGTTTCTGTCTGCAGTTTGAAGGGCATTTGTTTCTACCCACAGTTGGAAGGGCAGAGTGAATGCTTGGTAAAACCTTGTTTATATCTCCCGTGAATCCTACGCAGCCGCTAACATGAAAGAAGCTGCGAGGGAGAGCAGGCTCTGTAGGCCGCTGGTTGCCATGAGCGACAGGACACAGCTGGATCATGACGACGGCAAGGGAGTTGTAAGCATAGACTTGGGAAGACTTAGTAGAGGCTCCAGGATCATGCGAGTCGAAATCCGTCAAGTTCCCTAGATCGCTCTGGTAGAAACTGGTTTCTTCAGCAGCAACGATCACCATCCTAGGGTTTAGAATTGTGTGGCACCTGATGTTGATCATGATGTTTCTTGTAATTAGAATTGGCTATGTCCAATATGTCATGGACCTATTTTCATATGTGTTGAATGCACTCAATGAAGTTGTTAGACCTTTCAACTTCAGCTTGGATATGAGCTAAATCTGCCCGAGGAGCTCCAAATGGTATGGCCACATCAATGGGACATAGTGGCTAGAATCCCAATACCACCTAAAAGGGGTTGTGGCCAATTGAGTTATGGAGAGATATATTGTAACTGTGTTTCAAATAGGGAATAATTTCATCCCATTTTTGTGGATGATTCGAGTTGTACATGTGAAAAATGTACAAAATCATCCTATTGATGATCATTGTTTGGCCATAAGTTTGGGGGTGGAAGGTCGTGGAATTAGTGAACTTGGTATCCAGCGTCAACCTAAGGCTTAACCAAAATGTACTCAGGAACATGTTGTCTCAATATTAGATAATGGACTATGGTATCCCAAAGTGTCCCCACACTTGTTCAAAGAAGAGATTAGTAGCGGCTTCTGTTTTGATACCCTTATTGCAGGACACAAAAATGGCCATCTTAGATAATCTGTTGATGACCACGATAACACAGTCATTGACATGCTTCATAGAAGGAAGGTTTGACATGTAATCCATAGAGATGGATTCCCAATTTTGGCTAGGATGGATTCCCAAGATTTAATAAGTGTAGGAAGAGGAGAATATAGGCCTTACTTCTTCATGGTCAGTTTGGCAATGGCACAAGAAGTGCAGGAACTAATGTACTTCTCAACATCTTTTCGAAGGTTCACCCAAGAAAAATACTCCTACAAAACTACCGCGGTTTTCTCTACTCCGAAATTTCTAGCCACCCAAGAGTGTTGAAGATTGCAACAAGAAACAATAAAGGAGGCATCCTAAAACATAATTCCTGATCCTAGTGGGAAAGTGATCACCTAAACTAGGTGGGGGCCACACAGGTGATTTTTGTCGCAAAGTCTATTTTTAGACTATGTCTATTTTTAGACATATGGGTCATGTTATATAAGTTGCGGGATGCTATTTGTGGATGGTTGGTCAAGTTGGAAAAATAGATGGAATTCTATTTTTAGACATATTGGGCGGAATCTATTTTTAGATTGCCAGTCTAAAAGTAGATATGTCGAATATTATCCTCTTAATAATATTTGGACTCTAAACATTATCTTATTCTCTTGGAGCACTTCAGTTAAGTGCACAGATGTGGCACAGGAGCTGACAAAAGGAATTGCGCTATTCCTGAGGGTTATGTGGAGCTATTGCATGGATACTTCAGTTAGAACTCATGTGACAGAGTTTGGTGGAGTTGATTGAGGAAGTTAGTGGAGTTGTATTCATTTTAACTAATCTAAACATAGTTGAGCTATTTGTATCTAGTTTAACTGATTGATACAATTAGTGAGAGTGGTGTGAATTAATTATTAATTAATTCACTAATTATAAACTCATTAATCAACTAAAGAATATATCAGTTAACTTCAGTGCATGGACAGTTTCAGTGGAGACCAGTGCAGAGATAGGTGAAAGGGCAAGTGTGACTATCAGTTGTGAATATAAGTGATGCATGGTTTGCATCCAACACTCAGTAGAGATGCCTTGGGGCACCTATGGAGAAAAGGTCGGGGTAATTCATTTCATCAAGAGGCATTCTTCAAATAGCATTTCTAAAGAGAGGCAAAGTTAAGGGTTGGCAAAGATCTACAGGCATGGATTCGTAAGATCAAGCCTAATTTTTGTGTAGCAAGGGATTATACCGAGAGTCAGAGGCGCTTTTGTATGATGATTGTTACATGATCTCTATGACATATATAATATACGATAGCTGTGGGGTTTCAACTTAAGTTTCCCATTAAATATTGTGTTCATATGTGTGATTTTTTATGGTTTTAACGTGTGCATGCAATTGATTTTATTTCCGCATGTGATGATCAATGGTAGAAGAGATTTTGTATTGTGCATGAAGATAAAATAGTGTGTGATCAGGAGAATCTCGATGGATAACATATCAGTTATTCAAATTTCTACATGGTATCAGAGCGATATTGATCAATGGAGCAATTGCAAAACATTAAAGCGGTTGAGTCTTAGGATAAACTCAAGAAAATAAAAATGGAGAAGAATGACATTATTCTGGTATACTTGACAAAGTTTGTCCACTGCAGGGATGAGCTTTGGAGTGTAGGAGTTAGTGTGGATGAGGAAGGACAAGTCAAGAAGGTTGGGATTCGAGCAAAGAATCTCTACAGACTTAAAGTAGATGGGATGTCTATGGAGCTTCCTACTGTTGGGAAGTGCGAGAAAGACATGCAATTGATGCTTGAGAGGGAGCAAGTTTTGCATGCAGGTAAGAGTGAACCTCGGGATATGGAGCAGCCACAAGATGAGGATCATGGAGTGGGAGAAACCGCTCATGCAGAGAAATTTCGTGCCAGATGAGCAGAGGGAGTGCATGCAGCTATACCACTAGGTGAGAGGTGGGGCGACATGCATGAGTAATCCCAAGAGGAGATTTCTAGGCAGGATTCATGAGATGGTGTGGATCTCATGAATTGAACCTAGCTACGAGGTGCCCACAATGCAACAGTAGCATGATCATTTGGATTGATGCAGGCAGATCAAAGTGACAGTTTTGGATACTGGAGTGCGAATTAGAGTTGACAGCAAGTGCAGAGTGCATGGGTGCAAGAGTTCAGCAGCGCAGTGGTTCCTGATGACATGTGTAGTTGGGCCCAATAGAAGTCGAAGACTTTGATGATAGATGCATCAGACTGATTGAGTTGTTTGGAGCCTATTTAGTTTCAGAGGAGTTGCAGAGAAGATGCATGGAGTTGCATGGCGCTTGTGAAGGTTGCAGGGCGAATGCATGGAGTTGCATGTCGCATGCAAAGACAGTTCTTTCTTGTTGAGAGGGAGTGTTGAAGATTGCAACAAGAAACAGTGAAGGAGGCATCCTAAAACATCATTCCTGATCCTAGTTGGAAAGTGATCACCTAAACTAGGTGGGGGCCACACAGGTGATTTTTGTCGCAAAGTCTATTTTTAGACATATGGATCATGTTCTATAAGTTGCGGGATGCTATTTGTAGATGGTTGGTCAAGTTGGAAAAATAGATGGATTTCTATTTTTAGACATATTGGGCAGAATCTATTTTTAGATTGCCAGTCTAAAAATAGATATGTCAAATATTATTAGCTCTTAATAATATTTGGACTCTAAACATTATCTTATTCTCTTGGAGCACTTCATTTAAGTGCACAGATGTGGCACAGGAGCTGACAGAAGGAATTACGCTATTCCTAAGGGTTAAGTGGAGCTATTGCATGGATACTTCAGTTAGAACTCATGTGACAGAGTTTGGTGGAGTTGATTGAGGAAGTTAATGGAGTTGTGTTCAGTTTAACTAATCTAAATATAGTTGAGCTATTTGTATCTAGTTTAACTGATTGATACAATTAGTGAGAGTGGTGTGAATTAATTATTAATTAATTCACTAATTATAAACTCATTAATCAACTAAAGAATACATTATTTAACTTCAGTGCATGGACAGTTTCAGTGGAGACCAGTGCAAAGATAGGTGAAAGGGCAAGTGTGACTATAAGTGATGCATGGTTTGCATCCAACACTCAGTAGAGATGCCTTTAAATACTGCGTGAGAAAGGCTGGGGTAATTCATTCTCATCAAGAGGCATTCTTCAAAAGAGGGGATTAAGTAAAGAGAGGTAAAAGGCGCTGGTAAGATCATGTATGGGATTTGCAAGATCAAGCCCAATTAGTGTGTAGCAATTGGAGATTGTACTGAGAGCTTGTGAGGATATTTGTATGATGATTGTTACATGATTTCTATGACATATAATATACAGATAGTTGGGGGTTTTTAGCTTTAAGATTTCCCATAAAATACTGTGTTCATATGTGTGAATGTTTATAGTTTTAATGTGTGCATGCAATTGATTTTTTTTCCGCAATTAATGATCAATGGTAGAAGAGATTCTGTATTGTGCATGAAGATAAAATAGTGTGTGATCAGGAGAATCTCGGTGGATAACATATCAGTTATTCAAATTTCTACAAAGAGTAGTGTGGCTCCCAAATCACCTTGGCACACTCTCTTGAAGGAACACAAAGGTGTCCTAGGTGGCACAATAGTTCACCCTAGAGGTGAAAATTAGGAACTGTCTTGCCTTATAGGAGCATCTAGTATGTGTTTCCTAATTCTGTATCTCTCTTGTAAAGATGTGTCCATTCTGAAATATCGTTTCCACAAGAGTCGAGCACAGTGGTAATAGCCATGACGGGAGGGCGGCTGAGGAAGTCTGCAACATTATTGGTGGTTCCCTTCTTATAATTAATGTTCATATGGACTTATTGTAGGTATGTGGAGAATTTATTATGGTGATCGTTCTGCAACTTGCCTTTTGTCTATATGAATTACAAGGGTTGGCGGTATGTGTGGATGACCATTTCCTTCCCTATAATGTAATTCTTCCATTGTCAGCAGGCCTCCAAAATGGAATACATCTCTTTTTCATAAGTGGGATACTTTAGGATTTTTTCTAAAAGTGTCTCACTATGATATACCACTCGATTCCCCTGCTCAGTAATAATTGTGCCAATATCATAGTTAGAGGCATTTGTCTCAATCTCAAATGGTTGTTGTAGGTCAAGTAATGTGAGAACCAATGCGGAGTACAGGCGATGCTTCAACTTGGAAAACCCTTCAATTGGGATTCAGACCAAAAGACCTTTTCCTTCGCTCTACCCTTGGTGACTTGACTCAAAGGAAAATTGATATAAGAGAAACCCAACATGAACCTGCGGTACAAATTGGGAAGACCCAGAAAGCTACATAGCTCTGTTGGAGTGGTTGGCACTGGCCAATCCTGAATAAATTGTATCCTGGCTGGGTAAAAATGCACACCCTTCTCATGAATGATGTATCCCATATATTGAACCCAGGTCATGCCAAAGGTGAATTTCTCCATATTATCACACAACTTGTGTTGTTGCAATATTTTGAGGACATCTCGAATATCGTGTAGGTGCTCTTCCCAAATCTGGCTAAATATTAGGATGTCTTCCAACTATACTACCATCAACGAGTCGGTGAAGGGCTGCAAGATGTCATCCATCAGCATCATGAAGGTTTTTGGGGCATTCTTCAACCCGAAAGACATGACTAGCCATTCAAAAAGGCCCTCCTTGGATTTGAAGGCAACCTTCCACACATCAGAGGGTTAGATTGTCACCTTGTAGTAACCATACTTCAAGTCAATCTTGTTGAAATATTTGGCCCCTTTGAGATGGTACAGAAGGTCATCGATACGTGGGATTGGATACATATTCTGTATAGTTATCTTATTCAGTACTCGATAGTCAATTCAGAGTCTCTAGCTTCCATCCTTCGGTTGTACCAACATGATTAGGCTCCCACTGGGTGAGGATCTTGGCCTGATGTGCCCTTTCTACAATAGCTCTTGAATATGCATCTTTATTTCATAATTCTCCTTAAAAGAGCTTCGGTAGATCAGTCTATTGGGTATTTGTGCACACAAGGTCAAATCGATGGAGTGCTTGACTTGACAGTGTAGAGGTACCCCTGTGCACGAGGTGAAGATGTCCCTATACTCCTATAGGACCTTGTCCATCTATGATTCCATTTGAAGAAGACCTCTCTAGAGGTTGTGGATGTGACCACAATATTCCTCTTGTTCTGAGGGCAAATGACAAGGAAGACAAATTTCTTGTTCTAGGAAATGATCATACTGCATTGTTTAGCAAAGATCAAAGAAAAGGCAGTAGATAGTGCTACCTCTAGTATCCTGTACAGCTTTTGACCCAAATTAATAATAACAGAACGAGGTCTAGATTCATATATAGCATGATGTTTCCATAGGTATCGCTGACCTAATAAAACATCACATACTTCAATAGGGTAAATTCATACAATACCTCATATAAAAAGGGATTGATACTGTAAGGCAAGAAACATTATTGGCTGACGTGAAGATCTCGCCCTTAGTGGAGCCACCGGATGATGTATGACTATGGGTGTGTCATTTTCGGCAGCTTCAATATATTAATGGCCTTCGCTGAGATCAGTTTCTTATGAATGCCATTGTCAATCATGAATTGCACCGACAAACCATTTACCCACATATGCGAGTGGAAAAGGTGCTCCCCCTCCTTTGGATCCTCAGGTTCCACCTTTTGGAGGTTGGTGGTGACTACCATTGCATTAGGTTTTATGTCAATGATATTCTTTCCCTTGTTAGTTCCCTTTTCGGGTTCTAGCTTAGAATCAGAGCATGCATCTGCCTTTGAGTCTTTTAGTTTGTCCACTAGCACCTACTTTGCGCAACACTCATTTGTGTTGAAAGTGGGATTTTTATGGAACTCGCACCACTTTCTGGTGTCCTTATTTGCCTTCTTGTTATTATTGGTTTGCGGCTTAGAGGAGTTGTCCTGGGGGTTTACGGCCTAACTCTGCCCTTTTCTTTTCGGCTTGGGTGCACCTTTGCTCTTATTCGGGTTCGCAGATCCAAATTCTCACTTCTTCAGCTTGAATTTCTACTCAATCTTGGCATCATAGCGGTATGTTGACCAATCGAGGAGATGTCCAAGAACTCCATTTCCTCCTAAATTTATTTTTTTAAGAAACTCAGGTACTTGAGCACTAGATGTTTTTCTGAATATTTGATACCCAAATTTGTGTGTAGGGTACGGAAAATATTCATCATCTCATGCACATCTTAATCTCTTTACTCTCGCAGTATCGTCCATTATATGTACTTATCCTCATAGCTCCCCATGGGTTATAATGTTCCTTGCTGGTGTCTCAGAAATAATTCCAAGTGGGTGCGACTAAAAATAGTGAGGTTTCTCTCTCATCCCTTTGTTCACAATAGGTTTCCCACCAGACCTTGCCATGGGCGACGACTTTGAGGATTGCAAAAGTAATATTTTCCTGATTGAAAAAATCATGAACCGAAAAATATCCTTCCAACATATTTAACCATATTTATATGGCATTTACATATATCTGGCCTTGAAATATGGAAATGTAAAATTTTATTTTTACCTTAAAGGGAGTGTCACCTCTAGAGTGGTTGCTGGATGAAGATGTGTCTCTTGTGGGTAGTCATCGAAGGAAAGTTATCCATCATTGTGTTCCTCTATCACTCGAGGCACTCCTCGAGAAATATTTTGAAAGGATTTATTTCTCCCACGTATTTACTTTCTTCCACCATGGGAGGTCGTCAGGGTTTGCGAGGCTAGTCTTGCAAAGGTTCAAACAGTTCAAGCCCCAACTCTTTATACCCTAACCTCATTGGGGACATGCAAAGAAAAAAGAAGAAGATCAAACCACTCTGATACCACTGATATGGATTTATGCAGGAATGCAACATAATATAGATATAAACATAAACACTAATATGAAACATAGATAAATATTAAATTCATTAATGTCAAAGAACTGAAAAATTCTTACAAGAATAATGCAAATAAACTAGCTCGGGCAATGGTAGCTTATCTTTGAGAAGAGATGTAGCAGCTACATGCCTCTGAAATGTGTTACAATTAGGATCAAGGGCCTTTTTATTATTGAAAAACAAGAGAAAACCCTAAACAACCAAAAACCTAACCCCATGAGATGGATCGCCAAGAGATTGTGGGTCGCGTTGGGGTTAGTTGGGCAACTAACTTCCTCGAGTTGTAACTTATTTATATGATCCTTGTTTGACATGTACGATACCTAGTTGGAAATATATCTCTGAGTACTATAGGATTTGCCGAAGGTCCCTACCTATGGATATGGGCCTACTACGAACCTAAAAAAATGTTGTTTAGGGGGTCAAAATAGCTCTAGAAGTTCATAACCCTAAAAACAACTAAAAATAGTAAATGTTGTTATAATCAAGGAAACAGATGAAACCGACTGCGGTTCTAGGTGGAATAGGCATTTTACCACCAATATCCACCTGGATCAACCTCCTACAACAAGCAAAGAAGGGCATAATTTGATGGAGGCCAATGACCAAGTTTGTCTCCTGCAATAAAAATTTATTCGTCTTGCATGGTTTCTGCCAAAAGCTCTCGCATATACTCCATTTTATTCAAGGAACCAAACATTAAAGCCATTAAATCATTATATTTCCCACTTTATTCAATTAATATCAAGGTTACATATACTGGGTGAAGAAAAGTGTCTTCTTTTTCTCTAAAATTAAGACTCAATATGTGGAACAAGGTGTTCCAAAAAGTAACAGTCTAACATTCCTTTCATTTTTCCATATGCTTTTAGATTACAAATTATGTCAACGACTACTTACAAATGATTATAGTTTATGCTCTTGATATTCAATGTCCTATTATATCCATTTCAATACCATTTACATTGATTTTCAAGTGAATTCTTGTTTTAACCATGTATTTACTTCTATTTTATTTTCACACTCTAAGCACTAGAGCATGATCCATATCTTAATTCTAATTAAAAAAGGAATGTGTGAGACTCCCCTCTAAAATCCATGCCGATCGGCTTTGTTCTCTGCTAGAAACCGCAAAACCACGTGAACCTCTAATGTATTCCCAACATGTCATCACCGCTAGATAGAAATGACACTATGGCCATTGGATTGGACCTCCCACTGCATAAATTAACTAAACTATATTAGATCAGCTTTCTGGACTTGCTGGGCTGTAGTTTAACTGGGAGATTCAACCGCTTTTCCTTGGATGATTTCAGCCCCGTGACTTTAATAAATATTTGTATTCAATTTGATTACTAACACCGCAGAAATAAGATTCAGCCCTGAATGAATGGATTTCATCCATAACTCACCCCTTCAGCTAGTGTCTCCGCCCACCCAAATAGATATTGGTGTAAAACCCTTGCTACTCGGTTGTTGATTAATGCCCCAAAAATTTCTTCTGGGTAATAGCACCACTCTTCAGCATCCACAAGAGACTATATCTGACCCTATTCCTTAGAAATCTTGGCCAAATGTGGCTTGTAAATGGGCCCTCGAATGCACAAAGAATCAACATGTAATTTTGGCCCTTTCCAGAGCTAATCGACGCTCAATTGGAAGTCTCCTCGACTTTCTTTTTAATACACTTGTAGCTCTCGGCCCATAGAGAAATCGTAGCTAGGCCCAGGATAGAATTCAGTTGACCTCACCCAGTTTAATCACACCCAACCTTTGCAATTCAACAATGATTTATCTCTGCCAAGAACTCTCGCACCCAACCTCTGCAATTCAATAATGATTCTCTCTACCAAGAATTCTCACCAGGGTTTTTGTGCTAGGGTCCTAGCCTCTAAAAAAGGCCACACACTGAAATTAACTTCTTGATAAAATTAGGCTAGGGTTTTAACTTGTATCAAAACTGTCACATTCTTAAAACAAATAGTAAACTTTCCACTGCTAAATCCCTCAGCCTGGTAGGAAAACCAGGTTTGATACCACTGCAATGTTGTTTACATTTTGTTTGATTTAATTTTAATAAAGGAATCATAAAAATGGTTGGAACATGATTTTTCCAAAATTAAAAATTCCATTTCTAATGTAATGCAAACATAAATTTATTTATTAATAAATCTTGAGGAGAGATCACATTGAAAAGTTTAGGGAAACTTAGCACCAAAACTTCTTTGGCTTCTTTGGGATTCCACTGTGATCATCAAACCCAACAATTTCCCCAAGATATTCGTCTTCATTCATGAATTCATCCTCCTCTCATGTTGTGTTATGATAGAAATTCAACCTCCTCTTTCTCTCTTAATGAGCACTACTAGAGAACCTGAAATGGTTCTCCTTTTTGACTAGCTAAGGATATTTTACAACCATCGAAACTAATTGCCAACAACTAGGGTGTATGGTCACCACCAACTAGGGTGTATGGTTGCAACATCAAAACTAAGAATTCTCCAAGATTTTTCCTCACTCGGCAGGCTTCTAGAGCTTCCAAGTCCGATTTACAATAAACCAAATCCTCATGAATTCAAGTGATCCCCTACCTTCCTTTTATTTTGATTGTTGTCGCAATACCATGGGTATTTCGAAAACCATGGATCATTTTTCCTCTTTTAATAAAGTGAATTTTTATAACGTTTATTTAATTAATTTTAATTCACTTAATAATCACCCTTTATTTATTTAATTTGATTACTCAATAGCACCTTAGATATGACATTAAATAATTAAAGTATTTAGCTGGTATTTTGTTGGAGGTTGAGGTTAGTTTTGTGGAGGCCGAGGTCAAATTTCTCGATGTTAAGGCTATAGTTCCCTAGGTTACCATTCTTGAGGTCATAGTTCCTGACATCATCATTCCCTAGGTCATAGTTCTTAAGGCTAGTGTTTTGAAGGCGTCACAATTCCTAAATCCAGTGTTTTTGAGGTTGATGTCACAATTCCTAAGGCCAGTGTTGTGAAGGTCAAGGACACAATTCCTTAGGCCAGTGTTATGAAGGTTGATGTCACAAATCCCTGAGTTTGAGGTCACAATTCCAAAGATCATGGCTCTAAAGGGCACAGTTCTTGCGATAATAGTTCCCTAGCTCATAGTTCCAGAGGTCACAATTCCCAAGGTCATAATTCTGAGGTCACAACTCTAGTGATCACAATTCCTAAAGCTAGTGTTCTAGAGGCCAATGTCACAGTTCCTATGGCCAATGTTTTGGAAGTGGAGGGCATAGTTCCTAAGGCTAGTGTTCTGGAGGTTGATAGCACAGTTCCTGAGGCTAATGTTATGGAGGCCAATGTCGCAATTCCTGAGGCTAGTGTTTTGGATGCCAAGGTCATAGTTCCAACCCACTTAAGAGTATTTTCTTCTATCTCCAAGAAAAATGAAGTACTAATATCATGCAATGATGCAATTGAAATAAGAATAGGTCAGTTTTTAAGGTTACAAGAATCTCTATCACAAAAATCCTCTCTTGCCACATGCTAATGAAAACAACATTTGTATGTATATTTGTTCAACATTGTGTATTCATAGATAACTTCATAAATTGCATGTCAAGCTTCATCATTCATACATCATCTTTTCTTTTTGTAGTCATCTAAATTGGATGCTCCGTATAGAATCTAGTATGCAAGCAAAGGTAGCTTTTAAATAGTAATTACAATCCCATAAACGAAATATGCAACAAAATTAGTAGTAAACATCTATCCTCACCTAAAAATAGAACAATTGTAATGCATTTTCTTCATAAATCAACACCAAAAGTATATTCCTTCTACAATTACCTAGAATATAAATAGTAACCTTCATTACATTAGATAAAAAACAAACAATTTGGTAATAAAGATAAAATTGAAGAAAAATATATGAGACCGAGTATTATAGTGATATGAAAACATTTCTTATGTTAAAACTTGAACATTAGAAACCAAATAGTTTCCAATTTGTTGAGCATGTTCCAAAGGAAGAAAATTAATGGGATACGCTTCTAAATCTATGATATAATAATGCAATTTTGGTCAGATCCCATCATAGCATAAAAATAAATTGTGTTACATGTATAGACTCTTTTTTTACATCAAATATACCTGGCACAACAGGAGCTTGAGAAAGGATGTCATATTCTATTGGTAGGTGTAACTTGAATGGTTTATATTTACATGGATGCACATCTAAATCAATTTATAAACCTATATTTTGTTTGCTTCTTCTTTTTTTATTTGGAGGACTAAGAAAACTCTTATTTCTCTTGAGAGATGTCTCAAAAGAACTTAGTCCAAGTGTGAATTTATAATCCAAGATGTATCAATTATTGTCCTCATCGATCGTCCTTTTAATTAGGCCCACCATCTATTAGGTGTTTGTTAAAGTGGAAGGAGGAATTTCAAAGCACATCAAGGTATCCAAACAACTCCTACCAAGCTAACTAAACTACCTGAACACATTTATCAACACTTCCAATAACCATACGAGTTCTATCAACATTTTCATCAACCAATTTTGTCTCCATAATTATATCAAGATGATCATTAAGTGCATTATCTAGTAAATCATCAAATGTATCAACCCATACATTATCATCCAATAATGGCTCTAAACCTTATGATGAGAGGTACAAACAGTAAACCTGTATGGCATATTTGCAGATGTTACCACAAATAGCACATGGGAATTCACATATTATATAATTCTTTCCATACCAGGTTACAAGGTATTTTTTTTCATGATTTTTTTGACTCCTCATCTTGTAAGCATGAGATATACTCTCACAGGGACAACAATCATCATTTACGATTCTTCTAGATTTCTCCATTAAGTATTCAAATTTTTTCTCTTTCTTGTGGTTCTTCAAATATCCTCATTCTATCAAAATATTTTTGAATTGATAATACAGTTCTACATATTTTAAGAGCATATATAAAAAACAAACATTCTTGGTATGTCCTTATAATACTAGTTTATCCCCTTATTGTTGTTAGTGTAGCCCCTTATTGTTATTTTTGTACCCCTGTAGCCCCCATATTGTGTCCCATAAAAGCCATATTGTTATTATTGTGCCCTTACATTATTATTGTTAGGTCGGCTAGGATTATATTGTGACCCCATGGTCTCCTATGTATAGAAAGGAGGTTTTGTCATTAGTATCATCCTAGAATTTTTCATTTATGTAATGTAAAGGAGGTTTTCCCCTTGAAGTGGTTGATTTCTAAGGTGTTGATCTCTCTTTTCTTCTATTTTTGGAGATGGTTTCATAACATTTGGTATCAAAGCTTTGGATTCTATGGTTTCACTACTCCAAACAAGCCATCATGGAATTTTTGTTATAACTTTTCTTCTAAAAAGTTTCAAAAGCTGAAATGTTTACCACGCGAAGAAGAAATCTTGAGGAACATCGTGTAAAAATTTGAGATCTTTTTTCCCAATATTTTCGGAGATATGAACTGTGGAATTCAAGGTTGTTGCAGGCTCCCAAATTTCATACAAAAGAGGGGACCTTGGGAAAATCATCATAAATCTCTCTCTGAGCATCGGATTGGAATTCTGTAAAAAGTGGCCAAAATTACATGGACTTTAGTTTCTTGTGTATGAATTTCATAGTCGAAGGAGGAAACAGTGACATGTGTCACACCGTACAAGTTCTCTCTACTGAACCAGTCCATAATTTGGTCATTGTGGGAGATTGGGCATAGCTTTGTCTTGAAGCATCCAAATCAGGTCCGACCTATGGCATTCAAAATAAGATTCATAGGGCTACTAGAAGACCAAGTTTCAGATATTGAAGATCCAAAATCATAGAGATAATTCAATTTCATATCAAGCTCCTCAAAATCAAGAAAAATGTGTGTATTTTATTTTCAAATTGCATAATGTTTGTTTGAAAAAGTAGTTTGAAGTGATTCCCAAGGCATATTGAAGCATTTTTATCAATATTTGGTTCTATAGTGCCTCCCAAAAATAATTCCACACCCATTAAGCCCTTATAAATCTCTACTATGACACATGAAGAGGAATAATTGTAGTATGAGATATAAAAATTACGGTATCAAGTGCAACAAATTTAAATCTTATAGAGAGCAATCAAAGATGATATAGATGGTTTAAAATAAAAATGGGAGGCTAAGCTGGACAGTTTGAAGGATCAAATGAAATCTAAGATGGATGATAAATTATTGTAAGACCACATTGAGCATCAACAACAAGTTCTCCAACTCCCAAAGGATAACCTAACTTTGGTGCAGAATCGAATGAAACAATAGGAAGATCAAAGTCGCAGCAAAAGAAGTTCTAAAGCAGTGATAGAAAAAAGAACTTGACAACTACCAAATCAATCAATTTCAGAGTATCTGAGCAAGTGGAATAACTTACCTGTTGAATATTCCACATGGGAGGATGAGAATTTTATACGTAAGCATCCCAAAATAATCAAGCGTTGAGGGCAACACTTGTTTGAAGAAGAGGGGAATGTTAGGTCCCTATAATACTAGTGTATCCCTTATTCTTGTTAGTGTAGCCCCCTTATTGTTATTGTTGTACCCATGTAGCCCCCATATTGTGCCCCATAAAAGCCATATTGTTATTATTGTTCCCTTACATTATTATTGTTAGGTTGGCTAGGATTATATTGTGACCCCATGGACTGCTATATATAGAAATTAGGTTTTTTCATTTGTATCATCCAAGAATTTTTCATTTATGTAATGTAAAGGAGGTTTCCCCCTCGAAGTGGCTGATTTCTAAGGTGTTGATATCTCTTTTCTTCTATTTTTGGAGTTGATTTCATAAAAATTCTACATCACATTCCTTCCTTCAATCACATAGAACTTTAAATTTCAATACACTATGATCTACCTCAATGGAATTGTTTCTCTTGATTTGCATGAGAAAAACCACGACAACATTTAACCCACATCCCTTATTGAAATAAATAACTTTGTACAAGGTGAATATTCATGGAAGACAAAAACAATAAGAAATATCAACTTACAGATATTATTACCCCCAACCCAAGTGGTGTGAAAATAACCCAATAGCTTGTTCTCATTTGAAAAATCATTAAACAAATATTCCACATGTTGAACCACTTATTCAACATTAGCGCAATATTTCATGATATAACTTAATCTCTCGAGCATAGAATTTTTCTACTTTGAAGAAGAGGCTAATCTATAGATATTTTTTTTCCAAGCCCTTCATACATGCCAAACACACGATATTACTTGACCCTGTGTAGCACTCTTGTATAATTCAATGCGTTTATGTGAAATATCCTTACAAAATAAAAAAAATGTTACAAAAAGGTCTAATGAAAGTTACCTCAAAGCATCATTTTTTTCAAATGCATCATCAACCATGGATGCTTGACTTTCCAAATAGAGTGGATTTGATAAAATTTGTTCATTAACGGCTCTAACCATGTCATAAGACTAAATGAAATATTTCTATATATCACAACCAATGCAACTGGTACCCCACTTTGTTGGCGATCAAATGCCACAAGTGCGTACAATCGATACTGTGAAAAAATCATTCAAATTCACCTTACCCAATATTTATTAGTGTTAAAGGTTGAAACCATTCCCCTATTAAACCATCATGGAATACCTTGACCATGGTCTCCAACGTCCATTTTGATTGAATTTCAATTATAAAAGGGACATTTGGGCCATTAGGTTTTTGAGAAATGAAAAAATCATCCGGTTATTTCTGATACTGGAGGTTAACACTCATTTCATCTTTCTTGTGAAGTTGATACTTCCCCTCATCAAACAATTTTAAATATTTGCAACGTATTTCCTATACAAAATGAAATATCTACCACAATCTCCTGCATCCATGTTAAGATGTTTTTAAATGTGTTTGTTATGTACAAAATCAATTGGCACTTCCATAAAATAGAAATTTTCTACAAAAGAGACAATCTCTCTCAAAGGCATGGGTTTATGCAAGGACCTAGCATCACAAGATGCATCATTTTAACCATTACGAATCCATCCATTATCATATTCATTCTCATATGTGTTGAATGTTAGTATTTCTATATCGAGGTTCTTATTCAAAACCTTCAAAATAAAGTGGAATTTTCATCCCCTCTTCTTTACAAATGAGTCTTTGTGTTTATTTGGATGCTTTCATCTTCTGTCTTATGGTACATATGAATATGAATAACTGCAGTACAAATTACAAAACTTAGAACAAAATCACATATATCTACATGCCAAATCATAAGATGCATGCACTAAGTAAAACAAAAACAAATTTATAAATGCAAGTGACATGTTAGTGTGAAATACTTGCAACTCATATCATATATGAGTGTTGTTCCTTTGTGTTGGATGTTTCTTTGTTGTAAGTAAGAAATTATGAGTGTCGAGATTGGTTTTCTCCCCTTTTAATAAAATCAAGAACTCCACATGAAGGAATTTGTGAAACATAATCAAACAAAGGACTATTAGGCCTATATACTTCACTCCATGTTAAATCTTTGTTAGAAAAAATCCAACTTGTCTTTTAAGTCTTGGACCTCTAGGCCCATTATAATCCCCCATTTGTTTTAACTACCCATTTTGTATGCACATCTAAAAACAATTTAAAATATCATTAATAAGGATGTATAATGACATATTACCCACAATACAGGGTGTCCAACAATCAAAGCATATATTAACCATAATGGACACAAAGTGAAGCAAAGATTTTGATTGGAAAAATAATAAGATAAGTGAAGAAAAATGGTCCTTAATAGGAATTGGGTGAAACGTTGACCTGACAAAGTCACCAGCGTGGATTCATACACCAAAAAAAGGCATCAACAAAGATGCAAAACATTTTCCCTTTAGAATGTGCCCGATCCAAACTACATCCAACCTGTCAGGCCAATTGCTTTCATGTTGTCAACCCGGTCACCAACCCAACTAGCATTCAATTTCTATAAATATGGAAATCCAAATGGATTCCCTTATCTTCCTAAACATAATTTCAAGCAATAATAAGGAGCTAATCATAGGATCCATTGTAGGCTTTTCTTGTGCTATGTGGTGGAGTCTCAATTAGGTATTACCGAGAACATAATCAAATCCCATAATACAGTTGGATCCCCTCAGTAACAAGTCCCCATTCTTGTATTTGTAGGATTTTGTTTTTTTATCAATGGAGACTAAATATAGGAGTTATATTTTTGTAATGGGGGCTATTTGGGAATCTCAAGGATTTCATTTAAAGCATACCAAATTTTTTTAAGAGGCCTATTTGGGTATTCATGGGAATGCAATAAGAACCCAACACTGGTCTCTTTGGATACATAAAAGGATTTGAATGGGAAAGAGATTTGTAGTGTCAAAGGAATTTTTGAACATTCCAAAGAATGTATTCAAACGTCAAGACACCACTGGAATTCTGAATATAATATCATACCTTCTTAGGTATTGCAGGGAATCC
Organism: Pinus albicaulis; assembly: GCA_034641835.2. Lineage (NCBI taxonomy): Eukaryota > Viridiplantae > Streptophyta > Pinopsida > Pinales > Pinaceae > Pinus > Pinus albicaulis. The sequence continues at coordinate 861,347,345 of CM076579.1, forward strand.
ATTGAAAGTTGAAAGTAACAATTTATCCATGTTCATTTGAGAAGGTTTTGATTGGAGGATGGCACTGAGGATCCTAATATATTCAATCCTACCAGAATAGGTGTCCATCCTACTACTTCTCCATGATTTCGTGAGATTAGGCATCCCAATCTGCCCCCTCAGACTGTATTAGTCCACCTAATTTCCCCAAGGTCATCTAACCTAGATGTCTATAACATCTCATCCAACTTCCATCTTGTTCAGATTGAGTTTAATAAGTTTTATGCTTCCTATTTTGGGTCCTCGAGACTAGGATTCAATATTACCAAACTATGGTGTGTCTCTGGGGCATCTTTTAGGGAATTTCATGTCCCTTTGGACCTTTAAGGTACCAATGAGAGCCCATTCCTTTCCACAATGGATGGGTATAAATTGAAAAAATTTAAGCTAGATGTCGCACAACTACATTTGAATGTCATGGCATAGCCATACTTTAGGTATGTGTTTAAATTTGATGAGGAAATCAAATCAAGTCCTCTGGTTTTTAAGATTCAAGGAATTATTATTCTGATGGAAATCTATAATCAACTTGAGTGTTGAAAATGGTAGCAAGTGAAGGTCTTCTCTGTCTCGTGCCTTAGACACAAACACCATGAGTTGTATTTCCTTTACCATGGAGTAATTTCATGGATATGGTGATCTTATCTTCCAATTTTCTAGATAAATTTCACAAGTTCATGCCTAGTTTTGGAGGATCAATCACATAGATCCTTCTTTAGTTAACCACAAGATAGATAGTAGTTCGAATTTAGAAAATGAAGAGTTTGGAACTTCATTGTTTGATTGGAGGAAGGACGATTTATAACCCTAGTGATTATTGGAGAAGAGAACCTGTTCAACTCGGTTACTATAGTCAGTCACAACACAAATTCCAAATTTGTAACTTTCCTATTATAACATGGATTGAATCTATAAAGGAAGTACGAAAGGCACAAAGGTCATTATTATTGTATGCATGAGTTTGTGTGTGATATATCTTTGTTGTGTGAGTGTACCTTGTAGGATATTGTTAGCCCGGGTATGTCAGTGATCAAATAACTCTTTCAGTTGTTTTCCATAAATTCATAGGTCAATTTTTTTTTACTTTTTCAAACGAGTCTCAGAAAATCATTTTGGTCACTCAAGAAGTATAAATCATGTATGATGCTCCTTTATTTCATTTATCGGCACCGTCATGTCAAGGTCATCACCATCATCAGTTTCAAGGTCACCATCTCCATCATCATCATTCAAGATGTCTAGGGTTATGTCATTTCATTTCATTTAGGTCAATGTCTAGGTTCATCCCTGCCATTGGAAAAATATTCAAATTTCCATTTAAAACAAGGTAGAAACCCTCCATTCCACTCATAAAACCCTAATGAAGGAGAAAGCATGATTATTATTATGAAACAAAGGCCAATACTCTTATTTCATATGGTTCAAGTTCCAAAAAGTTCCAAATAACTCCATTATGTTTCATTGTCTCATAAAAAAAGAAGAATTCTATCTCACTGTCTCATTTAAAGTCAAAAAAGTCATCATTGACTGCCAGAGCTTCAAAGGATGTCAAACTGACCTATTGTTCCATTCAAATGCAAAAGGATTCATTCTCAGTTTTTAAATACATCTCATCTTGTTTGAAAGGGTCATATCTAATGTGAAAGTTCAAAGGTGTGAAAGATTTCAAAGGTTTAAAAAGTAGTCTCACTGTCTTATCTGAATGGAGAAATTTTGTCTCATTATCTCATTTAAAATTCCAAAAAAAGGGTCACCTCAAGAGTAAAAAATAATGAAAGAGGTTCAATCTATCTTTATATCTCATTATAAGGTGAAAAAAATTCATTTTCAAGTGCACAAAGGGTTAAAAAAAGGGGCCATTGTCAAGTGTCAAAAGGAAAAAGTGGTAAAGGTCATCTCACAAGTTTATAAAAGGGCAGTAACCCTTATTTTATTCCTATTTACCTTTTATAAGTAGACTCTATTTTGTCTTTTGTTTTCGGATAGTCTCATATTGCAGTGGAGCTCTTGTAATCAGCTTGTGGAATGAAGTCGGAGACAGATTTGCAGGAATTGTGTTGAGATACTTGTGGTATGCTTTGGAGCATCTGTGTTTCTCATGTAGCTTTATCATTTTATGCTTAATACCATGTCTTCTTCTTCATATATGTTTATCTTGTAAGTTTGAAAGCATAATTCATGTTTATTCATGCTCTGTTTTAGACAAGATTCACCATATTATGTTTATTTGCATCTAAACTGAGTGACTTCACCTCAGTGCTCATTCAAACACTCCTCCATTTTCCTCGTGTACACAAAAAATTATTAATTTATGTTTTCAAACTACCTATCTTGCCTCACATATTCTCTACAAGTTCACCTTGAAGTTCAGACCTAAAAACCTTATTTACAGTCCATTCCCCGACTTTTCTATCCATCATTCAAAACATCAAACAAATTCCATTTATTAAGCTTACATACCTAGCCTACAATCATTATATATTAAGCCATTCAAATGACTAAAAGTGACAAAGAGAGATCTCTCTATGCTCTGGGTAGGGCTAGCTACCTGACCTAAATTTTGGTATGTGGCTACCTTTCTCCAATCCTACTGTTAGACTTGGGAAATTGGGGAGAGTGATAACAAAGCCAATACACACATTTAAGAGAGGCTTTCTTGAGTGAAATTTCCTAAACCTGGAATCCCTATTGCAGAAAATGGATATTACTTCTTCTACTTGATTAATCAAGAAAGTTATTTACTGTGTTCTAAAAGTAAATACTGAAGCAAGTTAATACAACCTTCACTACATAAATAAACTGTAGAAAAATAAAGGTGGAAACAAGATCTAAGAAAGAAGAAAACTAAACACACATGACACCATTATTTTTGTACTAAGTCCTTGAAAAAACCCAATGCGAGAAAAAAGGTGCAGCAGTTGAGGGTTTGATTTTATTAAGCAAAAGTTATGAATAAAACTATGATGCCTTATTGTCCATCCATACCAAGAAAATTATTGACAGATAATTAGTGATAAAATGTCCTCACACTAACACTAGAGATCTGACACTGACCCCATGCTGAACCAGACAACCTCGCACAACCTCTGCGCATATCTGCATCACCCTGGCTAGGAACTGCATAAGCTCCTTCTATCAGATCTTGTGTTCGTTAGATCTTATCTACTAGCCCCTCTGGTATCACACCCCAGTACTCTGGCACTGGATCTGGCTGATCCTTAGTAAAATCACTGAACTCCTAAAGGTTGCAGCGCTACCTCTACGTGGCCCTGCACTGCCTCTGCATAGCTTCTAAGATGCCTCTTATGAATCCTTTTCTTTTCCTTCTCTCCTATGTATTCTCAACTCAGGAAAATACTTTCTAACCAAAACTATCACTGCCCCTCACTGCAAGAATCAAATCGATCGATCTTCTCCGCTGCTGAGCACTGCTCACTTGGGAAATTCGATCTCGCAACTCTCTCAATGTATTTTTCCAAATTCCCATCAAGTCCTTCTTATAATCTTCTTGTTGAGACTTCAACGGTTGAGATTAAATCACTAATCAATGTCTAAGACTAACTTGACTTAATCTCCATCTTTTTCTAGAATATTCAAACCTTGTTTTATTAATATGCTTTAATTATTTTAATTCCCTAAGTTTAGACTCAGGCTCCCATTACAAATAATTAATTATTTTAATAAAAACCCATCTAGGTGTAAATTCCCAAAAATATTTATGGGTTCTTTGGAATACATGTATCTAAGCCTCCCTATAAAATTTGAGACTTAGAGCAAATTTGATGCTACCAGAAATCAACACTCCCTCTTAGCAATGAATGTGCTCTAGTATTTCATATTGCTGAAGCACTACACTGATTCTACAACATATCCCTCTACGTTGTTGATGTCTAACACTGTTTCCCACCAACGACTACGTTTCTGCATTAATTCTTTTTTTAACCCCACGTATTTCTATTAACTTCTACTACATTGCAACTATGTTGCCTGATGCAACATAAAAACATCCAAATAATGAACTAAGTTTTCAACATGATGCATCTAATACTGAATATCTAATTGTTTCTAGACTTTGTGCTAACCCTTTGAAGCTGATGCATTGTTGTTAAATTTGAGTTGTGCCTTCTAGCACTTCTTCCAACTCTGCTCTGTGTTGCTCAGACTCTGGTGCTTTCTAGCCATTTTGTCATCACTCTAGAACTCCTTTGAACCAATTGGCACTTTTCCATCCTGCTACTTTTGATTTGGGCTCCTATAGCAAGGTATTGATCCATGAGGTAGACTCCTCAAGGATCCTAACCAACTACAACTCTGCTGAACTATAGTTCTAGATCACCCCAATTATCCATAGGAGATATGTGGGCAATCATAGCAAAATTATCCTTCTCGATCCTCACAGTTGCAGCTTGGGAATCATGTTTCTCATCCTTGTCCTTCTTCTTGAGAGGGAAATTAGTAGCATAGTGACCCATACCACCACACCTGAAACATTTAATCTTTGAGACATCCTTTTTCCACCTCTACTTCTCCTACTACCCCTTAGATGCAAAGGATGCATTCTCATCTTCCTCCTTGGGTTTCGTCCCACTACTATTGTTGCCATCAATCTTGCACTTTATTAATTCTCTCCTCATCTCTTGCTGCTGAAGAGATGCCCACATTCCTTCCCAGTTTGGAAACTTCTCTACCTAGGATACTCTAGACAAAAACTTTCCATTCTTTGGAAATGGAATTCAGAGCCAATATGACCCTCTCCATGGCCTGAGATTCTAACCCTACAGTTATTAGCTGATCTCGAACCTCCTAAATCTTTTCAAGGAATTGGTTTATGCGTTCTCCTTTATGCATCCTAGTAGACCACATATTTTCCTCCAAGAACATATTTCGCTACTCATAATACCCCTGGTATAGCATGGCCAATGCATCCCACATCTCCTTGGAAATCCATTTTCCATAGATATGTGATACAATGTGATCCCTCACTCCGTTGAGGATCATCCATTTTTCCTTTTCCATATTCTTCTTGAAGGCTTTCAATGGATCTGCATCTATAGTTTCAACTACTACACTCTCAATGAAGGCCTTAAGCTCATGCTCATCCAGAAGGAAGGATATCATTGCCTTCTAGATCGCATAGTTGGAGGCACCCTCCAACCGATCTTGATCACGCAACCTAGTGGCTGCCATCTCACCCAACCAAATGTCGAACTTCTACCTCTAGCCCTTTGTGTATTTGGCTCTATGCACTACCTATTGGAGCAAGCCAAATAAATCACGATCAAGTTGATTCTGCATGGGAAATCATAATTTCTTGGGTAAGAAATTCTCTCAGGTCATAATTCCCTCAGTATGCATATTTTTCATTATTCTTACGCTTTTTGTATCAGTAACTACTGCTACAAGAAAAATTATTCCCACCATAAACGGGTCTATGCTAAATCTATTGCACTGCTCCCTTTGTTGCTAAAAAATCATGAACTGGAAAGTATTACCTCTTTGTTGACTTGCTCAAAGAGAGAATTCCTCGCAAATATTTCCCTCTTAGATTGGACTGCATAATACCTTGTGGATTTTATCTGCTACCTATGCATCTCTTTGATCTTCCTCCTTCTCTTCAATGTTGAAGTCTTATGGACCACTCTCTTGCTTCACCTGTGCAGTTATACTAGCTATGATACCATGTGAAAATTCCTAAACCCCGAATCCCTATTGAAAAAAACTGCTATTACTTATTCTACTTGATTAATCATGCAAGTTATTTATTGTGTTCTACAAGTAAATACTGAATCAAATACATTGCACCCTAAACTACATAAATAAACTGTGAAAAATAGATGCAGAAACAAGATCCGAGAAAGAATAAAACTAAATATACATGACACCGTTATTTTTGGACTAAGTCCCCGAAAAAACCCAATGCTGGAAAACAGGTTCAGTAGCTAAGGCTTTGATTTTATTAACGAGAAGTTATGAATACGAATAGGATGCCTTACTGGCCATCCATACAAAGAAAATTACTGACAGAGAATTAGTGAGAAAATGTCCTCACACTAACACTGGAGATCTGGCACTGACACCACACTGAACTCGACAACCCCACGCAGCCTTTGCACAGATCTGCGTCACCCTGGCTAGGAAATGCGTCAACTCCTTCTGTCAGATCTTCTACTAGCTGGATCTGATATTTTTTCCCCTTCAGTCTCACAACCCGAAACTCTGGCACTAGATTTCATTGATCCTCATCAAAATCACTAAACTCCTCAAGGTTGCAACACTACTTTTACATGGCCCTACAATGCCTCTGTGTAGCTGCTACGGTGCCTCTTCTGCGTCCTTTTCTCTGCCTTCTCTTATATGCATTCCCAGCTCAAGAAAATAATTTCCAACAAGAACTATCACTGCCCCTCACTGCAAGAATCACCTTAATCAATCTTCTCCGCTACTGAGCACTGCTCACTTGCAAAATTTCATCTCTAGACTCTCTTGGTGTAGTTTTCCAAATTCCCATCAACTTATTCTTGTAATATTCTCATTGAGACTTCAACGACCGACATTAAATCACTAATCAATGGATAATATTAACTTGACTTGATATTCATCATTTTCTAGAAGATTCACACCATTTTTTATTAATATGCTTTAATTATTTTAACTCCCTATGTTTAAACTTAGGCCCCCATTAAAAATAATTAATAATTTTAATAAAACCCCATCCATGTGGTATTTCCCAAAGTTCTTTCTGGGTTCTTTGGAATATATGTGTCTAAGACTCCCTGCAAAATTTGAGACTTAGAAACAGATGATGCTACTAGAAATCGACATCTTGTGGCATAATTGTGTTAAGAAATAGGCCAATTATGCGCTATGAAATAGGAGTTGAGCCCTAAATAATAAGGAGTCTTCTGCACTAGGAAATAGGAAGCTTGTGTGCAAAGAAATAGGGCATGTCTAATCACAAAAAAGTAGGAGGGGTCAGTGTGTTTGCACGATGAGTCTAGATATTATAGTGTGAGGACAAGAGTGTTCTCAGGGTGATAGTTTTCCTTATAAGAGATTTTATTGCTCAAACTCTATCAATAAAATACTACAGCAAAGTAGTGGGTTTTCCCAGTTGGGTTTCCCAATAAATCAAGTGTGTAAATTATGTGTTGTGTTTTTTTATCTCTATGTGTCCATTCCATTGCTTATAAGTTCTAAGGAATTATATGAATTGTTGAAAGAGATATAATTTCATATTATTCATCTAAGCGGTTGCATAATTTCGTGGAAAATTGACATGCTATTAGAGCATAGATCAACATAAATACCATCACCAAGTTGATCATTAGTGAAGATAGTAGATTAGAGTTTTGAAGGAGAAATTATTGGTATAATCAAGATGTCAATTCGAGGACTGAGAGAATATCATTGTTTATAGGGAGCCTCTAACTTCTACTCATGGAATGAGTGAATATCGGTAGAGTTGGAATATCATGGGGTGCTCGAATTTATAATGCAGGCTCAAGTTCCACCTAAAAATCTCCAATAGTTGGCCCAACATAAAAAGAATGATACCAAGGAGAGGAGGATCATTCTATAAGGGGTCAAGGACCATATCATTCCTCATCTCCATGAGAAGAAGACAACATTTGAGATGTTTAATGCCATCATAGATCTGTATCAGGGTTCCAGTGATTTCAAGAACCTAGATATCAAAGAGAAGCTAAGAAGTATCATAATTAGCAAAGGAGAGCCCATCGTCACATATCTTTCAAATTTCACTCAGGTTTAGGATGAGCTAGGTGGTGTGGGCGAGACAATAGTAGAAAAATAACTTGCGATTCTTGCACTTATGGGACTCCATAAGTCTTGGTTTAATTTCTAGGATGTGTAGTGTGGGGCGGAGAAATATTTCCTAGATGGGAAAGCTTTTGGAGTGATTGTGTTCAAGAATAAATTCAGAGAGGGATGAGATATGCTAGATCATTGAAGACAGAGGATGAGGAAAAAATTTCCCTAGTAGAAAAAGGCAACAAAGCCAAGGGATAGAAGGGCGAAGGTAAGGTTGAGACCAATCAGAAGGATGGGAAGAAGAATAAGGGCATAAGTAAGATCAAGTGCTTCCATTGCCATGAGTTTTGGAACTATGATACAAAGTTCCATAATAGGAATAATGGATCCAACAATGATCATGTAGTTGTATCAAATGAGGTAGATGGGTTTGCTTCTTAGTTCAAGAAATAATTCTCATTGATAGATTGCATGGAAAGCTCAGTAGGGAGAAACACATGGTATATTGACTCTAGAGAATCCTTCCATATGATCAGGAATAGGGAGTATTTCAGTTAGTTAGAGGAGAAGGACATGCAGGTTCACATTGAGCTAGGAGATAATGACAAGTATGCAACTAGCGGAGTTGGTATTGCCATCTTTGAGAGGGAGTATGGGATTTTTATTCATCTCATAAATGTTCTCTATGTTCCAGGCCTAAATAAGAACCATTTTTCAGTGGAAATTATAGAGGACAGGGGTTATGATGTGATTTTAAGCTAAGAAAAGGCTTACCACAAGCATCTAACTTCTGGATCAGTGAAGCAAATAGGTGTGAGGATGAAGAATCTCTACAAGTTGTGAGTTGAGACATGTTCAACCTTGAGTGGCAACGCATCAGCTGGGAAAAGCATATATGTAGGATAACTTTGGCATAGGTGCATGGGACACTTGCATCACGAGGCATTGAAGATCCTATAGTATATAGCCACATGGCTACCATAGTACAATCTTGAAAAGAATGGAGTGTGCAAGGGGTGCACACTTGGAAAGTACATAGACATCAAAGCCAAAGGGATTTTGGATCTGGTGCATTCAGATGTATGCAAGCCCTTTTATTGTCCATCACTTATGAGACACAAGTATTATGTTACTTTCATAGATGATCATTCTAAAAAAACTTGAATATTTTTTATTAAGAAAAATGAGGCATTACCAAGTTCTTCGAGTGTAAGGCCTTGGCAGAAAACTGGTCTGGGAAGAATATTAAAGTAGTGAGGAGTGATAATGGCGGGGAATACATCTCCAATGCCTTCAATGATTTGTGTGCCAAGTATTACATTAGGAGAGAGTTGACAACACCCCATAATCCTCAGCAGAATGAGGTGGCTGAGAGGAAGAATCGCAGTATAGTTGGAGAAGCTAAGTCCATGTTTATTTGGGTAGCATATGATGTGATCTAAGTCTAAAAATTTGTAGGGAGGCTTAGGAACATGTATTCCAAAGAACCCATAAAACATTTTTGAAAATTCCACTCAGTGTGTTTTATTAAAATAATTAATTATTTTTAATGGGACCCTAAGTCTCAACTTAGGGAAATAAAATAATTAAAGGGTATTAATAAAAAAAAGTGTGAATCTTCTAGAGAACACTAAGATCAAGTCAAAATTTAATATTAGTTGTTGATTAACGATTTAATTTCAGGTGTTGAAGTTTCAACGAGAATATTATAAGAAGGATATGATGGATCATTTGGAGGGTACATCGACATAGTTTAGAGATTGAAATGTTGAAGTGAGCAGTGCTTAGATAGAATATCGATGAAGTGATTCTTGCAAAGAGGGGCAGAGATAATTGTCGATTGGAGGTTTTCCTAAGCTAGGGAATACAATTCATATAAGACAAAGAGTAGTATGCAGAGGCACAACATAGTTGTTATGCAAAGGTAGCAGAGGCAGTGAAGTAGCCTTGAGGAAGTCCATGATTCAGTTGAGGATCAGTCAAATCTTGTGTTGGATAGACAGGGTGTGAGACCGAGAGAGGCCATAGGGTTATATATATCCAAAAGAAGAGCCACCTAGCAACAATGATGCATTCACCGTGCAGAGTGACTCAGATACTACGCAGAGGCAGTGGAGGGGTTTTCATTCTGCGGTTTGGCCAGTTTGGGATTCTAGTGTCAGTGTGTGAGGTAATCTCACTAGCTCTTTTTCACTCAAATTCTCTGTGAGGATAGCTAGCAAGGCATACTAGATTGTATTCATAAAAATTATTGCATAATAAACAAACCCTCAACTCTTGCACCAATTTTTGAGCATTGGGTTTTTCTGAGGAAATTGGTCCAAAAACAATTGTGTCATGTGTCTATGATTTATTGTTACTTAGATTTTGTTTCCACACATTTATTTTTCCGCAATTTAATATTGTGAAGGTTGCAGTGTATGGGTTTAAGTATTTACCATAGAAAACAGTAAATAACTTGTTCAAGTAATTAACAGGTAGAATATTTATCATCAGTTGTTGCAGTAGGATTCCAAATCTAGGAATTTTCACATGGTATTAGAGCTTGTTTATTAGTTGAGGAGGATCAAGAGATAACATCCAGTAGATCCATCCAGGAGAGCTAGATCTGCAAGGAAATATCTCTTTGAGTGGGCCGACAGAGGGGTAGGATTTTCTGGTTTACAATTTTCCAAAGGCAGAGGGAGCAACGCAACAGTTCAACGTGGATCAACAAGCGAGAAGGACACAACTTCTGTGAAGTAATGATTACTGATGCAGAAAGCATCAAAAGAGAACAGATGAAGATACATTTGGGGATTTATGATCTCAGCGAGAGTTTCTTGCCCAAGAAACTTTGATTTCTCATGTAGAAGCATCAGAGTTCGTGAATTATTTGGCTTGATCTAGAAGGGAGTGCGTAGAGCCAGTTGCTTAGAAGGTTAGAGGTAACAAATCGATAATTGTTAGATGAGATGGAAACTAATGGGTTGTGTGACCAAGACCAGTTGGATGGTGCCTCCAAATACGTAATCTGCAAGGCAAGGATCTCCTTTCTTCTAGATGAACATGACCTCAAGCACTTTATCGACAATGCACAGGTTGAACCAGTAGATGCCCCACCATTGAGATAATTCAAGAATAACATGGCTAAAGCCGAACGGTTGATCCTCGATGGAGTGAAGGATCATATAGTTTCACATATTTCTGGAGAAGGGACAGCCAAGGAAATGTGGGATGTCTTGGCCATGCTATATCAAGGGTCTTTCGAGAAGCAGAATATTCTTTCAGAGGAGAATATGTGGACTACCAAGATGCAGAAGGGAGAGTGCATTGATTCATTCCTGTCTAGACTTCAGGAGAACCGAGATCAGCTGGAAATTGTGGGAGCAACTCCTCAAGCCACAAATATGTTCATATTGGGCCTCAATTTAATGCTCGAATACTATCGGGTCTTTTTCCATAGCATCCTAGGCAAAGAGAAGTTATCATACTGAGAAACAATGTGGGAATATTTTCAACAAGAAGATATGAGGAGAGATCTACTCAAGTACAATTTTGATTGCAGCAGCAACAGTGGGTCGAAGCCCAAAGAGGAGGAGGAGAATGCAGCCCATTCATCAAAGGGGTAGTGGGTAGTAGGAGAAATGAATAAGGAAGAAGGATCTTTCCAAGATCAAGTGCTTATGGTGTGGCGAGATGGGACACTACGCCACACAATGTCCTCTCAATAAGAAGTACAAGGATGATAAGCATGATTTGCAAGCTGCAACAACAAAGATAGAGGAGGAGGACTTCACATTGATTGCCGAAATATCGCTAGGGGATCATTGGGGTGATCTAGAGCTATAGTTCAACATAACTACAAATTGGGAAGGATCATTAAGGATTCCACCTCTCGGATCGTCACCTTGCTATGGGAGCCCAAATCAGAGTGTAATATCCCAAAAGGGAGAATGCAGTAATACTGAAACACAATATAAGAACTGTAAGTAAGTAAACAATAAATCTAAAGACAACATCAGAATATAAAGAGAAGTTGATCCTTTTTATTATCTAGAGATGATTCAGTTACACAATGTACAAAAGATGAGTGGATCTAGCCAAAGATATGGCCTAGAATCACCCTGCAAACATTCTACAGCTAGCATTGCGTAACTGGTGAACTTACAGGAAGCAATATTGTGTCCTTTTTGCTGCTGATGTACATGAAACTGCTACAAAAAGAAATGCAGATCTATGGAGCTCAGGAGCTCTCATGATGCCAAGATTCAAGATCTAGCCAATGTGATGGGAACCGAAGATAACAAGAAAGGATTTTCCAGATCTAAAATTTTGGAAAATCACCCTCCTAGGATTTGAACCTTTGACTGCTGGGTTATATATATCTGAAGCTAGATCTAATCCAAACATGGTTGCAATATGTTATACAACCAGATCTCAACTTTGAGGGATGATCCCTCCTTCACATCTACAAGCTAGGAGCTTGAGATCTTGCCTCATCTTCTTCCTCCTTCAAGTTGCAGCAAATGAATATGCAGATGCTACAAAAACTGCGCTGTACAAGAGGGAGAGACTCTATTCCTACTGAAATATGCTGAAATAAACTCCAGGCTTATGGGAATGGTGATGGAAAGGTGATGGGATGATCCCTCACAGGATTACTAGCTGAAATACTAGTAACTTCCTTCCTCATTTGGATCTGCAATGATGGACTACGCAATCCTTGATGGGATTGTTGCTGATAAGAGGTGAATAATTTTTGTCCTGATGCTAGATCTGAAATGAAGCCTTGGGAATGATGATCTTTAAGCCCAAGGTGATAGGAATAATCCTACACCATTTCTCCAACTGAAATATGGAAGACAACCTCCACCTCCCAAACTGATCTTCAGAAATTGCTTAATTCCTTAAGGTAGGTGTTCTGCATAGAATGGAAATAATGTAGCACCAATGCCTGATGAGAATGAAGTACAACCCTCTTCCAAGAGCTACTCAATGAAATAGTTGGGATTCCCGACCAGAAACACCCAGTGCTAAAAAGCACTTGCAATCTTAGTTAAACAGCCAAAGAAAGCATGGAATGTCAAATGACAATTCCAGATCTAAACATACCCTTACATGAATAATCAAAAGAAACCCTCCACTGTTGCTTTCATCTCCTTTATATAGTTTATGAGCCCTCCCATTCCTTGGACCACCTCTAAACTGCGTTTTGCATGTCGTCATAATCATCCATGTTTGACTGTGTTGTCTCTCCAAGTCATCCATCATGACTACATCCAATGTACACCCTCTCTATCATGTGTGCATTAATTGAACTACTTCCTCCATCACTTCATCATGAATGCTCTTTGATCTTACATTAGATGCCCTACATGATCTCAATTGACTGCTTCAACCTCCATGATCTATCTCATTAATGAGACATGATCTCCACTCCATTCACATTAGTGGTTGCTCCACTAACCCATTATGTAGATCTAGACTTAAACAATCCACATTCACACATAAAAAGTGGATATTTATTCATCTTGAATATTATGGGTCCCTCCACCCTTTTATTTACTTAATTCATTAAGAAAATTAAGAACTCTAATATTCCAAATATCATGTGACAATTTGGGAATATTACATAGAGGTAGCAGCATGGAAAAGTTTCGGTTGGTGCAGAAGAGTGCAGAAGTGACAACGCAGTGGCTAGAGAGTGCTAGAGTATGAGCAGCACAGAACAGAGTTGGAAGCAGTGCAAAAAGGCATAATGCAGAGTTAGCAGCAGCACATAGGATTCAGAGGGACAAAGCAAAGACTAGAAACTGTCATATCTTTAGCATGATATGTATCCTACTAAACACTTAGTTCAGTTTTGGATGTTTTTTTGTTGTAGCAAGCAACAGAGTTGCAGTGTAGTAGCAGTTGGAAGCAGCATGCAGGGTCAGCAACAACACAAATGCAGTAGCGTAGTGTTTATTGGCAACAGTGTTAGACATAAACAATGTAGAGGGAGATGTGGAAAAATCGGAGCAGTACCCCAATTGGTTGTATTTCTAGATCACATTCCTTGATAACCGGGAGTGTTTATTTGGGTAACATCAGATGTGATCTAAGTCTGAAAATGCGCAAGAAGCCTTAGGCACATGTATTCCAAAGGACCCAGAAATCATTTTTGAAAATTCCACTCAGAGTGTGTTTTATTAAAAAAATTAATTATTTTTAATGTGACCCTAAGTCTAAACTTAGGAAAATAAAATAATTGAAGGGTATTAATAAAAAATAGTGTGAATCTTCTAGAGAAGGTGAAGATCAAGCCAAAAGTTAATCTTAGTCGTTGATCAACGATTTAATCTCAGTCGTTGAAGTCTCAACGAGGATATTATAAGAAGGAATTGATGGATCATTTGGAATGTACATCGACAAAGTCTAGAGATTGAAATTATGAAGTGAGCAGTTCTCAGATAGAAGATCGATCGAGTGATTCTTGCAGAGAGGGGCAGAGATTATTTACAATTGGATGTTTTCCTGAACTGGGGAATACACTTTAGATAATACAAAGATCAGTGCATAGAGGGGCACCGTATCAACTAAACAGAGCCTTTTTAGAGCCAACAGAGGCAACACAATAGCCTTGAGTAAGTCAGTGATTTAGCTGAGGATCATTCAGATCGAGTGCCAAAGATTCGGGGTGTGAGATCGGTATAGGCCGAAGGGTAAGATCTAGCTAGTAGAAGAGGCACCTAGCAGCAATGACGCAGTCCCCACACAAAGTGACATAGAGAGTGCGTAGTGACTACACAGAGGTAGTGGAGGGCTTATCATTCCGGGGTTTGGCCAATTTGGGTTTCCAGTGTCAATGTGTGAGGTAATCTCACTAGCTCTTTATCATTCATATTCTCTGTGAGGATAGCTAGCAAGACATTCCAGATTTTATTCATAAAATTACTGCATAATAAACAAACTCTCAGTTTTTGCACCGTTTTTCCCACATTGGGTTTTTCCGAGGACATTAGTCCCAAAACAATGGTGTCATGTGTCTATGATTTATTGTTTCTCAAATTTTGTTTCTACACATTTATTTTTCCACAATTTATTTTTTTGAAGGTTGTAGTGTATGATCAGTATTTACCATAGAAAACAGTAAATAAATTGTTCAAGTAATTAACAAGTAGAATATTTTTCATCGGTCGTTGCAGTAGGATTCCAGATCTAGGAATTTTCACAAGCCATGTTGTATGATTAGGGATTTCCCATGTTCTTGTGGGAAAAGCAATGCAGCACTACAATATTTCTGTAGAATAGGATTCCACTTAGGGTGCTTGGGCAAGTTACACCAAAGGAGGTTTTCATGGGTTAGAAGCCTGATGTTTCACACTTCCATATCTTTGGCACAAAATTTTACTGCCATGTGTCCAAAGATAACAGGAAGAAGTTGGAGCCCAAAACATAAAAGGTAATTTTCGTGGGTTATAATGAGATATCTGAGGCGTACAGGGTGTATATTCCATCACTCAAGAAGAGAGTTATCGGGCAGGACATGAGGTTTGACGAGGACAAATATCTGAGGGAGTCCTTAGCGTGAGAGCATGTCAGAGTAACTAAGGAGGAGCTACTTTCTCCCAAGTAGGAGCCTCAGCCAGGATCATAGTTTGAGTCTCATCTAAGTGGCAAGGGGGACACACAATGGGATGCAGATCAGGATGATGAGGAGGAGAGAAGAAGACAATATCATTCAACTACTTAGTTAAAGAGTCCTAGAACAGGGAGGAAGAGAGCCAAGTGGGACGAAAGGTTGATTCAAGAGGCTCAAGAGCATGTTGAAGCTCCTAGTTCTATGTTTCGGTAGAGAAAGCAACCACAAAGGTACATTTGGTATATGGCACTGATGACAATGTTTTTGGACCCATAGAATTATTTTTATGAGGAGGCGACCTATCAACAAGTTTGGCAGTATGCCATGGTAGAGGAATACTCCATCATGAAGAATGATGCCTGTGATATTATGCCACGACTAGAGGTAAAATCAATAGTAGGCTCATGCTGGGTGTACAAGGTGAAGCATGGAGCATGTGGGAGTTTGGAGAAGTACAAGGCCAGTTTTATGGCCAAGGGCTACCCATAGGTTGACGACATAAAATATGATGATATTTTTCCCCCAGTAGCACAATGTTCATCCATCAGGACATTTCTAGCACATGCACCACATATGATGTGGAATATCCACCAGAAGGATGCAAAGACAACATTTCTCAATGGGGTTGTTTAGGAGGATATATATATGGAGCAGCAAGAGGGGTTTGAGTAGTTCAATAGAGACACATGTGTGTAGGCTAAAGAGAGCTCTTTATGGACTCAAGTAGGTTTTGAGAGCGTGGTACAACTCATATTGATAGCTACCTTTGAGGATTGGGCTTCACTGAGAGTGAGGTGGATCCCAACCTATACTATATCATGGTTGGAGGGCTTCCGCTCATTCTAGTGCTTTATATTGATGACCTTATATTGACTGGAGTTGATATCTTGATTCATGATTGCAAGGGATGCCTTGAAAGGGAGTTTGAGATTAAATATATAGAGCTTATGCATTGTTTTCTTAGATTGGAGGTTTATCAGGGTGATGGTGCAATCTTTTGGAGATGGGGAAATTATACACATGAGATTACTAGGAGGTTTCACATGCAGTATTGCAAGCCCATGGCCACACCTCTAGTCAAAAAATAGAGGAAGGTGGATTCTAGTATAACAAAGCGAGTATGTGCTACATAATATAGGCAGATCATTGAGTCGTTGATGTATTTGGTAAATGAACAACCTAATATTTTTTTTGCAATAAACTAGCTGACCTAGTACATGATGTAATTGACCAAAGTTCACTAGGTTTTTGCGAAGCATGTTTTGAGATATCTCAAAGGCACAAAAAATTATGGATTTTGGTTCAAACAAGTTTATGGGGTGAGCCTTTAGGGCTTCACAGATGCAAATCAGGAAAGGCGCTCCACTTATTGAAAGAATACTTGAGGTTTCTTATTCAGCATTGGGTTAGTAGTTGTTTCCTATTTTACCATAATGCAAATATTAGTTACACCCATTTAAACATAGGTAGAGTACATGTTTTCCAATTTGGTAGCGTGAAAATATATCTAAATGAGGAAATTCCTTGTGGGAATTTTCAAACAAGGGATAGAGCCTACTATGATACATTGTGACAATTAGAGTTGCATTGAGCTCTATGATAACCCAATCTTTCAGGACCGATCCAAGCATATCGAGATCAAGTACCATCATCTTAGAGATTTTGTACCAAAAGGGATAATGAATCTACTACACATTCCAACGGAGAAGAAAATGGTAGATATCTTGATCAAGGCAAGAAGAAGTTTCTATCTATTTCATAGACAAGTTGGGATTTGTAAATAATCCATTCCTCGCTAAGAGGGAGTGTTGAAAATGGTAGCGAGTGAAGTTATTCTTTGGCTCATGCCTTAGCCAAAAATACCACGAGTTTTATTTCATTTAACATGGAGCGATTTCATGGATATGGTTAGCTTATCTTCTAGTTTGTTGGATAAAGTTCACAAGTTCATGCGTAGTGTTGGAGGAGAAGTCACTTCAATCGTTCTTCAATTAACTACAATATATATGTTAGTTCGAATTTATAAAAGTATGAGTTGGGAAATTCAGTCTTTGATTGAAGGAAGGATGAGTTATCACTCCAGTGATGATTAGAGAAGAGAACTAGTACGACTCAGTTAACTAGTCAGTCACAACTCAACTTCCAAATTTATAACTTGCCTATTAGCATGGAAAAAATATATAAAGGAGGGATGAAAAGCAAAAAAAATATGTATTATTGTATTCACGAGTTTTTGTGCAATATATATTTGTTGTGAGAGCGTATCTTAGAGGAGGTGATACGCAACATTGAAGAGAAAATTTCTTGTGGCAAAATTGCACTAAGAAATAGGGAAATTTTGCGTTGGGAAATAAGAGTCGGACCCTAAATAATAGGGATTCCTCTACGCTAGGAAATAGGAAGCATGTGTGCAAGTAAATAGGGCCTATATGAGCGCAAGAAAGTAGGACCAGGCGTCAATTTTTTTGTAGGGTGAGTCCAACAAGTACAGTGTGAGGACAAGATAATTCTCAGGGTGACAGTTTGCCTTATAAGAGTTTCTATTGCTCAATCTCTATCAATAAAATACTACAACAAAGTAGATGGTTTTCCTAGTTGGGTTTCCAAAAAAATCAAGTTGTGTTTTTTTATCTCTGTTTCTATTTATCTACTTATAAGTGTTAAGAAATTTTGTGTCCTGGTGAAAGAAAGAAAGTTTTAGATTATTCGTCTAAGAAGTTGCAACATTTCATGGAAAGATAGCATGGAGTGTTGGTTAATTTTATTGTTAAATGATCATAGGAATGTAAATTTGGTGCACAACTTAATTGCAATTGGTATGCTTGATTTATTAGTTATTACCCTTTCTTGTATGGTTAATGTTATAGATAGCATGAGTGTACTCCCACTCATGCTCTTACCAAATAAAGTTTTCTTGCTATGCTATTGAATGCTAGCACAAATTTTCTCCCACTTGTGCCTTGATAATGTATTGGAAATAAAATATCAATGTTTTTTTTGTATGCATATTGATGCTGGTAGATAATAGGCATATTTGCCTAGCTATGTGCTTGCCAAGAATACTAGTTCATTCCTTGCTTAATAGTTTTGTTCTTGATTTTGAAGTGCAACTCGTGAATAAAATTTCTTGTTGGGTAGAGAAATTAGAAGAATTTTGGTTGTGGTACGTCAACTAGGAGTGCTTGATTTCTAATCCTTTTCTTTGGTCTTGGAAGTTATAATCCTATCCTCAAAATATTCAATTTTGCACTTCAATTATTACATCTATATGAATAAAATTGAAAAAATCGGTTGACTATTATATTGGGATCCTCATTTGGTTGCAGGATTTTTTTGTTGGCTGGAATCTAAGCCTATTCAGCCTATGTATACATTATATATATATAATACCAATATAATTCGAGCCATAATCTAGTATAGAGGAAACTGATTTCTACAATATGAATAATGACAATGTTAGAAGAATTGATGAATTGATGTATTATGATGACATTGCATTTGTGAATGTGTTGTTGTATCCATCTTATGTATATCAATAGGAATAATTAATGAATTTGATTCCTTATACATCGTATATACAGTTGCATATGTATATAAAACTTGTAAGATCAAGGCCTTTTTTGGTACAAAGAATTAAATTGTTGTAACATGTGAGTATGTATGGGGTTTGGGATTCATATATAGATTAATCGATGGATTAAACAATGTGTTCACCGAGTGTTGGGCTTCACACTTATGAAGTGGGACTTTTAAATCCTTCAAAATGTTGGAGAATCAAGTAGGGTAGCTATTAAAACAATTCTCCTATCCTTAATAATTTATTGTGAACTTTAGTTAGATTCTTATTGTTCTTTATTACATTCTTTTTTTTGAAAAATTATCAAGACCATAAACCATAAAGATGATAAAATAAAATGGAAAAAATAAGTAGACTCCAAGCCAAGGCAAAATCCCTCCAAGGGGAAAACCCAAAAATAATCTCCTTTTCTTATAGAATTAAGATCAAATGAGAAATCCAAGAACCAAATTCCAATACCAGGTCGACTCACAAGCCCCAAGTCAACCCTCCTTCTAAGCTTTTCCAACAAGATAAAGTCTCCTCAAGTCAATAGTCAAACCCTTCCAAAGATAGTCAGACTTCAGACTTCGGCCCCTGCAACAAAAGTTTTGGCTTTCCTGCAACCGAATTTCGGACCTGCAACTAGGTCTGCAATTTCAGCCTCCTGCAATTATGAAATTTTCGCACATGTGGGATTTTAAGGGAATATTTTTCTTCTTCATTGACCTAGCTATCTTTCTCCGTGAATAAGGCTTCCTTCCTTGACTTTCTTGCTAGTTTTTGCCCTTATTTTTCAAGAGATCGAAATTTCTTGATGTGTGTGCCAAATGAGGTCAAATTTCTCTTATATATACACATATAAGGAGGTAAAATTACCCCAAACTAGGTCGACTTGAAGAGGCAGGGCCAACTTGGTCTTGTATGGACAAAAATTACATTTTTAACTCGAAATACAATTTTATTTTCATTTTCTTTTCAAACTCCAAATGGGACTTGACTTCAAAACTTATGAAAAATACTCGTTTGACTTGAAAAACCATATAAGCATGAAGAACATGATTGACTTAGTGACAAATCAACTTTGAGCATGAAACCCGTGCTCAAAATAATAATTATTTTTCTTCTTTTTACAAATATATATAATGTGATCATAAGTACAAAGGTAATTATGAAGATTGAATATAGTTACATTCTCCAACACTCCCTCTTAACTATAGAGGTATTCATAATTACATAACCATTACAAGTATTATATCAAACTGAAATATTCTCATAAGAGTCGAATTGGTAAGAAATATTCAAGCATCAACAACATAACAAGCATTGTCAACAGCGGCAAGGCCTTAACTAGAAAGCTCCACTTATATCATATCATAATGCTAGGAGGATTTACATGAGACACCACACTACCTCTTAAGGCACATACCCCATCCAGATGCTCACTAGGTATGTCCTTCTAGGACCATTTGTGTCTTCGATTTCCAATACTCAAAGAATATCAATCCTCTTCAACCACAATTGTCTTGGATACCCTATCCAATCCTCAAATATTGTTGGACTACTTCCTATATTGGGTTCTCTATCCTAAAGTATTATCAATCCCATATTCTTATCCAATCCTCCATTCTCCTTCCTAGTGCCTTCACTACAATTACGGTTGATAGTCCTGGTCTAGTGCACGACACATTGATAATATGATGTCTAGCATCACTCCTTCTCAACTAGAGAGGATATCTTCATTCCCTCTTGATTAGGGAATAGATCCTTGCTCTTGCTTAAACATTTAAGGATACTTCTTACTCCCTCTTAAACATATATTATATTCCTTACTTCCTTTCAATTGGGAGGTCATAACCACAAGCTCTGTAGCTTGTCTTCATCAATACATAAACTACTATATCTTCATAAAGATATTCACGTGGTATTTGCAAGGCTCCTCCTCCCCTGTGCATCTCATCATATTGAGATTTTTTAATGGAGGAAAACTTTATTCTGTCTGTGACAAGGTTCAATCCATCAACCTTTCATATCACTTTCCTTTAGTCATAATAAAAAAATCCATTATATTGAGACAATCAAAGTAGAGCTAATCATAGCTCCCTCTAATCATGAAAGTGATCTTCATTGTCATTGAAACATAAACATAAAGTTATCTTTTTGTACTGCTACCTTTCAATCCCAAGATGATGCATATATCTTGAACATGAAATACTTCAAGGATTACCAAAACCATCCACTCAATCCATGTATTTATTGAATTGTATTCAAATCAAACAGTTGTAGATACACTTGCCTCAACTGCCATTATGTATTTCTACAACACTCTTCCAAGTAGTAAAACCATATACCAACCTGATAACCAATATCAAAACATCATAATTACCTCAACATAATGGCCTCTTGTCAAATATCATATTCTACTTGCTTGTTTCCCTTGACATCAACATCCTTTTGTATGGCCTATCTCCATATTGTACAAATATCCTTTTCCATGATTTAAATTTTGATCAAATTTCCCATGGAATGAATTAATTAGCAAGCTACAATATCTTCTTCCTCGGAATTTTCATTATCAACTCTCTTTCTTCATGCCAGCCATATTTAATGTTGATCAATATCAACATGTCTAAGTCATGCTATCTTGTGGAAGTATCTTGATCTTAATCCATTTAAAAGAATACCAAACTTCTTCTTCCAAGCATCAAGTAACCACGTGGAAAACCTCTCATTCTCATGTTTTCGAGCACATTCATATGACCAACTCTTTCTGCAAGATTCTTGTAGACATGAATTCTAGCTTCTAGAGAAGAGTTACTGAAGACAAGCATAACTTTAACCATATAGTCATCCTTCCATTGAATGAGTTTTCTTCTTATCCTTATATAAGATAATTTTCCTTCTCTAAGAGGAGAAATACTTCAATCACTCCTTTCACATTGCAACTCAACCATCTGCATGCATTCATCCTTCAAGATTACTAATCATTTTGTAATGCTTTTTCCAAATATTAAGTATATCCCCTAAATGATGGTTCTTATTGGAGGATCCTGATGATCCTTTCTGCAACATGACTACCTCTAAAATTATGTTATAAAATACTTGGATGAATTATGTTGTGCAATATGGTCCAAATATTCTTATTCTTATCAGCTAGATGACTTCTTATAACGCAATTTTCTCATGTAGACTCTAATTCCTTTACTATAATATTCTTCCTTCTATGATGTCATGCTTAAAAAAACAAAGACTCTTCTAGAGAATGAAACAATGCATGCTACTCTAACTGCTACTTTCTAATAATAGAAAGAAAAACTGCAAATAAACTCAATGGAGATGGAGCTTCCTTCAATAGTATAGATCCTTGGGATCTTCACCTTTCATATTTTTCTCTGGTTCTTCCTTTTCTTCAACTATGCAAGCTCCACTTCTCTCCTTCCATTTGTTGTTTTTCTTGTTTGGATAATCACTCTTGAAATATCCATCTCCATTGCATCCAAAGTATTGGATCTTGGACATATATTGTTTACCTTTGGGCTTTCCAAACTTCCCTCTCTTCTTCTTAGATTTTACAACAAAGTCTTGAGACATTTCAATTGTTTCAATGTCATCCTTTTCCTTTATTATTGTTTCTTCCAAGATACATTAAGCCCATAGTTCATCAAGGGGAGTAGTCTCTTTTCTTGAGTAAACATTGATCCATTCAGGTGGCAAAGCAATTAGTACACAAGTATTCATCTCTGAATCGGAGAAGAATTCCCCAAGCTCATGCAATTAGTCCCTCAATTGTGGGATATTCATAATATATGTGGAAATATATTCATTATTTGACATCTTTGTTTTATATAGTTAATTCATCAAGGGTAATTTCTAACCTGATGTACTTATAGAGTACAATTTTACCAACTTATCAGTATAATTTCACCAAGTTCTTTAACATTTAGAATTACTTTACTTATAGAGTACACTTTCACCAAATTATTTAATATATAGAAGTACTCAAATTAGAAACAAATGGAATGATATGATCCTTTATAGATTAAATAAGAATCCTTTTTGCACTCACTTCTCCCTTCTTGTATCTTGTTAATTCTTGAGTCTTCTCTTTTTTCAGGTTCACTAACTTCGCCAAGAACATGGTCCATGACTTCATTTTATGTGAGCACCAACTCAATCCTCTCATTCCATGCTAGGAAGTTTTTTTATCCAATGAGCTTGTTTCTTTACTTGCAAAACGAAGTCATTTGATTTGTAGATTGAGACATGAAATACGATAAGTGCCCTTCAAGACCTTTCAAGATATTTCAAATACTTTCCTTAAATATCAAAGAGTCTTCAAGAGAGATAAATATATATGTCCTCCTTAATATGACGAGACCTTCAATGAGAGCTTGATATAGGAACCTTTGTTCCTTCAATGAGAGCTTGATCCTTCTTCTTTATTCTTTCCTTGTGTCCTTTTGCAAATTATTCTCTTTAAGACGCAACTTCCTCTTATGCCAACTAGATGATCTTCAAGTTGTCTTCTCTTCACCTTAGCTTTGATACCATGTTGGAGAATCAAGTAGGGAAATTATTAAAACAATTCTCCCATCCTTAATAATTTCTTGTGAACTTTATTTCAGTTCTTATTATTCTTTATTATGTTCTTTTCATCAAACAATTATCAAGATCATAAAAGACAATGGACACAAAAAGTAGGTTCCAAGCCACAGAAAAACCTCTCCAAGGGGAAAACCCAAAAATAATCTCTTCTCTTCTTATATAATTAGATCAAATGAGAAATCCAAGACCAAAATTCCAAGACCAAGTCCACTCACAAGCCCCAAGTCATCCCTCCTTCCAAGCATTCCCAACAAGACAAATTCTCCTCAAGACAATGTAGCCAAACCCTTCCAAAGTTGGTAAAACTTCATACTTCGGCCCCTACAAAAAAAGTTTTGGCCTTTCTGCAATAGAATTTCGGACCTACAAATAGGTCTGCAATTTTGGCCTCTTGCAGATCTAAAATTTTCGCACGTGTGGGAGTTTAAGGGCACTTGTTTTTTCTTTTTCGACCTAACTTTATCTCTCCTTGAATTAATCTTCCTTCCTTGTCTTTCTTGCTATTTTTTGTCCTTATTTTCAAGATATTGGAATTACTTGATGTGTGTGTCAAATGAAGTCAAGTTTCTCTTACCCCAAACTGAGGAGGTTGAATTACCCCAAACTGGACTGAATTGGTCTTGCAGGGAAAAAATGACATATTTAACTCATTAAAACTTTCTTTTCCTTTTATTTTCAAATTCCAAATGGGACTTGACTTCAAAAATTATGACAAATACTCTTTAGAAGAATGAAGAAAATGCTTGACCTTGATAAATAAACTTTGATAATGAGACCCATTATTAAAATAATAATTATTTTTCTTATTTTTACAAATATATACAATGCCATAAGTACAAAGATAATTATGAAGACCGAATCTAGTTAGATTCTCCAACACATAATTCATTATTTATTTCTCTGCATAAGCCTGGAAGCCAACATTTTATGCCTTGGAAAAAAAAATTATAACCTTGAGGAGGGATACCTTTAAGGCAACGACACCCAATAATATGTTTGAATCCATTTGAGAAGGGTTTGAACCATCACGCAACAAGAATTTTCATTTGGTTTGATGTATTGCATCCGCAATTTTTTTGTTTGGATGTGATATGTTGTATCACAAACAAACTTCTAGATATGAGGCGTTTCCGTAGTGCATTATATTAGAATCATTTTTGGGATTCAACTGCGATAATTTAGTCATTCATCTATGACCATTTCCATGAGAGGTAGTCGTAACTGACTGATTTATCATGATTTTTGAATAGTCCACTTAGCACTCATTTCATTGAGTGATGCTCACAGGGGTGAATAAGTGGGATTGAAACTAGTGAAATGAATCACATAGCGCCAATCATCACTTCCGGGGCTTGCACCCGGTAACCAGGATTTCCCAGGAGGTCACCCATCCCATAACTCCTCTCGCTCAAGCGCACTTAACTGTGGAGTTTTCCCCACAATCAAGGCCACTTAGCAAATGGGGTAGCAAGCTAAGTGGGCTTGATGGTGGGGAAAAATCCACGGTTAAGCGCACTTGAGCCAGAGGAGTTCTCGGATGGGTGACCTCCCGGGAAATCCTGGTTACTGGGTGCAAGCCTAGGAAGTGATGATTGACGCTATGTGATTCATTTCACTAGTTTCAATCCCACTTCTTCACCCCTGTGAGCATCACCCGATGCAATGAGTGCTAAGTGGACTATTAAAAAATCATGATAAATTAGTCAGTTGCGACTACCTCTCATGGAAATGGTCATAGATGAATGACTAAATTAACGCAATTGAATCCAAAAAATGATTCTAATAAAACTTCTAGATGTGATACACAATACAATGTTAATCTATGTGTTGTTAGTGATGAAATATGGTGCCAAGATGGAAGAGCACCTACCATAAAATGAGCTACAATTTCTTAAAAAAAAAATTTCCATGCTACTGAAACTAGTACAAATTTTACAGTTATGTTTGGGTGTTGAATTAGTTTTGTTCGAATGCAGGGGAGAGCTTGACATTTTTTTCCAAAATGGATGCAAAGTAGAGTGCTCTAGTTTTGTTCGAAATGTGTCTGAAAACGGATACAAGGGAGAGGGGGAGGAGCCCATCGACGATTGATAAAACCATTAATACAACATTAATGCATGGCTTCTTTGGTAGTATGGAATTTGGTTGGGAGATGACTGGGAGAGCCGACAAGGTGGATGTTGGACAGAAAAGATGACCGGTAAAGGTCAATGCTGGTGACAAGGTGGACATCAGTCAGAGCACTTAAAAAATCGGCGACGAGAGTTTGTACACTAGAAAAGGGCATTGGTAAAGGTGAAAAACATTTTCCCTTTAGCCTACACCAATTCTACATGGGGTGTCAGGCGCCCATCTAAGTTGAATTCAGGCCTAGGATACAAATTTATTTTAAAGCTTCAGGATGTGTGTGTGTGTGTGTGTGTGTGTATATATATATATATATATATATATATATATATATATTACTTCAATAAAAGACAATATTACATAGTTCCCATTCAAGGAAGTGAATACAAACATTTAGCATCCTCACAATGTTGTTTCTTGAAATATTTCCAACCCAGGAAAGAAATAATGGAAGATGAATTTCCAAAATGGGAACTAATATATTTTATCAAGGTCTACAATTTGAGATCCCTCAATGATTCACACTGTTTTCTTATGGGGAAGTTTCAATTGTTAGACTTGACACCTTGAGGTATGAAGAACTCCAAAAGCTATGAACATAGTGGTGACAAGATTGAACAACCCATATTATAGTGTTCATGTTGACTATTGAATTTTACCCAAATATTTTTGAAGACTCCATGCCCAAGGATGTATTAGAGGCTTCATGTACCATAAGGGTTCACCATATCATAAAAAAAATTCAACTCTTCTTCTTCTTCTTCTCTTCTTCTTTTGTTGTGCTCAGATTCCACAACCCTTGTAGGGATGATGTAAATTGATGCAAGTATGATGATTTGTGTCATGTAACAAGACTAGGTAACTTGGGACCTTGTCATCATCAAGTGAGTTTAATCTGGGAGGTTTTTTCACTTGGTTAAAAATATTATCCTTACGAGGGACTTGATAATTAATTGAGTTTCTTCCTCCAAGCATAACCCCAAAGTCGAAGTACAGATTTATGTTGAGGCATTGAGTGAGTCCTAGTGTCTATAGTCATTGTATGTTACCATACTAGATCACTCATAAATTTTCATGGAATTTGATTAGGTCTACGAGTAATTTTTTTATTTTTTAAATTTCCCACATGGAAAAAATTTGAATAAAATATGAATGCAATTTTTAATAAGTGATGTATAGGAAATTTGTATGGGGTATGTGTGCTCAAAATTACACCTCTAACCATAAAATTTATACTATGACACAATTTGGGGGGTAAAAATAAGTTCCAGACCTTCAAAACCCACTTTTCATAAGTTTTGTGGAAAATGTGGCAATAAATTAGCCCAACAATTAAATGAATTGGAGAAAATAAATATCCATGCATGCTAAATGATGTGGAAATGAGGTGGAAAATTATCAAGGAGTTTAAAAGTGATGTGGACTCCACCATGGACCAAGAATTAAGTAGAAACATGTAACAAAAAGGGGAATCAAATTTCCTGGAGAAGGACCACGAGTTCCCAAAGACAAATAGCATAAATTGTGGAAGAGAGCTCGAGTTCCAAGTTGAGTGTAGAATTTGGTGGAGATTTGATTGAGTTTTCCTGATATGAAGTGGAGAGTGGTCTTCACACAACCACATTTCCCTCTCTCACTTCAGTGAGTTCTCCTTAAGGATTGTGTGGGCCTCTCTAGAGGAAATCAAATGGCCATTTGGGAAATTCGAATTTGCATGCAGAGGAATTTGGATTGTCACCCATTTTTCTTAGGATTGCCATCATTTGCCTTTGGATTGGCTCCCAAACTTATATATAATAGAGCCATGGTATCTCACTATGAATCCATTGTTTACGAGCTATTGTGCTACGGAAAAATTTTCTCTTATGTACACTTGTTCTCAATTGCAATAAAAGGCTTTGGGGTTCATTCATGAGTTGTTGTTCCATTGGAGTATGATGATTTGTCCACTATTGGTATAATTTAATTTTATCATTCTTTGATTTATTTTATTTCCATATTCTCTTGTATATTTGTTAATGTAAAGCTATATTTCATTGACAATTGATTTAGGAGTATGCTCTAGGTGTAGAAATCTCTAGTTATTTTCCAATAAATTTCTAGATATTTCTTATCAATGCTAATATACTAAATCTATATGGGACTAATATTGAATTGAATTTTTGTAGAGGAAAATATTGTTGGATCAAATATCAAGCGTGAGAGTAAGTATTTGGAGAGACACCCCCAAACTTGACACATTCTCCAAGGATCTCTCATTCGTTCTTTGAATTCCATAGTTTATCTTACAAAGTGATTTTCTTGCAAGGATTTTCTTAGACCTAACTTGTATACAAGAAAATAAATCTTGATTTAAATCTCTTTAAAAATTTGTGTTTTTATTGATTTATTTAGCTATTTAAGAGCACTTCCGAAACTAGGCAAGTGATGGGTTTCACTCCCATCACTTGATTTGGTTTTGTATATTATTTTGTATCATACTTACATGATTTTCCACACTAATTTTGTCTTAGTTTTGCAGCCCATAGTTGGACTTTTTGACACAAGTTCCTTGATGAAATACTATTAAAACTCTAACTAGTTTTTTTGAAGGACCTCTCAAGAATTCAAGATTCATTCCAAGGAGGTCGTGGATAATAGAAGGAGTTACAAATAAGGATAGGTCATGTGCCTTTGTGGAGATTGTAATTTTCATATTTTATAAAGTCTTCATTGGCCTTTGAGTTTGCTATTGTTGGAGGGATATTATAGTTATTTCTAGATCAAAATCTTGTACAAAACCCTTTCATCTTTTGGAAACCCTCTAAGAGGCTCTTGCTCCTTGTAATATCATAATAAAACATCCTTTTTTCTTGTGGGAGCTTGGGTTTACCAAAGGCATCCTTTCTCCTCTTTTAGAAGGAATATTTTGTGTCAGTGAATTAATTTTGCATTCCATATTTTCTAACTTTCCCTTTTAGCTCATTTTGCATGCTTTAAAATTAACATAACATCACCATCACATTTTGATTTATAAGTTAAATTTCGCTACAAGTTTTAATTTATGCTTTGCATTTCATTCTTGATTTGAAATACAAGTTGATATTTTTCTTTAGAGAAACTCATTTATTACATGCAAGTATTTTGAGTTATGTGGCAAGTTTAATTTATTTTCTTAACAATTTGTTTTCTTTGAATACAATTGCCTCACTATAGGCTCATTTTTCATCTTGCTCACTTCTTTTACAAGCATAATTTACAAGCAAGAATTCACTTTTTAGCTTCATCTCATTTCCAATTTGATGCAGGAGCATCTTGTTAAATTGTCATTATTTATTTGGGTGAATTAGGGGGTGATGCTTTTTTAATTATTTTATAAATTATGTACATTTTAAATACATTAAGAGAAAAATCTGAGTGTGAGGTTTATTGTAAATATTCTCTTATATTTTGGAATATGAGTGAAGTTGGGTTATATAGATATCTTATGGATTATGAACTCCTTACATAGAAATTAGTTGAGTCAAAGGAGGGATAAGCTATTTTAGGATTTGGTTGAGTCATTTGTGGAGGAAATCATGGATTCAAATTAATCCATAATTATGTATAAATATGAGCTTTGTGTGAGGAAGGATGATAGAGATATAGAGAGAAATGATGTGATAGTTTATGTAAAGGGCAAGAGACAAGAGGGAAACCAAATGTATTATTGGCCAAGGAAGAGTTTAACACTGAAATTTATTTCTATTGTTTATATACTCATTTGTTTTATTCGTTCTCTATTGATTATTTGCTTAACCCTCTATTACGTTGCATATGTATTAAATTTACAGTAGATATTACCAACGAATGGCATGTGTAAGGCGATATTGGTCAGTGATGCAGGAGCATCCGACTAGGGAGGCAAACAGACAACAGG
Source organism: Pinus albicaulis (assembly GCA_034641835.2). Taxonomy (NCBI): domain Eukaryota; kingdom Viridiplantae; phylum Streptophyta; class Pinopsida; order Pinales; family Pinaceae; genus Pinus; species Pinus albicaulis. The sequence goes on from CM076579.1 coordinate 861,376,946, forward strand.
TTTTTCATGTTTTTTCAGTGATGTATTATCCTACAGGTCTTTGAACCTGTTCCTATTTAATTTATCTTTTCTAGACTAGAGGACTAGTTGTCAGTAGAGTTGTTCTAGTATAACTGACTTTTTACTTTTATTTTATTAAGCAACTGTAGTGGGTTATTAGGCTGTTTTAAAATTCGATTAGTGAAAAAGTGAAAATAGTAATAATGTGGAACATGTAATCGTGTAACCAACACTGAGGCAGTTACCAACTGGTAACGAATTTGCCTCCACTGGGCTACAAAAAGAACAGGAAGGTTACTGTACAAGGGTTCTGCAAACCTATCATTGAATAGAGAAATGAAAACAGAGTATTGACTCTTATCAGAAAATATACCATCTGTGTTTTATTTAGATACTGAAGTGTGTTTCAGATAGCTAAATTCACTGTCGAGTTGCCAACATGCAAATTCAGGAATAGACATGTTTGTTTATTTTTCCTTTTAATAAATACTGTTATCAAAGTGCAGGTGTGTTACAGCTACGAAGACGTTGATTCAACACATTCGAGAATTGAAAGAAATACAAGGGAACACAGCAAGACAAGCTACGCACTGACGGCGAAAATCAAACAATCAAACCCATTGCATGGAACATTAAATCCACGGGTATTTTCATTAAATTGTGTCATTTCATAAAGCGAGAATTAGTAAAAACCCTCTGTATAAGGTTATCAGTAGAGCGAAAGTCCGACTCTGGAGTGTATTAAATTACAATTTGAAACAATAGTAAGAAAAACGAGATTTACAGCTTGGGGTTTCGGCCAGAAACCCTACGGCCACAGGAAACTAATTCCGAAAGAACCCGAAGGTTACAGGTGGGGTTTAAAACCCGGAAAGTCTTGAAAACCAAACTCTGTCAGAGTGACAGATCTCGCAATGAGATATAGATACAGCAGAATGATTACGCCATAGGGAGACCTGAAAAAGAAACTGGCACAAGATCACCTAAGAAACCTTTAATAGTTTCTGCATTAAGGAGGGTTTGAGTTCGGTGAGAACCTACCTTTGGAAGCCGGAGATCGAACGAAGTCCAGGATGAAAGATTGGAAAACCAGAAGGGTCTGAATCACCTGTGCAACAAGAACATTAAATCAGTTCAAGACCTGTGTGACCATTTTGTTTCTAGTGTGATTAATAAGAGGAGAAGAAACCCTGAGTTCTTACCTTGCGCAGAGACAAAACATTTCAATTTCTGTTGAGCCGAGTAACTGACAAGGGAACCAGCTGAGCTTGCTCGCAAGGAGCCTCGTGGTTAGCATGGAAACGAGAAGTTCAGGGATCTGAAACAGGGAGAGGTGGCTTACCGATTCTGTTCGCCGACCGGAGTAGAGTTAGCCGGAGAAAACCCAGATCTGGAAACCAAAACCTGTGCACAGCTAATAAAAGAGTTAGACGAGAAAACAAACCACAAAGAGAAATAACCAGAGAAATTGGCATATCGAAAAACCTGTAGGTGTTGATTGAGAACCAGAAAAACAAACCAGTTACAGTGAGAAGGAGCCGAACTGTCAAGGAGACCGAATAACCCAAACGCCATCTCAACAGTTCCGATTCGCCGTTGTAGCAACAGTTACCGTGGGGCAAGAAACCCACAGAGAAGAGGAAACCCTCAGCAAAATCACAGGGTCGAAACCCTCTCACACCGCGTGGAACAGGAAGGGAAAATGACCGTCTAAATGAGAAAACCCCGAGCAAAAGGGCGAAGAACGTGTGACATCGTCCGTCGGCAAGTGGATCGATCGATCTGATCGATGCAATCACTGTGCAATTAATTGCGTATCACCAGGACACTACATCAAATCCCACGAAGAGTTGAAAGACTCGAGGTTTGTTGCGGAGAGTAATGGCAAGAATCCGACGTGTAAAACAAACAAACTCCCATTGTAAAGCCACGTAGTCACAATTGTTAATTTCTGTGATAAATATTTGTTGATTGTTATTTGACTTGGCGTGTGGGCTGGACGTACCCATCAAGTGGTATCGGAGCAAATTTTTGAGGTCACGAGAAGATGGAAGTTGGCAGAAGAGGAAGAGGAAGAGGAAGAGCAGTCCGGAGGGTAGCAGAACAGGGACTGCGAGAAGAGATTCGAATTTTGAATCAAATATTGGCAGCAGTAGAAGCTGGGGGAAGGAGAAACCCAGCGGATGACAGTGATGAAGATGTTGCAGAACCAGAAGATGAGTTCGAAGGGGTGACACCTGAACTCAGATTGTTGAAATCAGTTTTGTTATCGAGTCATAAGCCAAAGCATGAGCTTTCCACTTATGATGGAAGTTTGTCAGCAGATGTGTTATTAGATTGGCTGAGCGAAGTAAACAAATACTTTGAGTTTGAAGAAACCAGTGAGGAAAAACAGGTGAAGTTCGCTGCCACCAAGTTGAAAGGACATGCGTCCTTGTGGTGGGACAGCGTTCAGGCAGAAAGGAAAAGGCTAAACAAGCAGCCTATAAGGAAGTGGGCCAGAATGGAGGCAAAACTGAAAGAGAAATTTCTGCCTAAAGATTATCAAATTATGCTGTACAGGCAAGTACAGAACTTGAGACAAAGGGGAATGATAGTTAAGGAATATACTGAAGAATTTTACAAGTTAAATCTGCGGGCAGGGTATATGGAAGATACCCCAGAAAAGACAGCGAGATTCGTGAATGGGCTGAGAGGGGAGATACTGGATGAAATCGGTATCCTCTCACCCAGAACTTTGGACGAAGCATACCAGTTTGCTCTGAAGGCAGAGGAGAAAATAAACAGGAAGCAAAATGCCAGAAGAGGAGGTGGATCTGGCAGAGGAAAGGGGAAGGCCTTTGGTAAAGGTAGAGGAACAGGTTCCAATGAGGAGAGCAGCAGTTCAAAATCTGCAGGAACAGCAGAAAAGGACAACAACACTAGAGGAGGACGACCAGCCCAGCGAGGGAGAGGAAATGATCGGGGCAGAGGAACTGTCCAGTGCTACAGGTGCCACAAGTGGGGGCACAAATCGTATGAATGTCCTGAAGGCGAACCAGCAGGTGGGAGAGGAGCTTATGTTGCTTAGCCTGAGGAAGCAGAAGCACCGCCTCAGGAAGTGGAAAACGCACTAGAGACAGGGGAAGCCTTGGTGCTGAACAAGGTGCTGTTAAAACCAGCAAAGGAGATTATGGACCCAGATCAAAGGAAGGCTTTGTTCCGGACAGTTTTCAAATCACAGGGAAAGTGCTGCAAACTGATCATTGACAGCGGGAGCACTGACAATTTGGTGGCCACGGAAATAGTGGAGAAATTGGGATTGAAGAAGCTGAAACATCCCACTCCCTACAAAGTGTCGTGGCTGCAGAAAGGACATCAACTGTTAGTTGATGAACAGTGCGAGGTGGAGTTCCAGATAGGCAGATATAAAGACAAGATTGTCTGCGATGTTATGCCAATGGATGTCTGTCATATACTGTTAGGAAGGCCCTGGCAGTTTGACAGAAAAGTGGCTCATGACGGAAGAACGAACTGTTACAAGTTTGTTAAATATGGAGTCAAGCACACACTTGTACCCATCAAAGAGGAAGGTACAGCAGAAGCTAGTGGAGTAAAAGCGCTGCTGATGGGTGGAAAAGAATTTTTGAAACAGATTGAAGACAATGATGTGAATTTTGCTATTGTGAGAAGGCCAAGAACAGTGGTACTGCACACAAGGATTTCAGATTTACCTGAGGAGATTCAAGACATGTTGCAAGATTTTGGAGATATCATAGTGGATGATATTCCAGACGAGCTACCCCCCGAGAGAGGTATCAGCCACTGCATTGATTTTATACCAGGAGCTAGCTTGCCAAATAAGGCAGCTTATCGTATGAGCCCGAAAGATCATGAAGAAATTCGGAAACAGGTGCAGGAATTGCTTGATAAAGGGCTGATCAGAGAGAGTATGAGTCCTTGTGCAGTTCCGACAGTGTTAGCTCCTAAGAAAGGTGGCGAATGGTGAATGTGTACATATTCGAGAGCTATTAACAAGATTACGATTCGGTACAGGTTTCCACTACCGAGAATGGATGACATGATGGATTGTTTGAGTGGGGCAGCATATTTTTCAAAGATTGACTTGAAGAGTGGCTATCACCAGATTCGAATCCGAGAAGGGGATGAGTGGAAGACAGCTTTCAAGACAAATGAAGGGCTGTATGAATGGCTGGTGATGCCATTCGGATTAAGCAACGCTCCCAGTACCTTCATGCGCTTAATGAACAAGGTACTGAAGGAGTTTTTTGGGAAATTTGTGATTGTGTATTTAGATGATATACTAATTTTCAGCAGAACGAAGGAGGAACACTTCCGACATGTTCGAAGTGTATTGAGAAGTTTGCAGCAGAACAAGCTGTTGATAAATTTTAAAAAAGTGTACTTTTTTTCAAAAAGAATTAGTTTATCTGGGCTTTTTGATTGCAGAAAACGAGTTGAAGATGGATCCGGAAAATATTGCAGCAATAGTAAACTGGCCATCTCCAAAGAACTTATTCGAAGTTCGAAGTTTTCATGGTTTAGCAAGCTTTTACAGGAAGTTTATCAGAAATTTTAGCGGGATCTGTGCACCCATGTTGGACACAATCAAGAAGGCAAATCAGCCTTTTTGCTGGACTGAAGCAGCAGAAAACAGTTTTCAGACTCTGAAGAAAAAGATCACTGAGAGGCCGATTTTGAGATTACCGGATTTCAACAAAAATTTTCAAGTTCGTTGTGATGCCAGCGGTACAGCCATTGGGGCAGTACTTAGCCAGAAGGATAGACTGGTTGCTTATTTCAGTGAGAAATTGAACGAAAGTAGGTAGAAGTATTCGTCTTACGACAAAGAATTTTATGCGCTCGTTCAAGCCTTGAAGCACTGGAGGCACTATTTGCTAGGTAATGAGTTTGTGTTATTTTCTGACAATTCTGCTTTACAGTATGTTATGCAGCAGCACAAGTTGAATCACAAGCATGCAGAATGGGTGGAATATCTGCAAAGCTTTACTTTTGTATTGAAGCATATCAGCGGGCAATCCAACAAGGTGGCAGACGCATTAAGCAGAAGAGCTCTGCTTTTGCAGGAGAGTACATTGCAGGTGCTGGGTTTTGAACACTTGAGGGATCTATATCAAACAGATATAGACTTTAAGGAGGCACATGAAGCATGTCAGAACCCTTTACTGCGGAATCACAGTCCATGGTTGGACTACAATCTGCAAGAGGGATTGCTGTTTAAGGGAGGACAGTTGTGTATTCCCGATTGTTCAATGCGGGAAAACATTATTCGGGAGAAGCATAGCGGAGGTCTAGCCGTAAATTTCGGTATAGACAAGACGTTATCCCAAATAGAGCATTTCTATTATTGGCCAAAGTTGCGGCGAGATGTGCAGAGGTATGTCAGCAGGTGAAAAATGTGTCAGTTGGCAAAAGGTCACAGCCAGAATGCAGGACTCTATACGCCATTGCCCATACCAAATAGGCCATGGGACTCAGTCAGCTTGGATTTTGTCCTGGGTTTTCCTAGAACACAGCGAGGATTTGATTCAGTGATGGTAGTGGTGGATAGGTTCTCAAAGATGGCGCATTTTATACCCTGTCGAAAAACCAGTGATGCTACTCACGTAGCCCACTTGTTCTTCACAGAAATTGTTCGACTGCATGGCTTGCCGAGGTCCATTATTTCATACCGGGATGTGCGGTTCACAGGACACTTCTAGCATACCCTATGGAAAAAGCTAGACACCCAACTAAATTTCAGCTCTGCTTATCACCCACAGACCGATGGGCAAACAGAGGTGGTAAATAGGAGTTTAGGGAACCTGCTAAGAAGCTTAATCGGAGAAAATTCGCGGATGTGGGATCGCGTTCTTGCCCAAGCGGAATTTTCGTATAACGATTCTCCAAATCGCAGTACGGGATACAGTCCTTTTCAGGTTCTGTACGGTATGCATCCTCGTGGAGTGCATGAACTGCGGGATTTGGGAAAGCTTGAGAAAAGAAGCGCAGATGGAGAAAATTTCGCTCAAGCAATGAATGATCTGCATGAGCAGGTGAAATTGAAGTTGGTAGACAGCAGTCAAAGATACAAACAACAGGCAGATTTAAAAAGGCGCGAAGTTCAGTTCAATATTGGGGACGAATTCCTTGCCCACTTGCACAAGGAACGGTTTCCAAGAGGGCAGTATAACAAGTTAAAGTTTAAAAAAATTGGCCTCTGCAGAATTCTCCGCAAGTTTTTAGCCAATGCCTATGAAATATAGCTGCCACCCAGAATAGGCATTTCGCCCATTTTTAACGTGGCAGACTTGTTTCCTTACACTACCAGTCCCGGAGACAAAGAGGCAACAAGGCCAGAACGGAATACCCCAGATGAAGAGTATGTTTGGTTAAAACAGATGCCTGCAGCGCAGCCCCTTGAGATCGAGGGTATCCTCGATACACAAGTAGCCAAACGAACACGCAGGAATGACTATTTACAGTACCTGGTCAAGTGGAAGAACCGTCCTATTGAGGACAGTACCTGGCTTGACGCAACACAGATTCAAAAAATTGGCTATTCAGTGGATGACCTCATGGAGCGGAGCCATGACTTTTTGCTACTCCGGGAGCCTAATGCAGGAGCATCCGACTAGGGAGGCAAACAGACAGCAGGTTTTTCATGCTTTTTCAGTGATGTGTTATCCTACAGGTCTTTGAACCTGTTCCTGTTTAATTTATCTTTTCTAGACTAGAGGACTAGTTGTCAGTAGAGTTGTTCTAGTATAACTGACTTTTTAATTTTATTTTATTAAGCAACTGTAGTGGGTTATTAGGCTGTTTTAAAATTCGATTAGTGAAAAAGTGAAAATAGTAATAATGTGGAACATGTAACCGTGTAACCAACATTGAGGCAGTTACCAACTGGTAACGAATTTGCCTCCACTGGGCTACAAAAAGAATAGGAAGGTTACTGTACAAGGGTTCTGCAAACCTATCATTGAATAGAGAAATGAAAACAAAGTATTGACTCTTATCCGAAAATATACCATCTGTGTTTTATTTAGATACTGAAGTGTGTTTCAGATAGCTAAATTCACTGTCGAGTTGCCAACATGCAAATTCAGGAATAGACATGTTTGTTTATTTTTCCTTTTAATAAATACTGTTATCAAAGTGCAGGTGTGTTACAGCTACGAAGACGTTGATTCAACACATTCGAGAATTGAAAGAAATACAAGGGAACACAGCAAGACAAGCTACGCACTGACGGCGAAAATCAAACAATCAAACCCATTGCATGGAACATTAAATCCACAGGTATTTTCATAAAACTGTGTCATTTTCATAAGCAAACTGAGAATTAGTAAAAACCCTCTGTATAAGGTTATCAGTAGAGCGAAAGTCCGACTCTGGAGTGTATTAAATTACAATTTGAAACAATAGTAAGAAAAACGAGATTTACAGCTTGGGGTTTCGGCCAGAAACCCTACGGCCACAGGAAACTAATTCCGAAAGAACCTGAAGGTTACAGGTGGGGTTTAAAACCCGAAAAGTCTTGAAAACCAAACTCTGTCAGAGTGACAGATCTCGCAATGAGATATAGATACAGCAGAATGATTACGCCATAGGGAGACCTGAAAAAGAAACTGGCACAAGATCACCTAAGAAACCTTTAATAGTTTCTGCGTGGGAGGTTTGAGTTCGGTGAGAACCTACCTTTGGAAGCCGGAGATCGAACGAAGTCCCGGGGACGAAAGATTGGAAAACCAGAAGGGTCCGAATCACCTGTGCAACAAGAACATTAAATCAGTTCAAGACCTGTGTGACCATTTTGTTTCTAGTGTGATTAATAAGAGGAGAAGAAACCCTGAGTTCTTACCTTGCGCAGAGACAGAACATTTCGATTTCTTTTGAGCCGAGTAACTGACAAGGGAACCAGCTGAGCCTGCTCGCAAGGAGCCTTGTGGTTAGCATGGAAACGAGAAGTTCAGGGATCTGAAACAGGGAGAGGTGGCTTACCGATTCTGTTCGCCGACCGGAGCAGAGTTAGCCGAAGAAAACCCAGATCTGGAAACCAAAACCTGTGCACAGCTGATAAAAGAGTTAGACGAGAAAACAAACCACAAAGAGAAATAACCAGAGAAATTGGCATATCGAAAAACCTGTAGGTGTTGATTGAGAACCAGAAAAACAAACCAGTTACAGTGAGAAGGAGTCGAACTGTCAAGGAGACCGAATAACCCAAACGCCATCTCAACAGTTCCGGTTCGCCGTTGTAGCAAAAATTACCGTGGGGCAAGAAACCCACAGAGAAGAGGAAACCCTCAGCAAAATCACAGGGTCGAAACCCTCTCACACCTCGTGGAACAGGAAGGGCAAATGACCGTCTGAATGAGCAAACCCCGAGCAAAAGGGCGAAGAACGTGTGACATCGTCCGTCGGCAAGTGGATCAATCGATCCGATCGATGCAATCACTGTGCAATTAATTGCGTATCACCAAGACACTACATCAAATCCCATGGAGAGTTGAAAGACTCGAGGTTTGTTGCGGAGAGTAATGGCAAGAATCCGACGTGTAAAACAAACAAACTCCCATTGTAAAGCCACGCAATCACAATTATTAATTTCTGTGATAAATATTTGTTGATTGTTATTTGACTTGGCGTGTGGGCCGGACGTACCCATCAGTCATAATCAATTCAAAGCGGGGGATATCGAACTCAAATAGCTCACGGATGGAAGTGTTGTCTGGCTATGATGTGATCCGGCAAATTCATGTTATCACATAATGTTTAATTGAAATTGCAGAGCTTAAGATTCCGTAGATAGAAATCTTGTGCATATGGTTATGCTTTGAGTATACTTATGTGTTTATCTGTGATGTATGTTAATGATTAAATGGTGGATAATTTGGAGTTTATGAAAATTATCATTTAATATTCAAAGAACTGGTGGTCTCTATTTTTTTTGCCGCGCGTATTCTGATTTGTTGTAGATCCTCTGGATCATTTTGGTATCAGAGCGTATGATTTTTTCTTTGGGTGTGAAAGAGTGTGAGGAAAATAGATCCACATGACGCATTAAGATCATCCTTGCATAAAAAAAATTGTGAGGTAACAAAGTTTTTTTTTGACTTTACGCTGCTACCTAATGCGAACCTTTGTTCAAGTGCAGGAAGCTACTACTTGCACCATTTTCCTAAGAGATGCAACACGAATTTGGCTAGTACACAGTTTTTTGAAGGCGTTGTGGCATCGCACTTGATGAAGCTAAGTACTGAATTGAATGAGTGTGCAAAGCTGGAGCAAGTTGAGAGGATCATGGGCAGCACTGGAGCATCAATTTCAAGCCTCCTTTTTAAAGCGATAATAATATTTTCGAACACTGAATACACTGTTTGAGTATTTTTGAAGCGTTGTTGGGCATGAAATGAGTGGGATATATCTTGTGGGAAAATAAGGATACGCAAAACTTGAAAGCAAATTCGATGGAATGACTTTGGGCTTGCAATGAATTTTAAGAAGTTCGCGCTGGATTAAAAATAGTAGGTTATGGTGCATAAAAGGAGAAAGATCAACAACTTAAACATTTTGTGAAAAAATTTTGTGTAAAGTCCAGAGGTGTGACCAGCATTACATTGTCGAAGAACAACTGCCAGAAATTTAAAATTTAAAATTAGACCTACGTAGAGCCATGTGAAGAGAAGCCATCTTGTGGAGTTGTTGATCCATTGCAATACTGATTTGTTGAGCCACCATGAAATAGTCTTTAGCAAGATCTTGGAGTAGAACTATGTTGGGTGAATCACAGAGTAGGGAACAGTAAAACTACTATGCGTGGAGAGGTATGCATACAAAAAAACCAAGTTTACATTATTTTAATTTATGAGAGAGATGTAGTGGGAAATTTTACATGAGAATATTGTTAAAAGAGTTGAGAATTATTGAGAAAGGATTTACATGAGATTTTGTAAAGTGTGAAAATTACTTATGTTATGTATTGGTAAAGGGTGATTTCAAAAATATTTTTTGAAAAGTAAAAAAAAGAGAAAAGGTGGGCTATTTATTTTTGAAATTTGAATAGGAGAGATAAAAAGTTTTGTGGAGTAATAAAGTAATTTTTCTTGAAAGTGTAAATTTCTGAAAGATAAGGTGTGAGGTAATTAGTAATAGTGGAAGTAAATAGTAAAAGTAAACGGATTGTATTAAAGGTGAAAATAAATGGTAAAGGTAAACTGATACTGTAAAACATTGTGGAGGACAAATGGTGCCGTTTTTAATGAGTGATATATGGTTTCAGAAAACCATGTGTGGATTTGTGGGTTTGAGAATGCATAGCTTCATAGTGTAATTTTACCTTTTTAATTATGTTTTCCGAATAGGAGAGAGATTAAGTGCTCCTTAAATTATATTTTATTGGAGGTCCTTTGAAGTGGATTTTTATGGTCTAATAAGTGGGATAATTAGTGTACTAGTGTTAAAGTTGAAGTAAATATTTGTATATCATGAAGTAAAAGGAGTCTAGATATTTTTTATTTTTTATTTTTTATTTTTTATTTATTTATTTTTTCGTTTAGACTAATCCTAATTTTTCCATTTTTTCTCCTCCCATGCCACCCACGAGTTTCGAACCGGTGACCTTACAGAACGGAGTGCCTTAACAGTGCACCCCATCACCGACTGTTCTACACCACGTGGGCGAGTCTAGTACATTATGATTGAGGTCAACTTCAATTGTTTTTTTGAGAAGATTTTTTTTCAAAATTGAAGAAATTGGTCAATCAAGTGAGTTTGTCAAGACAATTAAAGTCCTTGCACAAGTTGAGCATTGTTTTTAATGAAGGGTTGATGTCAAAGTCTTCAGTTTTAAACCAAGTCAAAGGTTTGAATGTAATTGGGTGCATGACCGGCGGAGCCCGACACCCAAAGAGTTTGGTCATTGTAACACAAGAAATACTACATTTGTTGATTTCAGCAAAGAGGAGCAAGAGAGTTGCCCAGAAGATGATTCCAAGATAGAGAACCAAAATATACCAAGAGGTCAAGCGCAGGAAGAGAGCTTGCATTGTTGGATGGCAAGTAGGAAGGCTTGCTTAAAAGGGAATTGAATGAAATCCACAAGTGAACAGATGAAGTTCATAAAGGAGGAGAAGATGACTATTGATAGTAATTTCAGAGGGTCTAAGAAATACCACAACAGAAGAAAGAAGAAGGAAGATGCCAAGGCAAACGGCATATGGAAGCAGTTGACTGATGAAGAATATGAGAGGGAGAAGGCTAAGATAGTAGTTCATCTTGAGTTATTGATGGAATTGTTGAAAATAAATAATAAAGACCAGAGACATGGTTGGACCATAAGGAAGAAAGTGAAATGGAAGAGACTACAAGAAAAGAGGAATCAACAGGTCAATATGCAGTTAATGGAAGAGATGAGAAAGCTTGAGCAGATGGTGAGTGCACAATTGAGATGTGAAGAACTCAGAGAAGCTAAGTTGGAAATGGAAGTTTCCATTTCTGGACTAGAACAAGGTGAAATTCTGGGTGAAGAGGTTAATGAGAAAGATCTCATGGGCTATTGGAATAGTTCAAAACAATTTGAAGATATGTTGACAAGGGAAGAAGATGAGGCTATGAAGCCTTGTATTTTTAAATCTCATAGTTTGTGTGTGTTTGCAGGATGTGGAGAAGATGATGGACAGTCTGGTGAAACTGTCACAAAGATGAATAAATCTCTTGAGGTGAAGTATGATGGAGAATTCCTTTTAGAGGAGGAAGGTACTAATTTATTGCAGCAGAAAGAATTCATGGATGAATTTTTGTTTGGTGTAAGACATCCAGTTGAAGCTGTTATTGAGCAAAAGCATAATGAAAATGATGTAGTGATATTCCAAGGAGGTAAACAAATGATTTTGTTTAATGAAAATGATGAAAGAATTTTGCAATGTGATGATACAGAAAATAGGAAAACTCAGGAGGATTTCCAGAAGAAGAATGAAACTGGGAATGAAGGTTGTGATGAAATGCTGGAAAGATTTCACATGGAAATAAATTTCTTGGAATGATGGCTCAAGAAACCCAAAGGAAAGATGAAGCTTGCAGAACCTGATAAAGGAGAGATTGAAGTTACCGTCCATGATAAGGATGAAATGTATCTAAATTTTATAGAGTTAAGTGAATGTTTTATCTCTTCAAATAATAATGTGGCTATAGGTACAAAAGGAAACATTAATAAATATGATGTTGAAATTAGAGGAATTGAGCAGAAAGTATTTGAATATGAAATGAAAAATCAGGATCAACAAGAAATTTATGTCCTTAGAGACATAAAGGAAACAAAAGTATTAATCTAGCAGGATAAAGATGGAAGTAGTCAACAATTCAAAAGAGGATTTACTGAAACAAAAGGACTATGATGGGATATTGGTGCTTGAAGCATCAAAAGAGGCCGAAAGGTATTGTATTTTTAAAACTAATAATTTGTTGATGAATGCAGGTACAACACTAGATGAGAAATTTGTTACTATAGGGGCAGTCAATGAATATAGTTGTGATCAAGGAGAAGTTTTTGATTATTCTTCATTTCAGAAAGTTGAGTGTTCAACACAATTGGAGACGAAAGCATCAGACAAAAAGGAATTACTTCGAGGAATTGGCAAAAGTAATTTTTGTAGAGGCCGATGGAATCCGGTTGACATAATGAGTGATGTTGGTGACGCTGATGTAACACCAGTTCGAGATTATTTCAAAGCCTGGAGACTAGAAGAATGGGTATCAACGTTTCTGCACAAGTTTGTAATTCCCAAAATAAATATTGTGTGGTATGGAAAATTAAGAGTTACATTCGATAGTGTTCTGAAAATACTATTCTGGGACTTCTGTGCAAAATTACAAATTGGAGTTAATACTTTAAAATACTGACGACAAAACAGAGTTTGGAATCCTGGAGGTAGCAAGTCATTGAGACTTGTGGCTGTCTTATTATTACAGAAAAGTGACAGACCTCATAGACAGGAGTCTATGGAAACTTTTTTACATGGGGAGTCTGATGCAGGAGCATCCTGCTAAATTGTCATTATTTATTTGGGTGATTTAGGGATGATGTTTTTTTAATTATTTTATAAATTATGTACATTTTAAATAATTTAAGAGAAAAATCTGAGTGTGAGGTTTATTGTAAATATTCTCTTATATTTGAGAATATGAGTGAAGTTGGGTTGTATAGATATATTAGGGATTATGAACTCCTTACATAGAAATTAGTTGAGTCAAAAGAGGGATAAGATATTTTAGGATTTGGTTGAGTCATTTGTGGAGGAAATCATGGATTCAAATTAATCCACAATTATGTATAAATATGAGCTTTGTATGAGGATGGATGATAGAGATATAGAGAGAAATGGTGTGAGATTTTATGTAAAGGGAAAGAGCCAAGAGGGCAACCAAATGTATTATTAGCCAAGGAAGAGTTTAACGCTAAAATTTATTCCTCTTGTTTATATACTCATTTGTTTTATTCACTCTCTATTGATTATTTGCTTAAACCTCTATTACGCTGCATATGTCTTAAATTTACAGTATATATTACCAACGAATGGCATGTGTAAGAAGATATTGGTCAAAATCAATTCAAAGCGGGGGATATCGAACTCAAATAGCTCACAGATGGAATCGTTGTCTGGCTATGATGTGATCTAGCAGATTCATGTTATCACATAATGTTTAATTGAAATTGCAGAGCTTCAAATTCTGCAGATAAAAATCTTGTGCATATGGTTATGCTTTGAGTATACCGCTATGTTTATCTGCGATGTATGTTAATGAGTAAATGGTGGATAATTTTAAGTTTATGCAAATTATCATTTAATATTCAAAAAACTGGTGGTCTCTATTTTTTTCTGCACGTATTTTGATTTGTTGCAGATCCTCTGCATCACAATTGCTATAAGTTTATGGTTTTTGGAATTTACTTGGAGTAACTTACAATTTCATTCACTTATGAAGCATATGTTTATGTGTCTTGTACATTTTTGAGAGAAATATCTTCAAGTTATATCATTATGAGAATTTCCATTTACTTGAGGCAATTCATATTTTGCAAAGAAAACTTACTTGCATCATGTTAATTCACTTACAAGCTAATTTTATTTTTCCAATTGAAGTTACATTTGAACTTTACTTTGAGCATTATTTCATTTCCATTGTTTTGAAGCATTGCAAATATCTCTTGGAAAAAATTAATTTCATTTCATTTAGTCATTTTTAATATAGTTTGCATTTTAACTCAATTAACCTCCAAGTATACACTTGGTTGATAGACATCATAGGGAATATACTTTCTTGGAAAATTCATGCAATTGGTATGATGTAAGGTAAAGAGTTTGTGACATTGCAATTATGGAGGTGGCTTGTCCCCTTGTAGGAACTAAGGCACATGCTAGCTGGTAAGACTTAGGGGAAGGGTATTGATAACGACACCATTGTGTCTTGAACCCCTCTTTGTTATAGTCACCCCAATTTTTACCCTTGGGGAATAGTTCAAGAGGGACATCTCTCACTTAGAGTACACGTTTAGCTTAAAATTAACGAAGATAATTTCTCTAATCTTAGTTAAGTGAATTTCATATTAACAAACTTTACCTTTCAAGCTATTTTACTTGCAATCCATTTATATACTTTTCATGATGAAGATGTTTTGAACTATTATTTTGTAATATCTCATTTGGGAAGTACCATATCTTGCAAGTGAATTTTTAGCTTATTTCATTTTTTCAAGTTGTTTTATATTTCTTTTTCACATGCTTTAGAATCGTGAATGGTTATACTTTGAAAGAATTTCTTTGAAAGAAATTTTATCTTGCAAGTGATATCAACCTTATTCCAACAACTATTTGATTGACATGATCACTTATGTTTCATTTCATTTTTGAGCAAGCGTTATTTATTTTAAAGCAATATTGAAGGCATTGGTTTTTCATGCTATCTTTTATTTATGTGTTGATGGTTATTAAAGTATATTTCATTTCATATTGCTCATTATATTCTCTCATAATCTCAAGTTATCCAAATTTACCTTAATAGCTCCTAGAAACCTCACATCACCTTTTAACTTAGATTTTCATTTAGGGACCACCCCACTTAGCTTGCCTAAGAGAGAGTTTAAACGGAGAGAGTTGGGAATAAGTGACAACCCCATATCTTGATTTTTCCTCTAACCACACCTTGTGTGGTTAAGGGATTTTCTCACTAAATTAGGTATGTGTATAACGTGGCGACAACATTTTTTTGTCATCGTCGGAGACAAGTCCCCTTGTTCCTAGAATACGACTAATTTTTGGTTTTTGCATGTTGGATTTTAGAGTTAGATTCATGTTCACTAGTGGTGACTCCGCTTACTTCATTTTCTGCAAGTATTTATGCTCGAAGCCTTCTTCTTGTAGAATTATTGATAATCTTGGATGGGATCCTTTCTTTGGTATCCATTTTCTCTTTTAGGGTCAAGTGAGCATGATATCATGAATGATTTTGTCACCTCTTGTGATTTTAATAACATTCCAGACTATTTGAATTTTATTCCGATGAAGCCATTAAGGTTATTGAAGAGTTGCCTAGTTTTCCAGGTAAAAATGCCATTAATATCAAAACTAACCTTGGGAATTTCCACCTTTGTGTGCGGAAATGGTGCCATGATATTAACCATGAGGATGTTAAAATTATACTTTTCATTTTTTTCATTAGATGGAGATGCTTTGGATTAGTTCATAGACTTACCTACTAATAGTTTTGATTCTCTAGAATCAATCATTGATGCCTTTGAAGAAAAATATGGAGATAACATAAATATCAAAGAGAAAGTTGAATCAAATGAAAATGATAAGGATATCATCAAGGAGTTGACTAAAATGATTAAGGATGTGCAACTCAGCCAAGCTCGGCTCATTAATACCATGGAGGTAAATCAGGCACAAGCAATAAATTCCATGGAAGTCAATCATTCTAATCAATGGCCTCTATTCAAAATCATTTAATTGCAATCGAATTAGACCATGCTCAAGAAATTAAAAACATGTAACTAAATCAAAAATTGTTAATAGCATATCATGCAAAGGAAATTTGTACCATGGAGGTAAATCATTCTAGTCAAATGGTCGCTCTTCAAAATAGGTTTCTCGCCATGGAAGAAAAGAAATTACAATTAATCAACACCATAGAAACAAATCATGCCAAGGAAATAATTATTATGAAGGCTAATCAGATCACTTGTTAGAATAAGTTGGAGGAAATGGAAAGATTATAGGTACAAAAATTCTAGCTTAGGTCAGATGATGAATGGGAAAAGAACAAAGAAATAGACCATAAGTCTCCCAATCCACTGAAGCAAGCTTCATTTTATTATGAGGTCATTTATTCCATTGAAAAATGGCTAATTGAAGGTGACCTGGAGTGATATGAAATGGGTGACTGACTTGTTAAGTTATGCAAGCACCTCCCACTCAATTAAACAAATTAATATCTTGTTTATACTTAATAGTGTGGAATTGAATACTTGAAACAGGTGTATGTGTTTTAAATTGTTTTAATGATTTAAGTGTGAGGAATTAAACATGTGTTTTTTATGATAATAACCATGTACAAAAACCATAAAGTGAAGCAAATAATCATCAACACATAATAACAAATTTAATAAAGGATTTCACTCGAATGTCGTGGGCTACGTCTCCTTGAGCCCTTGTTAATTGACTTGGCTCTTTGGGATTATGATGGAAAATTTATTTTACAAGTTTCTACTTAAATCAAATGGTTGTTTATCTTGTACCAATGGGTTTAGAATACCATCATACCCCTGGAATGGCTGCTATCTCTCTGGAGATGGACCGAGGCTCCCTTGGAATTCACCTCTACTATTAGTGCCCTTAAGCTTCCCTAGGATTCTATATGGCACTAACTCCCTTAGAAGTTAATTTCTATCCCTGAAACCTTCTACTATCTCCAGCATATATCAAACCTCCGAAATAGACTGTTCATTTGCTCCAAATGAGCTTTGGATCCCCAATTTAGGTCTCCAACTCCTGTTGACCCTGAGCTCCCTGAAACTTTCATGTGGCTTCTTTGGCTCTATAAGTCTCCAAATGGTTCTTAAAATCCTTTCATTGGATTCATGATTTCAAAAATAGTCAGAATAGACTATTCACTTTCTAAAAAATGCCTCTGACTGCTCTGGTTACGCCCCCAACACCTTGTGGCACCTTGTGGCTCTAGGCTCACTGAAAACCTCTCTGAATCATATTGGCCTTCAGAAGTATCCAAAAGCTTTTGAAAATTCCTCCATTGGATTTATAAGGTTTAATATAGTCATAATAGACTATTTTTTTGCTGAGAATTCCCTCTGGCTGCCCTGGCTAGGCCTCATTCTCCTATTGGACCCTGGTGGCCCTCGTGGCCCTTGGAACTTCTATGAAGAAAAATATCACTAAGAAGTTCTTATCTAGCTCTAAAAACCTCACCAATGGATCCATAATGTTTGAAACATCCAAAAATGACTACTGGTTTCCTGAAAATGGTCTCTAGCTACCCTAGCTAGGCCTCATTCTACTGTTGGCCCCAGGTGGCCCTAGTGGCCCTTGGAACTTATCTGAAGAAAAATAACACCCAGAAGTTCTCTGATGGCTCTGCAACCATAATCAAAAGCTCCAGAATGTAAAATAAAGTCAAAATTGACTATTCACACTCTTATAATGGTCGAAAATTGGGCCCCCAACTCATTTTCCCAGCAACACCTAGAAAAACTCCACTAATTGTGGAGGACTTCAGTTTAACTGGAGTCAATTTGGTGGAATGCGCCCAAAAAGGCACGCTGACTAAAATTCTGCTGAAATAACCATTAGAAATAATTTTTTGGTGTTGGGGTGGCCACATGCCAACCCAAAACCCCATGGTCGGGACCGTAACCACTGGCGGAACCACAAGCTTAAACAATAGTGGATAAGGATTGACTCTAGGTTGAACAGGTTTCTAGCTGACTGCGTGGAGAAACATTTGAATGAGGCCATGTGAACACACATTTTAATTCTGATAGTTGTGGGTGGTTAACGTGCATGCCGGTGGTTTAGCCCTTGTGCATGGGCGTGATCCTATGGGGGAGGGGCTAGCACCTCCGCTCCCCCGGATACAAATCATTTAACATTCAAATATTCCTTCGGCCCTATACATGGTAAGAACCATCGTGTGGCATGTTGGAACGCGAGCACGCTAGCTGAGGGGAGGTAAGGGGTTCAAGCCCTTCCTCCCAAATAAAATTTTGCTACCCTCTATTGGGCCCACGTGACGACCTCTAGACTTGCCACGTGGCGCTCTTTGATTGGCCCATCAACCAACGTACAATCCATCTGTCCAATAACAATGCGACACTTGTCCTCCAACAACTGGCCCTTAAGGAATATTCTGGGGAATATTTTGAGGAATATTCCCTGGAATATTATTTTTTCTAACTGTAACTTTTCCCAGTCAACTCTGGTCAAATGTCAAAATTTTGCAGTTTACTAGACTTTTCAAAACGCGATAGCTTCTTCATACGGTTTCGGTTTCTCGAACCATTCATGGCGCCAGAATCAAGAAGACGAGATCTATTCTATCGCTTAGGTTCAACACTCTTTCAAACACTTTGAAATTTGAGCTATCACTTAGGTCCTTGATCCAAATCTGATCACTCCTCCCCATTAGGAATCTTTTGGACCCCAAAAGACTTGATTACCTCTTTGGTAGATGAGAGTACAACACCCTCACCTTTCAAAACTCCATTCACTTTGACTTGCTTGGCTTAGTTCCTTTGAGCCCCAACTCGAAGGTAGTCAACGTTGTCCCTCTTTGATACTCTTGTCCTCCTATCAAGAATTGTATCTTCTTTGAGCTCATCCAAAAATTTATGGCGAGAAATCTTCAATTGAAGGTAGTTGCACATTACTTCCTTGATCATCGATCAAAAGTAGCTCATAAAAACATAAGTTTTCAAAAAAAAAACATGCATACATGACTTAAATTTTCATATGTACAAATGAATGTATGTCTTACTAGGTCAAGAAGTCAAACCACTTCTTACCAAGCCATTTCCATGGCGATTTTTGCTACTGAAAATCTTATTGTGAAACATCTGGTCTCACATCAATGATGGAATCTTTGGTTCCATTTTTTCCAGTATTTTTATCCTCTTGCTTCAAATTCTTGGGATGATTAGTTGGATGCAATGTCCAACATTGGGAAATAAGATGCCCCTTTTTCTAGCAATGTGTGCAAGTCCTTTGCATCTACTGTGCAAGTTTCCTTCGCTTCAACTATTTCATGTATGCCTTCATCCTCTTCCAGCAATTTGAAAATTCATGGTTACACATACCACGATAGGAACAACAACTCTTTCTTCCATTCACGCATGCAGATTTTTCATGCTTATCATAAACATAATCGACTTTACTATGGGAAGAATGATACCTTGAATGTTGCTTTGCATGTCCACCTTTTTAACCTTCTTGAGGAGATGAAATTGAAGAGGTTCCAGCTTTCTTTTGAAGACCAGCATCAGTTTTCATGTCTTGATAGCTATCAGAACTCTCTTACTTGCCATAAGCTGCATGTCTACACACATCCTGCTGCAACATAGGCTTCAAACAATGAAAAAAAACTTTACATGTTTGTGGTTTTGAACTTGCAACAAAATTTCTTCTTGGAGGTGTCTCAAATGCCTTCATGGCTGTAGAGTTTTCACCATAAGATTGAACATAGCATAGACCAAACTTCTTAGGCCTTTCCTCAACCATAATAGGCTCAGTCATGCCCTGTGCATGTTTGCCTAAACCGTTGCCTTCATAGCTCATTTTTAACATCAAATTTGACCCTATACCTCTAGTGTATTTTTCAAATGAACCTACACATCTATCGAAAGAGGAAATTGAAGACAAATTTGAGTGATTTACCTCTGCTTCAAGCATGTGTTTGGTTAAGGCCTCTTGGGCATGATGGAGCTACATCTCCATCTCATGCATTATTTGAAGAAATCCTTCTTTCTCTAGTTTCATAGCAACCAATTTCTCATGAAGTCTAGTGCTTTCCTTTCCATCTTCATATAGACTTTGCACCATATCCTTTAGGATGTCGAAGTCTCGCTTCATCTCTTTATCAAAGAGTCTTGTAAAAGAGGATTTTGAAACCTCGCTTGAAGACATTGTCAGCATTATGTAAATGAATTAAATAATTTCAACAATAATTCACAAAGCTTCAAAAAATAATTGACAAATATTCTTAGCAATATGGTTGTAGATTCAAGCTCTTTTCTACAACTTGTATCTCTTCTTCAAGAAACCTTTTGCAAACAATCCCTCTTATGCTTCAAGGGTTTCCTTAAGGTCCTTTGGGTAAGGAAGATGCTTTCAACCTTCTTCCTTCTTGTCCTCTTCTGAACTTAGTAGCAGTAGCTTCCCTTCACCTCTAGCAAACTCAAACTTGTAAGCATCAGTCATTTTGCAAACAGTTAAATTCTTTGCACTGTTAAACACCTTTCAAGTTAAACAAGCAAGGAAGAAACCTAGTGCTATGTCAAGCAATAAGCCTAGTGCTCTGATATCGCCTAATCTGAAATGGGTGGCTAACTTGTTATGATATGCAAGAACCTCCCACTCAGTTAAACAAATTAAGATCTTTCTTATACTTGATAGTGCATAATTGAATACTTGAAACAAGTGTATGTGTTTTAAATTGTTTTAAGGCTTTAAGTGTGAGGAATTAAACATTTTTTTTGCTGATAATAAGAATGTACATCAACCATAAAGCGCAGAAACTAAGCATCGACACATAACATCAAATTTAATGAAGGAGTTCACCCGAATGTCGTGGGCTACGTCTCCTTGAGCCATTTTCAACTGACTTGGCTCTTTTGGATTATGATGGAAAATTTATTTTAAAAGTTTCTTCTTAAATCCAATGGTTTCTGATGTTGTAAGAATGGGTTTAGAATACCATCATACCCTTGGAATGACTGCTATATCTCTGGAGATGGACCTAGGCTCCTTTGGAATTGACCTCTACTGTCGGTGCCCTTAAGATTCCTTGAGCTTCTCTATGGAACTAAATCCCTTATAATTTCTTTTATTTCCCTGATACCTTTTCTACTATCTCCATCATATATCATACCTCCAAAATAGACTGTTCATTTTCTCCAAATGAGCTCTGGCTCCCCAGTTTAGGCCTCCAACTCCTGTTGACCCTAGGCTGCCCAAAACTTCCCTGTGGCTTCTTCGGCTCTAGAAACATTCAAATGGTTCTGAAAATCCTTCCATTTGATTTATAATGTCCAAAATAGTCAAAATAGACTATTCACTTGCTGAAAAAGGCCTCTAGCTACTCTGGTTACACCCCCAACACCTGGTGGCACCCTATGGCTCTCAGCTCATTGAAAACTTCTCTAAAGAATATCGGCATTCAGAAGTCTCCAAAAGCTTCTGAAAATCCCTCCATTGGATTCATAAGGTTCAATATACCCATAATAAACTATTTTTTTGTTGAGAATGTGATCTAGGTGGATATTGGTGGCCACCCGCCTATTCCACTTAGGGCCCCACCATTGTCTCTTTCAGTTTTTTTCACAACTTACATTTTTAGCATTTTTTCAGGTCCTGAACTTCTGGAGCCATTTTGAGGCCCCAAAAGGAGATATTATGCCGAATTTATGTCCCCGGGAAGTTGAAACACCAATTTACCCAAACAGGGCTCATAGTTTTGGCGCTTCATCTCCTAGGGTTAGGTTTTTGGATGTTTAGAGTTCTCCATTGTTTCTCCATAATAAATAGGCCCTCGAGCCTCATTGTAACACAGTTCAGAGGTCTGTAGCCACCACATCTCTTCTCAGATATTCGCTACCATCACCCTAGCTATTTTATTTCCATCATGTTTGTAAGCATATTTCTGTGATTTGATATTAATGAAATGAAGCCTTATTTCCGATGTATTTCTATGTTTATGGTTATTTATGTATTCTGTTGCATTCCTGCATAAATCCAGATCAGTGGTATCAAAGCGGTCTTATTTTTCTCGATCCTTCTTTGCATGTCCCCAATGAGGTCGGGGTATAAGGAGTTAGGGCTCGATCTGGTGGAACCTTTGCAAGATCAGCCTCGCAAACCCCAACGGATGCCCATGGGGGACGAAAAAAAAGATGAGGGAGCAGGAGATTCTATCAAAATATTGCTCGAGGAGGCCCTCGAAAAACAAAGGAATGCGATGATGGATAAATTTTACCAGATCCTTCAATGACTGCCCACCGGCAGTGCATCTGCATCCAACAGCCACTCTGGAGGCGCGACTCCCTTTAAGGTAAAAGTAAACTTTGATATTCCCATATTTGAGGGTAAAATAGATGCAGATGCTGTAGATAGATGGTTGAATCTATTAGAAGGATATTTCTCAGTTCATGACTTTTTCGACCGGGAGAATATTATTTTTGCACTCCTCAAAGCTACCCCCCATGTCAAGTACTGGTGGGAAACCTGCTGTGAGAAAAAGGACGAGACAGAACCCTCTCTACTCTCAGTCGTACCCACTTGGAATTATTTCCAAGATGCCATCAAGGAACAATACTACCCCGTGTGGAGCTATGAGGACAAGTACATACAATGGGCCACGCTGCGGCAACAAAGGGATCAAGATGTGCATGAGCTAACGAATCTGTTCCATACCCTGTGCACAATTTTGGGTATCAACGATTCAAAGAAACATTTGGTGCTAAAGTATTGTGGTTGTCTACACAGATACATTTAGGAGTAAATGGAGTTCCTCGACATCTCCTCGCTTGGTACGGCATACCGGTATGCTGCCAAGATTGAGCAGAAATTCAAATAGAAGAAGCGAGACTTTGGATTTGTGAATCAAAAGCAAGGGAAAGGTGCCCCCAAACCGTAGAACAAAGGACAAATCCAAGGCATGGCAGACCAAGACAACCTGCCAAAGACAAAAGCAAAGAAAAACACCGTGAAGCCAAAGAAGGACACGGGAAAGTGGTGTGAGTTCCATAAGAGCTCCAGTCACAGCACAAGTGAGTGTCGGGCCAAGCAGTCGCTGGTAGCCGAGATGAGGGCTTTTGAATCAGATGCATGCTCTGACTTTGAATTAGAACCTGACAAGGTGAATGACAAAGGGAAGTAGATTATTGACGCCGAGCCCAATGCCACCATTGCCACTACGAAGATCCATAAGGAGGAACCATAAGATCTAGAGGAGGCAGAGCATCTCTTCCACTCCCAAATGTGGGTAAAGGGTTCCCCGCTATGGTTCATTGTCAACAATGGGAGCCAAAAGAACCTCATTTCAGCAGATGTCGTGAAATGGTTGGGCTTGTCGACCACAATGCACCGACAACCATACACCATTGGGTGGCTTCACCAAGGACGAGATCTTCGCGTCAGCCAGCAGTGTTGCCTTCCCTATAGCATCAAGCCCTTCACGGATGAGGTATTGTGTGACATTTCTCCTGTTGATGTTTCCGATGTATTATTAGGCCAAACAAACTTGTGGAAGCGACATGCTGTGTATGAGTCCCGGCCTCACGTTGTTATTGTTACTTTGGAAATAAATTGTACAAGATACCAGAGGTACCACTGCCTCCCACTATCTCTTTGGTTACTGCAAAAAAATGTAGTAAGCTCATTTCCCAAACCAGGAAATTTGTTTTCCTAAAGATCAGCCCCCGGGGCAAGAAGAAGATTGTGGCCATGACCTCCAAACATGGCTCCTTTGCACGACAACAAAAAATGGACAAGGTTGTGGAGGATTACAGAGACATCTTCACCTCACCCACAGGGATGCCTCTACACTGTCAGGTCAAGCACCCCATTAACCTGACCCCAGGTGCGCCGCTACCCAATGGACCGATCTATAGGTGCTCTATTTTCGATAATGATGAAATCAAGAGGTAGATTCAGGAGCTATTGAAAAAAGGTCACATCTGACCAAGTTCATTGCCCTGTGGGAGCCCGATCGTGTTGGTATAGAAGAAGGATGGGACTTGAAGACTCTGTATTGATTATTGGGCACTGAACAAGATCATTGTCCGGAATAGGTACCCGATCCCATGGATTGATGACCTTCTAGACCAACTCAAAGTGGAAAAATATTTCAACAAGATCGACTTGAAGTCAGGGTATCACCAGGTACCAATCGAACCCTCTGATGTGTGGAAGATTGCCTTCAAAGCCAAGGAGGGCCTTTTCGAATGGCTCATCATGCCTTTCAGATTGACAAATGCTCTCGCAACCTTCATTAGGTTGATGGATGACATCTTGCGTCCATTCACCAACTCATTTGTAGTGGTATACTTGGATGACATTCTGATCTTCAGCCAGACTTGGGAAGAGCACCTCCACCACATCCGAGAAGTCCTCCAAACACTGTGACAACACAAGTTGTGTGCCAATTTGGAGAAGTGAACTTTTGGCATGACGCAAGTTCAATATCTGGGATACATTATTGATGAAAGGGAGGTGCATGTGGATCCAGCCAAGATCCAAGTCATTCGGGATTGACCAGCCCCAACCACCCTAACAAATCTTCATAGCTTTCTGGGTCTTGCTAATTTCTACCGCAGGTTCGTGTTGGGATTCTCTCATATCACTTGGCCCTTGAGTCAAGTCACCAAGGGAGGAGCGAAAGAAAAATTATGTTGGTCAGAATCTCAAAAGAAGGCATTCGTAGAATTGAAACATCGCCTCTATTCTTCCCCAGTGCTCACATTACCAGACTTGCAACAACCATTTGAGATTGAGATAGATGCCTCTAACTATGCTATTGGGGAAATTCTTACTCAACGAGGGCATCTAGTGGCATATCACAGTGAGATATTGTCTGACACAGTTCGAAAGTATCCTACTTATGACAAAGAAATGTATTCCATTGTGCAGGCTTGTCAACAATGGAAGCATCACATTTTGGGGAAGGAGACAATCATCCACACAGACCACTGACCCCTGCAATTCATACAAACACAAGGGAAGTTGCAGAACGATCACCATCAGAAGTGGTCCACATATCTGCAACAATTTCATTTGAACATCAAGTAAAAGAAGGGTAGCACCAATAATGTTGCAGACTGCTTCAGCCGACTGCTGATCGTGGCCATAACCACCGTTCTCAACTCTTGTGGGCATGAGACTTATGATTGGCCGCTTCTCTACAAGAGCAATCCAGAATTCAGCTACACATACAAGGCACTCTTGGGGGGTATGCAAGTTCCAAATTTTCATCTCCAAGATGCACTATTATGTCACCTAGGACACCTTTATGTTTCTTCAAGTGAGCGTGCCAAGATGATATGGGAAGCGCACTACAGTCGAGTCACTGGGAATTTTGGGGTCGAGAAAATAGTGAGAGTATTGCAGAAGTATTTCTGTTGGCCGAACCTTCAACAGGATTTTGGGAAGTACATCAGATCCTGCACTGCTTGTGTCATTGCCAAACTAACCATCAAGAAGCAAGGGCTCTATACTCTGCTACCTACCCCTAGTTGACCTTGGGAATCCATCTCCATGGATTACATGTCAGGCCTTCCTTCTACTAAGCATGTAAATGACTCTGTTTTCGTGGTCGTCGATAGATTATCAAAGATGGCCATTATGGCGGCCTGCAAGAAGAATATCACAGCAGAAGCCACTACTAAACTCTTCTTTGAACGAGTGTGGGTGCACTTTGGTATCCCACAGTCTATCATATCAGATCATGACAGCAGGTTCCTTAGCACATTTTGGTCCAGCCTCTGGTCAATGTTGGACACCAAGCTCACCAAGTCCACATCTTTCCATCCCAAAACTGATGGCCAGATAGAGGTCGTCAACAGGATGATTGTACACATTCTGTGCATGTACAATTCAAAGCATACACGCACATGGGATGAGAGCCTTCATATGTACAACACAGTTATAACCGGGCTCTCCATAGCTCAACTGGCCATAGCCCCTTTCAGGTGGGCTTGGGATTCTAGTTGCTATGTCCCATTGACGTAACCATGCCATTTCCAGCTACTCGGGCCGATTTGGCTCATGTCCAGTCTAAATCTGACAAAGTAAACAACTTCATCGAGCACATTCAACACATCCACCAACAACTTCATGACATATTGGACAGAGCCAATGCTAAGTACAAGAAATTACATGATCAACATCGGGTGCCACACAACTTCCAGGTGGGTGAAAAAGTGTGGCTACATTTGCAGAAGGAGCACCTTACTAGACACCACCGCAAGATTCGCCCACTCCGATATGGGCCATACACCATCACCAAGGCTGTAGGGAAAAATGCGTTTGAGCTCAGTATTCTACCATTCCTTGGTCTGCACCCAGTATTCAATGTAGACCGCCTTCGTCCCTACTTCCCACCTCTATTGGACACCTCTGACATTGCAGAAGAACTCACACCAAAAGAGTTAAACCCAGACTACATGGAATAGGCCACCACAGACTATATCATGGACATGCAAATCAAGAACACTCGCCGACAAAAGATCCAACTGTATCGGGTTGTCAAAGCTAGCCAACTCATGTGCCAAGGCAAGTGGTTCACCAGGGACCAAGTTCAAAATAAGTTTCCTCATCAAATGGAGGGACTCAACGCAATGGGGACCATTTCTTCCTAAGGGGGGAGGAATGATCCAGGTGGATATTGGTGGCCACTCGCCTATTCCACTTGGGGACCCACCATTGTCTCTTTCAGTTTTTTTCACAACTTACTATTTTTAGCATTTTTTCGGGTCCTGAACTTCTGGAGCCGTTTTGAGGCCCCAAATGGAGATAGTATGCCAAAGTTACGTCCCTGAGAAGATGAAACACCAATTTACCCAAACGGGACCCATATTTTTGGTGCTTCATCTCCTAGGGTTAGGTTTTTGGATTTTTAGAGTTCTCCATTATTTCTCCATAATAAATAGTCCCTCGAGCCTCATTGTAACACAATTCAGAGGTCTGTAGCCACCACATCTCTTCTCAGAGATTCGCTACCAGCACCCTAGATATTTTATTTCCATCATGTTTGTAAGCATATTTCTGTGATTTGATATTAATTAAATGAAGCCTTATTTTCACTGTATTTCTATGTTTATGGTTATTTCTGTATTCTTTTGCGTTCCTGCATAAATTTGGATCAGAATGCCCTCTAGCTGCCCTGGCTAAGCCTCATTCTCCTTCGTCCCCTCATGGCCCTCGTGACCCTTGGAACTTCTCTAAAGAAAACTCTCACTCAGAAGTTCTCTTCCGGCTCTACAAACCTTACCAATGGCTCCAAAATTTCTGAAACATCCAAAAATGACTATTTTTTTCCTGAAAATGGTCTCTAGCTTCCCTAGCTAGGCCTCATTTTGTTGCTCACCCCCGGCGGCCCTTGGAACTTCTCTGAAGAAAAACCATGCACAAAAGTTATTTTATGGCTCTGCAACCCTCACCAATAGCTCTGGAATGTCTAAGAAAGTCAAATTTGACTATTCACACTCTCATAATTGTCGAAAATTGGGCCTCCAACTCATTTTCCCACCTAGAAAAACTCCACTAATTGTGGAGGACTTCAGTTTAACTAGAGTCAATTTGGTGGAATGCACTCAAAAAGGCACACTGACTAAAAGTCCACCAAAATAGCCATTAGAAATAAATGTTTGGGTGTTGGGGTGCCCACATGCCAACCCCAAAACTCGTGGTAGGGACCGTAACCGCTGGCGGAACCACAATTTTAAACCACAGTGGATAAGGATTGACTCTGGGTTGAACCGGTTGTTAGCTGAGTGGACGGAGAAACCTTTGAACAAGGCCATGTGAACATACGTTTTAACGCTGATGGTTGCAGGTGGTTAACGTGTGCGTCGGTGGTTTAGCCCTTAGGCATGGGCGTGATCCTATGGGGGAGGGGTTGGCTTGAGGGGTTGGCCCCTCTGCTCCCTCAGATACAAATCATTTAACATTCAAATATGCCTTCGGCCCTATACATGGGAAGAACCATCATGTGGCATGTTGACACGCAGACGCGCTAGTCGGGGGGAGGTCGGGGGTTTGAGCCCTACCTCCCAAATAAAAAATTTCTACCCTCTACTGGGCCCATGTGGTGGCCTCCAAGCTTGCCATGTGGCACTCTTTGATTGGCCTGTCAACCAATGTACAATCCATCTGTCCAATAACAATGCGACACTTTTCCTCCAACAACTAGCATGGAAGGAATATTCTAGGAAATATTCTGAGGAATATTTTAAGGAATATTCCCTAAATTATTCTTTTTTCTGATTGTACCTTTGCCCAGTCAACTCTGGTCAAATGTCAAGATTTTGCAGTTTACTGGACTTTTCAAAACGTGATAAATTCTTCATCGGTGTCAGTTTTTCAAACCATTCATGGTGCCGGAATCAGGAAGACGATATCTATTTGTTTGCTCTAGTTCGACACTATTTCGAACACTTTGAAATTTGAGCTATCACTTAGGTCCTTGATCCAAATCTGATCATGGAGAGAAAGGAAACTGAGGGGAATCAGGTTAATACTTTTGAAATTGATCCACCACCCATGTCAGAGTGGATGCAAAAGGGAGAAAAGTATGTCACGAAAGTCATGGATACTTCAAATTTTCCATTTGAGAATTTTCAAGGTTGGGGAGAAAGGTATACTTTGATAGCATCAACATAAAAATCAACATCAAAGTCTATTAGAAGAAAATAAAAAAAGTATAAATGATTTGCTATATCTAATGGCCATATACAACATAGCATTGGGATGAATCAAAGTCTTAAAATATTCATAATTGGACAACGCACATCAGAAAAACAGATAATGGATCTACCTGAAAGTAGGAATTTTCTCAGCATGAACTTGAATGCGGACATATGATGCCATGGGACATACTCTGTATTGTATTTCTAACTTTATACTTTGTCATTTTGGTTAAGTAGTTTCATTTCATGAATAAACTGTCATTTATGCTCTTAGAATAAATTTTCATTCATGTAATTCCTCATTTATATATTTTATTTTATACAATGATATTTTGAACAGGTGCTACTAATATATGCCTTTTATGTAGAAAATATAACAACGATATTCAATATGATTTTCTAACGTACTAAAACAAAGTATTGAATCCTTCTACAATTTGTCAAAACAAAACATGATCTCCATCGGTCGCATAACACAAGATGTATCTGGGGAAAGCACACTGCCTAAAACTTCGATATATGTATATTGTATAAATGAAATACCATGAAACAATACCATGCTTTTCTCTCACTGAGAAACTCCTGCACTCTGCCAACTGTCTCACTCTAATCTAGGAAAAATTAGTCAAATACTTAAGCAATTCTCAGCCTCTGCTTAGCCTACCTTTCTCACACATTATTGGAGGAATTTTTTCCCTGGTAAATAGGAAATTCCTTGGAATTGATTGCATAATACATCATAGGCTTCCTCATGACTCTATAACTCACCTGCACAATTTTCTAATTATACAACTAATAGTTATCATCCTTTTAACCTCAGTCTCAACTGGGCCTTCCTTAGAAATGACATGCAAAAAATATTTATAGTGAATTATCAGTTAACTTATTGATCACTACTTGTGAATTAAATCATATTTTATTCACTAGACCTCTCCCTAGCTCATCTCTCAGTTAGAACTAGTTAAACTGAATTTAACTCAATTAATTGGTTTAACTAATTACAACTCACAAATAACTATAACTAGACCCCCTAAAATCATGGGATAACCCTACATGCCTCCTCTATGACCCTTAACTATAATTTCCTAAGCGAACTCAATATTTCTAACTTAGTTAACTAATATAAGCTTTCATGAGATGAAATTCCAATTTATCTTCCAATTTAATTAATGGAAAATTAAATCAGAAGCCCCCTTTGGGTACCATTTCAACAATCCCTATCAACAAGAAAGGGATTATCTTATACCATGATCCTGTCTCTGTGGAATTTGAATTTTCTTCTTCTCAATGCCTTCGTGAAGATGTATTCATCCTGCTCCTCCATGGGAATGTACTCCAATGACATAATTCACCTCTAAACACAATCTATGAGATGGTGATATCAAATATCAATATGCTTGAACCTGTCATGGAATACATGATTAACCAAGAGGTTGATGAAACTCTAGTTATCAAAATATATAACCATCAGAACCATTTTTCGACCAAAAAAACCAACAAGTATCTTCCTCATCCAGATGGCCTCGCATGTTTCCTGACTGGCCGTTATGTACTTTGCTTATGTTGAAATGAGTGCAACTGATTTTTGTTTCCTGTTGTACCAAGAAATTGTTGTTGATCCTTTGTTGAAGATGCCCCCTGATGTGATCTTCCTGTCATATGGACTCCCCGCCCAAACTGCATCGGTGAAGCCTTGAATCCTCACTCCCTTTGTTTGTTTGTACCATAATCCATACTCTGTAGTGCCTCTAAGGTATCTCAACACATGATTGCTTGCCTTCCAAAAGAGCTTGGTAGGCTTAACCATAACTTGTCTCAATTGGTGAATTGTGTAGCATATATTTGGTTGTGTTTTCACCAAATACGTGAGTGAACCGACAAGCTTCCTGTAAATAGTAGCATCCACTACTTCAATCAAAGTAACATTCTTCTTCCTCCAATTTCCTACTGGAGGAGTCTCCAAGGGTTTGTTTCCCTCCATGTGGAACTTCCTTAGAATATCCTTGGCATACTTTCCCTCAGATAAAAATATCTCCACATATCTTTTCCATATTTCCAATCCTTGGAAATAGTGAAAGAGCCCCATGTCCTTCATCTCAAATTCTCTTACAAGATCCTCTTTGCAAGACTTGATGAGATTCTCATCACCTGTCAGTATCAGATCATCGACATAAAGTACACTAATGAAAAGCTTACCATCAACCATAATATGATATAGGTTCACATCAACTTCACTCTTGGTGAATCCCAACCCAGTGAAATAGTTTTCGATGTTGGTGTACCAAGCACAAGGTTCTTTCTTCAGCCCATACAGTTCTCTCTTGAGTTTTCACACATGCAACTCCCTGTTTAAGGTCTCAAAACCTCCCAGCTGCCCAATGTACAACTCTCCCTTAATAACACCATTGAGAAATGTTGTCTTTACATCCATCAAATGCATCTTCCATCCCATATGCACTAGGAGTGCAAGGATGGATCTAATAGATGAGTACCTTGCGACTTTTTATCACTTCCCCCTTTCCCAAGGTTGAGAATGGAACTAAAGGAAGGTAACCACAAACCAATATTTAGGTTAGGTAGATAGCCCTACCAAAACTAGAGAGGGCTCTCTCAATGTCACTTTAGCAGTCAATGAGATGACTGGATGTATAATGATCTTAGGCTAGGTATTAAAGTTTAGTAAATTGAGGTTTTGTTTGTTTTGAGTTTTTTCCAGATAGGAATGACAGTTAGGGAACTAGATCCAAGGTTTAGGTCATATTTCAAAGGTTAGATTTCAAACACAAAGATGAGGCAAGGTAGGTAAGCTTAGGAACATGCTTAATTTTTCACTGTGTATAGGGTGAATAGAGAGAGTTAGAATGAGAATTAAAATGAATTCATTCATTGGAAGAGCAGAGACATGTTCATGTAAATCTTATTAAAACAGAGCATGGAAAGCATGATTTTTGTCTATATACTGATAATATTAACATATAGAAGAATATATGTGATAGAAGTATAACATAACATTCAACTTGATAAGATTACACAGAAGAAGGAAAAAAAACAAAAACAAAAACAAAAAAAATAAAAAAACAAAACAAATAACAAAACAAAACAAAACAAAATAAAAAAACAAAACAAAAAAAACAAAAAAAACAAATTCTCAAAGGCATACCACTAGATTCTCAACACTATGTCTACAACATTGTCTTTGATTTCATTCAAAAAAAATCTTGTACAATAGCTTCACTGCAAATAATGGCTTTAGTTGGACTACATATAGGAAATAAGAGTCATGACACCTCATACAGTCAAAATCCTATCCAAAAAACATCATAATTACATTAGATGAGTCACTTCCTAGAATCTAGGGGAGTTAGAAACCATTCCCACAAATTCAGTTAAACACTAGGACTCTCTGTCTCCTTCATTTAATTACATGTTTCCTCATCATAAGGGGAAAAAAAACTCAATTACCCAAATGAAACCTCATGGGACAACTAAACATTGAATTATGTATTTTTCTTAGCTTGACAATTGTCCAAATGGAATTCAATGCAGAAACGTAGCGCCATTTATAGAAACGTTGCACCTCTCCAGCAGAAGTGTCGCGCCTATTTAGAGATGAATTTGACCCACCTTAATACATATATTTTCAACTATGAAGGTTGTTCTAGGTAGCCTTATGTGTCTACTTTCCAACGCACCTTCAAAACTGAGAAAACACCCACTACAAGACCTTCAAAACTTGATTCTCCCAACCTCACTCAAGAAGCGGCATAGCCGGTCAAAATCACTGGAAGAAACATGAAAAAAGGAAGTTTTTTGGCATTTTCTCCACAATTAAGAGGTGTCATGAAAAACCATGACCTAATCTAGAATGTACAAGTGAAAATCCATCCATCTACATAAGCCATTCTTCATTTGAGTGCCCTAAGAAAAAGTGTCACGCCACTGTGCAATGCTTCTGTGAAAGGAAAATTTCCATAATCTCCAAAAAATCACCAAAAATGCTCAAAATCTCTCAAAATTTGTTTTATGACACCTATGGATGATAGGATAAATAGCTAAGGATGCCTCAGCAAGTAGTTCCAAGTTATCCTTCTACTTGAGCTTCATTTGGGTTTCCTTGAGATTTTTCTTCAATTGCTTCAGCCTGATTTGGGAGATTTTATTTCTAGCACAATAATGGTTTTCCATATGCCTCTGGAGGTAATTTTTCCTCTTGGATTTCTTCAAAATATTCTCAAGACAATAATCTCTATCTTTATTGATTTCAGCAGCAATTAATTCATCAAAAGTTAACAAACCTAATGGAGGAGCTAATTCTTTTTGTTTCTCAAGCGCCCTCTTGAGACCTCTTGTCCTTGGTCTCCTTTATTTTGTTTCAACTTCTGTATCCTCCAACTAATTATCATCTACCAGTTCTTCTGTGTAAGGAAGCCAAGGAAAATTCCCCAAAATATTGAGGAGGTAGGGTGATTTGTTAGCTTTAGGATACAAGTGAAATTTCTTGAAATGGGTATGATGATATTGACCAAAATGTGAAAACACAGGGATTTCCTAGTTTTCCTATGGAAATGTAGTGGGAAATTATGGTTTTGAAGAAAATAATGGTAAATAGGTTTGTGAGTGATAGGTAGTGTTAGGGTAGGGTATATGGAAGATATGTGAAGTTATTAGATGGTGGGAAGAGGGTTTAAATAACTGAAACCAATCAAGGATGAAAGGAACTAAAAACATAGTGGAGCAAAACTTTAGGGAGGGAATCCACTCATATGATGATGAATTGACTTGAGAGAGGTATTGAGAGTGTCCAGTTACTAATTAGGAGTCCTATGAAGCTTTGTGAACTTTTTTGAAGCTTTAATGACTGACTTGGAGGCAAAAACTCAAAAGCGTAGCACTTGGCAGAAACGTCGCGCTAGTACTCAGAAACGTCATGCTCCCTTCTAGAAGCATAACAGAATGAGTTTGGTTGCAAATTTCGTTGGTTTTTTTCCACCTTTGAAATTTGTGGAGTATCCTGAAGGTGATAAAGGAGATTTATCAAACAATAAAGGTTAAAATGAGTTGAGGAAGTCAATTTTTACCTTTATAACATCATAAAGCATATTTTTTGTCTTTTAGGGAAATCATGAACTTTGAGAAAAACTTTTCTTTTTTAAAAAATTTGAAAATGTAACAAGCTTTGAGAGATGAAAAATTGTCTTGATTTATTTTCCTACCTATGGTAGCTCCCTTTGAAGATACCTTGTATGGTTAAAATGACTCTTTGTTCACTTTGTTTATGACAAAATTTGGACATTTATGGTGGTGAAACAAAAGACACCTAGACACTGACCTAGGTGAAAGCATGGTGTATGACCTAAGACTCTAGATGATAATGGATGACATGACCTATGAAATGATAATGACCATGAATAAAGTGGAGGGAATGGCATTTCAGACCTAGAAATATTCAACGAACAAAATTTTATTTGAAAACTTACTTGAACATATAAAATTTTGACCTAGGACCACTACTAAGTAAATCTGAAAAGAGTATTTTTTATCACTGAATATTTGACACTAACATTGGCTCTAGATGGGGATTTCAGCTCCTTCAGGAGGTGTCAATAACATCGTAGATCAAGTAGCCTCATCCATTAGGCAATGGAGTCAAAACTGGAAACTAAAAACACTTCGACAAACTAAAATGATTAACTGAAAAAAAAAAAAAAATGGCTTTTACTCGAAAACTTACTTAACTACTGATTGAACTTACTTATGGCAGCATACCATCAGGATCCTAGGGCCTTCACCTTAGGATTTAAATATTGATGATATATATATATATATATATATATATATATATATATATATATATATATATATACAATCATGCGATATGATCGCTCCAGTGTAACCAATCCAACAAATGGCTACTTAGTTGAATCCTGCTCACACTTTCCTCGAGCAGGCAAAAGGAGAAAAAGGTACGCAACTCAAATTGTCCACTGAACATGTGCTCATGATTCATAAATACAATAAGATTCATATTCCCAGATGGTTGCAGAAAAATTACCAAAGTATCATGAGGAACATGCAATATAAGCCTTTCTGAATGATTTAAGGCATGAAAACAAACCTCCTTCCAAACTATTGTTTTGTCTATGTGTTGAAAATGATCGCCTTAATCAATGAATACTGCAACATCGACCTTCATTACTGGCTGTAAAAAATTTTCCACATGATCCTGAAAATCATGAAAAATTAGTTCTTGCTACTTTGGAGGAATCAAGAAAAATGCTTCTATTGCAACTTGCTGCTCTTCATGATGAATTTCAAGAAGAGTTTGCTCTTGGTCTTCAAAATTTTTTGAACATATAGATGGACAAGTTTCCTCTTGAAACAAAAATTCAAGAAATGAAATGTTTGAAGAAGAATCTTAATGACACGCATCATCAACGTCTCGGTCTTCTGAACACTATTTAATACCTTCATATAATTCAAGGGAATGATCATGATATTCATCAATTGATCATTGATTAATATTATCTTCAGTCAAAGAAGACATTGTTTGCTAGAAATTATCGTGAATACAATATTATTTTGAAAGATGATTTTAAAAAAACTCTTATCTTTCATTGTTCTCTTCTTGAAATAAATATTCAAGAGATGTATGATCTAAAGGAAAATCTGAATGACTATTTTCATCCTTGTCATCATCTATAATAAAGGGGAAAACTACTGACTAATGAAGATCTTCCTGAATGTCATGGTTATCCTTTAATACTTCCTCCTAATGAGAAAATAAATCAAACAAGGCTTCTTCAATATCATCATCCATTAAATCTTCATCATGAATGTCAATCCCCATATGTTGAATAAGATCATCGAGGTTTCCACAAAGGCTTTCTACTATCACTAGAGAAGGGTAGTTTTGTTTGTAATTTTTACAAAATGCTACAAAGAAATCCTTAAGAGAACATAGACTATTAGATGGAAACTTCTCATACCAAAACCTTTATCTTTCTTCTAAGGTCGCCATAAATATATTTATCAAGCAGTCTTCATGAATTTCAACCCCTAGCCCATGTATGTGCATATGAAACTTGATCAAGTGCAAGGGAGCATCATCTTTCTTTTCATATTTGAACATGGAAAGATAAGATAACAAATCAACATGAGGCATAGGATTTGGAAAGCCAGGGATATGATACCAATCCATAGGATCATACCTAACATTCCTTATTGCAGTTGAACCCCTTTTTAAAACATTGAAGTCACCAAAAATTTCTTCAAGCTACCGATTTTTCAACAGTGGAGTTGCCATGAAAACTATGAACTTTTGGATTCCTTGACACTGGAGTCACCAAGTGAAATATGCGTAGCCTTTCTTGTGCCTGACCACTTTTCACCATCAGCAATCAGAGCTAATCATTTTCATTCTTTCCTGGGAAATATTTAACCTTCGCTCCCTGGAAACAACGCCAAAAATGTTATCACTTTTCCCATTCCCAAGGCTAAGAACGGAACTTAAGGAAGGTAACCACAAACCAATATTTAGGTTAGGTAGCTAGCCCTACAAAAACTAGAGAGTGCTCTCTCAATGTCACTTTAGCAGTCAGTGAGATGATTGGATGTATAATGATCTTAGGCTAGGTATTAAAGTTCAGTAAATTGAGGTTTTGTTTGTTTTGAGTGTTTTTTGGATAGGAATGACAATTAGGGAACTAGGTCCAGGGTTTAGGTTAGATTTCAAAGGTTATATTGCAGAGGAAAGGATTAGGCCCAGTAGGTAAGCTTAGGAAAATGCTTAATTTGTCATTTTGTATAGGGTGAACAGAGAGAGAGTCAGAATGAGCATTAAAATTAATTCATTCATCAAAAGAGAAGACACATGTTGATGTAAATCTTATTAAAACATAGCATGGAAATCATGATTTATGTATATATACTTGTAAGATTAACATACAGAAGAATATATGTGAAATAAGGATAACATAACATTCAACTTGATAATATTACAAACAAACAAAAAAAAATTCTCAAAAGCATACCACTAAGTCAAAATCCTATCCAAAAAACATCATAATTACATCGGATGAGTCACTTCCTAGAATCTAGGGGAGTAAAAAACCATTCCCTGAAATTTAGCTAAAAACTAGGAGTGTGTGTCTCCTTCATTTAATTACATGTTTCCTTGTCATAAGAGGCAAAAAAAAGCAATTACCCAAATGACACCTCATGGGATAGCTAAACTTTGAATTCTGGAGTTTTCCTGGTTTGACAATTGTCCAAAGGGAATCCAATGCAGAAACGTAATGCCATTTACTGAAACATCACTTTTGTTTAGAGGTGAATTTGACCCACTTTAAAACATATATATTCAGGTCTAAAGGTTGGGCTATGTAGAATTATGTGTCTACTTTTCAATTCACCTTCAAAACTAAGAAAAAAAACACTAAAAGACCTTCAAAACTTGATTCTCCCAACCTCACTCCAAAAGTGTCACTCCTGGTCAAAATCACGAGCAAAAACATGAAAAAAAAGAAGTTTTTTGGCTTTTTCTCCACGATTAAAAGGTGCCATGAAAAAATAGGACCTAATCTGGAATGTACAAGTGAAAATTCATCCATATACATAAGCCATTCTTCATTTGAGTTCCCTGAGAAAAAGCGTCGCGCCATTGCGTGACGCTTCTGTGAAAGTCGAATTTCCAAAATTTCCAAAAAAAATCACCACAAATTCTCAAAATGTTCAAAATATATCAAAATTTGTTTTATGACACCTATGGATGATAGGATAAAAAATAAGGAGGCCTCGGCAAGTATGTCCAAGTTATCCTTCTCCTTGAGCTTCATTTGGGTTTCCTTGAGATTTTTCTTCAATTTCTTTAGCCTTATTTGGGAGATTTTAATTCTAGCGCAATAATGGTTTTCCGTATGCCTCTCAAGGTCATTTTTCTTTTTGACTTTCTTCAAAAGATTCTCAAGATTTCCATTCACCATGTTAAGCCAATACTCTCTATCTTGATTGATTTCAGCAGCAATTAATTCATCAAAAGTTAGCAAACCTAATGGGTGATTCTTTTTATTTCTCAAGTTCCATCTTGAGACCTCTTGTCCTTGGTCTCCTTAATTTTGTTTCAACTTATGTATCCTCTAACTAATTATCATATACTAGTTCTTTTCCTTTACCTTTTTCTGCCTCAATATTGGCCTTTGGCTTGTCTTGGAAGAGTTATTTCACTTTTAACTGTAGATTCTCTTGACGTAAGAAGGTGGTCTGAAAAATTTCCCTTGAAAGGCTTTCCCTCAAATCTGCTATCTGTGCATCCTTTTTGTTTATGATTTCCTCATCTAAATTTTCCTTCACATTCTCTTCCATTTCAACCTCTAGGGGTTCTTGTTCATCATGCTGCTACAATGGTGAATCACCATCATGGCTAGGTGGCTTCCCTATTGTTTTTCTTTATTCAGGTGTAGCTTCAGGTGTAAGTACACCTTTGATGGTCTTAGAAGAAAAAACCATCCTCTTACCCTTCTCATATTTTTGAGTGATATCAAACCTAGGTACTTTTGAAACCTTTTCTTTCCTTCTTGAAGAGCCAACCTCCTTTGGTTGTGATGATGTTGATGATGTGCTATGAACAATAGGTCGACTAGTAGCAGGCACTGATGTAACTTTCTCCATGAAAGTTTCCTAGGTAATATTGTTTGCTGAGAGCTGGTGCAAAACAAGAAGTTTGACCAAACCATAGTGGAACAAACTAGGATGATGATTTTTACCATTTCTCTGTACCTTTTCCTCCATTTTGACCAAAATCCTGAATAACTAGTTAGACAAAATTGAGTGATTTGGTAGTTGTGAAGTGAATTAGTAACATAACATCGTATTGGTACAGTCTTGAAAATATCCCTTTGCATTTAAAATATCTTATGATTAGCTTCATCAATGGGTCATACTTATCAAGTAAATTCCTAAAAGGGAAAACATGCTCAGGTTCATCTCTACAATGAGGTTTTAGGAACATTGTCCATTCCTCAAGGTCCAATTCCATGCCTTTGAACTAGAATTCTCCTTCATTTGGAATACATGTTGCTGAAGGGATAGCATGTGCTGATAAAGTGAATTCAATGTCTGTTATGATGGCCTTCTCTCTGCTAAATTTAGTGGAAAAAATGATAGTCATTTGAGCATGATATCCTACCTCCATGATTCTCTCACGAAACCTAAAACAACCACTATTTTCAAAATATATCTTGGGATAAGTGGAAGAATTGAGTTCTTGAAAACTAAATGGCTCAAACCTAGAATTTTTTCCTCCCTTATAAATCTTATTTTCACCCTCCAAGTGCTTGTGAACAGGATGAAACCCTAGCTAGATGGATTGGGTAGGGAAAGTGGATTTTGGGAAAACAAGGGATAGGGATTGGGTGACTCTAGGGGTTGAGATGAGGTGTAAGGAAGCCAAGGAAAATTCCAAGGAGGTATGGTGATGTGTTGGGTTTAGGATACAAGTGAAATTTGATGAAATGGGTATGAGGATATTGACCAAAATGTGAAAACATGGGGATTTCCTAGTTTTCTTGTGGATATGTAGTGGGAAATTAGGGTTTTGATGAAAATAATGGTAAAGAGGGTTGTGAGCGATATGGAGTGTTAGGGTAGGGTCTGTGGAAGATACTTGAAGTTATTATATGGTGGGATGAGTATTTAAATATTTGAAACCAATCAAGGATGAAAGGCACTAAAAACGTAGTGAAGCAAAACCCTAATGAGGGAATCCACTCATATGCTGATGAATTGAGTTGAGAGATGTATTGAGAGTGTCCACTTACTGATTAGAAAAACTCTGAAGATTTGTGCACTTTTTTCAAAGCTTGAATGACTGACCTAGATGCTACAACTCAAAAGCATATCAGTCTTGGCATAAACGTCACACTAGTAATCAAAAATGTCATGTTGCCTTCCAGAAGCGTAGCAGAATGGGTTTGGTTGAAATTTCGTTGGTTTTCTTCCA
The DNA here is from genome assembly GCA_034641835.2 of Pinus albicaulis. Taxonomy (NCBI): domain Eukaryota; kingdom Viridiplantae; phylum Streptophyta; class Pinopsida; order Pinales; family Pinaceae; genus Pinus; species Pinus albicaulis. The sequence goes on from CM076579.1 coordinate 861,416,635, forward strand.
CCTTTGGTAGTTATCGAGTATTCTAAAGGTGAGAGAGGAGATCTATCTAACGAGAAAGGATAAAATGAGTTGAGGAAGTCACTTGTTCCCTTTATAACATCATAAAGAATCTTTTTTGTATTTTAGCGAAATCATGAACTTCGAGAAAAACTTTGCTTTTTTGAACATTTTGACAATGTAAAAAGCTTTGAGAGAAGACAATTTGTATTGCTTTATTTTCCTACCAATTATAACTCCCTTTGAAGATAACTTTTATGGCGAAAATGACTCTTTGTTCGCCTTCTTTATGACATAATTTGGACATTTATGGTGGTGAAATAAAAGACACATAGACACTAACCTAGGTGAAAGCATGGTGGTTGACCTAAGACTCTAGATGATAATGGATGAAATGACCTATAAAATGAAAATTACCATGAATAGAGTGGAGGGAGTATCATTTCAGACCTAGACATAATCAACAAACAAAATTTTATTTGAAAACTGACTTGAAAATATAAAATTTTGACCTAGGACCATTACTAAGTAAACCTGAAAAGAGTATTTTTTATGACTTAATATTTGACACTAACATGACTGATGCAAACGTCTCATTATATTCAATCCCCTCCACCTGAGAGAAACCTTTGGCCACATATATGTCATTTTTTTTCTCCACACTCCCATATGCTGCTTGCTTCACCTTGTAGACCCACTTGGATCCTACAACCGACTTCCCCACTGGTCTTGGGACAACTTCCCATGCTTTGTTTCTGATAATGGAGTCATACTCCTCAACCATGTCATCAACCCACACTGGTTGTTGCACTTCTTCCTCTAAAGAGGATGGTTCTATCTGAATGCCTTCACTCATAAGAGCCATGTATCTAGTGTACTACTTTGGGGACCTTCTATTCATGTGTTAGGATGTGGGTACTCCCACATTATCTCTCGCATCTAGCAACAATCTCTCAGCCTCTCTGGTGCACTTCCTTCCATCTCTGGTGGATGTCTCTACACGAGTGGTTTCTACTAATCTTTGTTCCTATGCTTGTATTTTCTCCACATCTTGAGGTTCATCCTTTCGAGCCAAGAGCTCCTCAATTGCATGCAACTCAAGTTACCACTCAAGGGAAGTTTGCATGGCTTTCTCTTCATCGAATTTCACATCTCTTCTGGCCACTGTCATCCTATGTGCTGGAAAGTACACCTGATAATTTTTAGGTGTATCAATGTACCCATCAAATATCCCCAACTTTTTTGTTGGCTCTAGATTATTCTGGGAATCTTTGGTCACATGGAAATAAACAGCTGAACCAAAAAAATTAAAATACGACACATTTGGTCTCTTACCTAGAAAATCCTCCTCTAGTGTACCCATCCCAAGTATCCGATGAGGACTTATGTTTTGCACAAATATTTTTGTATTTCATGCTTCCTCCCACATATATAACGGTGGGCCCTGATCGTGCAACATAGCTTGTGCTTCTCCTACAATATTTATGCTCTTTATTTCTGAAACCCCATTATGTTATGGGTTATGAGGTGCTACCAATTCTCTTTGAAATTATTTTGGGGCACAGAAGCTCTTGAATTCACTATATATGTATTATCCACCATTTTCACTCATCAAAGCCTTCACCCTCTTCCCTATATATTTCTCTACAAGTTCCTTGAACTCACAAAACTTGGAGAACGTCTAATCTTTCTTCTACATGAAGAAAACCTGACACTTTCTTGAAAAATCATCAACAAAAATCACATAATACTTGTGCTTTGTTGTGGAAGATGTCAAGAACGGTCCACACACATCTAAGTGAGCTCTCTCAAGGATCACCCTTGCTCGACTTTCCTTATCATTAAAGGTGGTGTTATCACTAAATTGTTACTGATGGGCTGCTTCACCAGTCAACCTAGAGTAACCATTTCAAACCTACTTCTAGTTGAAATTAGCCTTTTTAGACTGAGAGGGCTCTCTAAAGAATATAGAATGATATTGGCGAAATGAAGTTAAAAAAATGGCTAACTCTGAAATAGTGTTTTAATTGTGTTTTTATGCATGTGAAAGATGTGGAGAAATCACTGCCATTGGGAATATGGAGTCAGTGAAAAGAACTCAATGACATATGAACTCTTCTTATGAAAGCTAAGGCATATAGATGTTTTGATGACAAGATAACATTCACAGTAGTCTAAGTGTTTGAAGGAAGTTAGAGCATGTAATACATGAATTATAAGTAATCAAAAATCAGAATACTGAAGATAAAATTGCAGAACACATAAGACAAATACTCATGAGAACACCAATGAATCTCAGGTGAAGAAAATAAAATTGCCATTGTATATTACTGATGAATTTTTTTTACAATAGTAGGTCTGCAGTCAACATCAATCAACCCTCTATTCTTTAATAATCTGCCTATTAATAGGCTTAGGCATCTTTACATTGGGTCTACCAGCAAGGCTAAGCCTTCGAGTCCTTTTGATGACACCTAATCTAACCATAAGCATATTACAAGGAGATACAACTGACAACTGCTAATTTTATGACTTAGAAACCTAATAGGACTCTAAAACCTATTTATTACATAAATATACTTTAAAATTTCATATTTACATCGAGAAGGTCATGTGCCTAAGTGGCATTGACCATGACCAAAACATAATTTCTCCCACCAATTCAGGAGACCTGTCTTCCTACTTTTTAGGAGATGGTGTCATAATGATTGATGAATCCTCCATGATGAGCTGACAATATGAAAGGATTTGTCGAAGAGTATGTGTTTATCAAAACTTTCACCTAATGATATTTTACCTTTCCACATAGCTCATTTATCTCAAAAATACCATAAAAACTTGAAAAATATTCAAAAAACTCCTTCGCTGCAGAAACAGGGGACTTTAGGCAAGTCTATAGTGAGAGTTCGTAGACCTTTGACTTAGACCATTTATGCCACTTATATGCTCCCTTTTCTGATCCTAATTTGTTTGATGAATCCAAATAACTAAATAAAAACTTTTAACTGCCTCCATCATGACAATACCTGTGATTTATAGCAAAAAATATCCTACAGTGATTTCGTAACAATTTCTAGGCTTCAAGCCTGAGACACGCTCTGAACTTGCCTAATTGGCAGCACACTTGAAAATTCTGCTTTCCTTCTTCAAAATTTTCCCATAGCTTTGCAAGTGATGATCCAAAATGATGAAAAAATATCAAAAAGGTATTTTATCCCCCTTTCAAACCTTAGAGGCTTTGGTTTCAGTTTCCAGAGCTTCATTTGTGACTTTATTTTTAAACCTTTCTTCTTGAGCTCGGATTGTATCATCTCCATCTGCTCTTCTAACTCTTTCACTTGACCTTTAAGTTTCTTTCTCTCTTCCTGAAACCAAATATTCCTCTTCAGTTCTTAGCTTCCTCCAATTCAAATTTTGTTTCAATAACTTCCTCCCTGGCTTCTCTCAATTGCTCATTAAAAATTTGCACTTCAGTTTTTTCAATAACTTTTTCTTTACCTTTCCTCTGCATAATGATCTATTCCTTTGCTGGAGACAAGTCAATGATTTCCTATGCCATAGGTTGTTTTCCTTTGTCTGTCATTTCAGTTATTTTATTAGCCATGACACTTTTGGCAAGTTGCAACTTGGTGAGTGGTTTTCTTGGTTAGAATAAAAAACTTGCATCTTCTCCTCAGAATTCAAGTTTTTTGGTAGTGAGACCCTTCTTTTTCTTCTTGCTTCCTTTGACATCCACAACTTTGACCACTAGGGTTTCTTCTATGTCTATGGCTTGAATAATTTCCTCAAGGTTTCCTTTCCCCAATGTTTGGCTCCTAGTTATTCTTCCACTCTTTTTGATGGGCTTTGACTTGCTATTTGTAGGTGTGGGTTTTGGAACCTCTGTTTCCTGTGCATGCTCTATTTCAACCTCCATAGGCTCTACAAATATGGGCTCCATTTATTTTTCATTACACCCTCTGCTTTAGCTATAGTTTTTTCATTAATATTGAAGGAATAGCTTTTTATTTAGGTGTATTCTTTGGTGTTAATTCATCTACTTCATAACCACTAAGAAACAGGAATGCGGCTTAGTCTCTATTCAACTTTTTCAACTCCTCTAGCACTAATAGCTTGATCAATCCATGATGAAAAATTGAAGTTTCACTACCTTCTGGCCTAGCTTGAACTTTTTCTGACATCTTACCTAGGCTTCTAAATAAGAAAAATGGAAGGTGTAGAGGTTTCTTACCAGTGAAATGTAGCAAGAGTCTGAAATGATACTGATAAATAATATGGAACCTCCCTTAACATGTGAAGTATTTTTGAATTACTAAACCGAAATTTGAACCTAAACCGAAATTTGAACCAATGTATGAATATTTTTTGTGGACTTTATGGATTTGACCATAATGACATGACAAGTGGGACTCTTCAAACTTAGGATTATGACCAATTCACAAATTTTATCAATTTCATGAATTAATTTTCCAAGACAATAAAACCTATGCCTAATGACCTTCCTAACCAAAAATAAAATTTTATTGGTGATAATAAGTGGCTTTGCTATACTTCCTAAATGTACACCCTTTACATGTATCTCTCTATGCAAGTGCACCCTTTGGAAATCATATAGAAATATATTGAATGATCTTAAAATTTTTGTGGTGTAGATGGACCAACCTCCTGTGTCATAACTCACTGATGTGTCGGCTCTCCATATTCTCTTCTTTCATGCTTAATTTTGCACAATATTCTACATCCGATTTGTAGAGGTTCTTTACTTAAACCCCAATATTTTTCACCTATCCCGTGGCGTTGTGATGAAGGAACACATTTCCTTCACTGAAGATCACGTCATAGCAACGATATTCCAACATAGCAACAGAAACCAAATTATTATTTAAACCAAGAACATACATGAAATCTTTTAATGTGAGTGGATTACCTGACTCCCTTTGAAAGGTAATTGTACCTACACCAGTAGCGTTATACCTCTCGTCTTCAACCATCTCGATGTGCATTTGGAGATCCTTCTCCTCCAAGATATTGAAGAATTATTTGTTTCCAGTCATATGGAATGAAGCTCCACTATCCAAGTACCACACAGAACCCATCACAGATGACACCGTGCATGTGATGAGAGTGAAATCCAACTCGAATTGTGAAGAAAATTTTTCACCTATTTCTCCTCATGAGGAATTCTTGTTGGTCTTATTTTATGGACAATTTGTGGCATAGTTTCCATGCTCATGACAGTTGAAGCATTTTACCTTTGACAAGTCTTTCTTCTTTCCTGTCTTGTCAGACTCCGGTTTGGAATGGGATGCCTTCTCTTTCCCTTTCTTCGCCTTTCCATCCAAGGTACAGTTCTCTGATGAGGATCCATATTTGGTGCTCCGCCTAATTTCTTCTTGTACCAAATCAGACCATAGTCGCTCCTAATCTGGTAGCTTCTCCCTCCCATTCACTAAGTCCTAGTAGCTATGCTAGCTCTTGGGAATTCCTAGAAGAGCTAGGCTCACCAAATCATTCGAGGCAACAATTATTGTTGATTTTGGGTAGCATCAAATGTGCTCTAAGTCTCAAATTTTGTGGAGAGGTTTAGATACATGTATTCTAGATAACCCAGAAATTGTTTGGTTAAATTCCATTCAGATTTTATTATATATAAATAATTAATTATTTTTAAAGGGAACCTAAGTCTAAACTTAGGAAAATAAAATAATTAAAATGAATTAATAGAATATGAGTGAGAATGATCTAGAATAAACGGATCAAGTCAAAATTTAATCTTATTCGTTGATTAGAGATCTAAATCAGGTAATTGAATTCTCAACGAGAAGATTATAAGATTGGATTAAAGGGTCATTTGGAAAACACATTTTGGAGACACAGGGCAAATATCAGAGATCGATTTCTTTAGTGAGCAGTGCTCAAGAATAAAATTTGATCAAGAGATATTTTGCAGTGAGGGGAAATAGTTCTGGTTGGAAGGATTCTTCATCCGAAGAGAACATAGCAGCAGAGAGTGAGAGTGCCACAATAGCAATGCAGACCCAGTGATGCATTTCCTATGCAGTCATTTCACAGAGGTTGAAGGGAAGTCATTTTCCTGCTCAGGAGACAACGTTGGGCCAGTTTCAGATCCCGGAGAGATTTTCTGGATGCCAGAAGGCCTGAATTTCTAGCTAGTAGTGAGACCAACATAGAGACAAAAGGGCAGTCATAGCTGTGATGCAGAGTGTGGGGGTGATGCGGTCACTTTGTAGAGGTAGCATAGGGCAGTCCAATCTTTGTCTAGATCAGTGTCAGGTTCTCGTGGAGGAGTGAAGTTTCTCTCACAAGATCTCTTCTGTAATTTTCTCTGTATGATTTGATGGATGTGTCAATCATAGATTCGTAGTCATAAATACTTATTGCATAATATATAAACCCTCATATCTACTACATCAGTTTTCCCGCACTGGGTTTTTCCGGGGACATTAGTCGCAAAATAATTGTGTTGAATGGTTGTGTGATCTATGCTTGTTCAGATTTATTTCTACACTTGTATTTCTTCCGCAATTTATTAGTGTAGGTTGCAGTGTGATGTATTCAGTGTTTGTCGTAGTAAAACAACAAATATGTTTTTAAGTTAAAATTAACAGCTAGGTGAATATAATCCAATTGCAGCAATAGGATTCCTGAGTTGAAAACATTTTCACATGGTATTACAGCTTTTTTAAGATGAGTGCAGGAGAATGAAAGAATAGATCCAACATATTTAGCATTGGTGAAGCTAGAATGAAAGAGTTGCGTAAGCAGCAAATCTATCTCCCAGTTGATTGCGCAGTCCAAGCCAAGAGAGCTAGAACAACACGAAAATATCTCTCTGAGTGAGTCAATAGAGAGGTAGGATTGTTCCAAATTGCTGATTTTATGAGGCAGAGAGAGCAACACAACATATCTACACAGATCAGCAGCTAGAGTGACGTAGTTGACTGCGTAGTAGTGATTTCTGGTGCAGAGCTTTAGGAAGTTTAGATGAAACACAATTTTGGGTATTCCTGACCTCAATGAGTTTTCTTACCTAAGAAACTCAGACTCCCTGTGCAGTAGCAACCTATTTTTTGACTTGCTCCATCAGGAGTGCGTAAAGCCAGTTGCGCAGAGGGTGAGAGGCAGTAGATAGACAATGTTTGGGTGAGATGGAAACCAGCGGATTTTGTGACCAGGATCAGTTGGAGGGTGCCTCAAACTATGTAATCTGGAAGGAAAGGTTCTCCTTCCTTCTATATGAGAATGACCTCAATCACTTTATCAACAGTGCTCAAGTTGAAACGGTGGATGCAGCACCACTATGGGCCTTCAAGAAGAATATGGCTAAAGCCAAGTGGTTGATCCTCGATGAAGTGAGGGATCATATTGTTTCACACATCTGTAGCAAAGGCATAAACAACGATATGTGGGATGGGTTGGAGACACTATATCAAGGGTATTCCGAGCAACAGAAGATGTTTCTCGAGGAAAAAATGTGGACTACCAGGATGTAGAAAGGAAAGCGTATTGATCCATTCTTGTCTAGACTTAAGGAAAATCGAGATTAGTTGGCAGCCGTAGGAGTAGCTCCTAATTCCACATAGATGGTCAGATTTCCTCTCAACTCAGTTTCCAAAGGTTATCAATTTTTTCTCTAGAGCATCCTGAGAAGAGAGAACTTGTCACACTAGGAATCAATGTGGGAATCTCTTCACCAAGAAGAAATGCATAGAGACTTACTCAATTGTCAACTTGAGGGAGGTAGTAGCATCGGTTCGAAGATCAAGTATGAGGACGAAGAGAATGCGACCCTTGCATCAAACGGGAACCAAGAGCAACACAGGAGGAAGAAGGATCTATCAAATATCAAATTCTTCCGGTGTGGCGAGATGGGACATTATGTCACACAGGTTCCTCTCAGAAATAAGGACAAGGATGAGAAGCATGATCCTCAGTCCAGAGCAGCAAAGATAGAGGAGGAGGAGTTTTCTATGATCTCTCAAATACCTCTAGGAGGAAAGTGGGATTATTTGGAGTTGTATACCCAGAGATCTACAATATTGGGAAGGATCCTTGGGGATTCCACCTCTCGAATCATCACCTTTCTACGGGAGCCAAAAACAGCAGTAGTAATATGGATGGGTGCCAGTTGGTGCAGAGGAGTGGAGAAGTGACAATGCAGTAGTTAGAAATGCCAGAGTCTGAGCAGTGTTGTAGCAACGCAGAGGGACACAGTGTAGAGAAGCAGTAGCGTAACAACTTCAAAGGGACAATGTAGACGCTAGCAACAGTCAAATCTTCATCATCGAGATGCAATAAACTTGTCCAATTTTTGATGTTTTTCAGTTGCAGAAAGAAATTGTGTTGTAGTGCAGTAGAAGTTGGCAGTGGCAGAGTCAGCAACAACACAGATGCATAATTCAGAGGGAGTTGCAGTACAGATGCAGTGTTGACAGTGGCAGTGTCAACATTAGTACAGATGCAAAATTTGCACAGATTTAATGGAAAATAGTGTTAGACATCAGCAGCGCAGAGGGAGATGCTTCAAGGTCAGAGAAGTGTACAACAGGGCATATTTTTAAAGCACATTCCTTGCTAAGAGGGAGTGCTTATTTGGGGTAGCATTGGATGTGCTTTAAGTCTCAAATTTTTTGGAGATTCTTAGGCACATTTATTCCAGATAACCCAGAAATTTTTTGGTGAAATTCCACTCGGATTGTATTCTATGGAAATAATTAATTATTTTTAAAGGGACCCTAAGTCTAAACATAGGAAAATAAAATAATTGAAGTGAATTAATAGAATATGAGTGAGAATGATTTAGAATAGATAGATCAAGTCAAAATTCAATATTAGACATTGATTAGAGATCTAATCAGAGTTGTTGAAGTCTCAATGAGAAGACTATAATATTAGCTTGAAGGGTCATTTGGAAAACACATTTTCGAGACACAAGGTAGAGATCAAAGACTGATTTCTTTAGTAAGCAGTGCTCAGGAAGAAAACTTGATCAAGAGATATTTTGCAGAGAGGGGCAGTAGTTCTAGCTAGAAGAATTCCTGAGCCGGAGAGTGTTGAGAATTAGGTAGGGCTGGGTTTAATTCAAATTCTCTTCTTGATAATTAATTGTGAACATACTTATTTTACTTATGTCTTCTCTTCTTATCTTATTATGTCTTTCATCAAGTCAATTACCAAAAATATAAGAGACACAAATTTAGGCTCTTCGAGCCAAGACCAAAACATCTCCCTCTTGGAGAGGAAAACCCACAAAAAATTATTCTTATAGACTTGCAGATGACAAGTACCATGACCATGACAGAGACCCTTGACCCTTGTATGCCTCCAACACCTGAGTCACTGCTTCTTCATTGACTCCTTGAGCTGATCCTTCTTTTCTGCACCGTCCTGCACCATTCTACACCTTTTCGCACCAAGACTAGAGAGCCCAGTCTCTACTTATATTATTCTTTCTTCCTGCAGTATGTGATCCTTTCTTGTGAATTCATTACCTTATTATATACTTGTACTATGCACACCTTGCACATTCTCTTAATCTTGTTGGCTGATCTTCAACATTCAAAAATCGTGATTCCTTTGATGAGCAGATTACCCTTTCATACTATAATGATTACTTTGTTTATCATACTTATCATACTTCTTATTAATCCTACAATTCTGCACTAACACAGTGCTGCAACATTTCACTTCTCATAGTTCCTTCTTCGCGGTTCTTTCTTCACACAAAAACTAGACCTATTTCCTCTTTTCCCACATTCCTTTCTCTGCACCTCTTACAGATATATATGAATGTATTAATCTCATATTTGACCTCGCAGCTCTACCTCAGACTTGTCCTAAATTCACCGCAAATTTATCCTGAAATCTTGTCCAAAAATCAAAGACTTGCCTGAATTCTATTATGTGATTTTTGCGAAGTTTACTGGGATATTTATAGTTGTTCAACCCTATAATTAGCCGACCTATTAGTGAACTATTGTGACATATTTTGAGCCAACCTTTCCATCATTTTAAATCCAACTTGAGGAGGTAATTCAACGCTGATATTGAGCCACATTCTAAGCCATGTCTTCAAGGCTTATGTGACAATATATTGAGGCATACTTCTTTGACTTGACACTTCATATTCATGACTCTTAATTAGTACATTTATGACAAGATGACAAATCCATAAAAGGCATCAAGAATAAGTATTTTGACCTATAATAAAAACTTTCTCATGAAACTAATGAAGCAAGCATAACAAAAATACATTTTATTATCTTTTTCTTCTTCATTACATAAATACATAATTACATAGTTAATATGAAGACCGAACCTAGTTACACTTTCCAACACTCTCTCTTAACTAGGGATGTCAGGTCCCTATATTACTAGTATATTCCCTTATTGTTGTTAGTGTAACCCCATTATTGTTATTGTTGTACCCCTGTAACCCCCTTAGTGTAACCCCCTTATTTTTATTTTTGTACCCCATATTATATTTCCCTTACATTACTATTGTTAGGTCGTCTATGATTATATTGTGATCCCATGGACTCCTATATATAGAAGGAGGTTTTGTCATTTGTATCATCCAAGAATTGTTCATTTATGTAATGTATTGGAGGTTTTCCCCTAAAAGTAGTTGATTTCTAAGGCGTTGATCTCTCTTTTATTCTATTTTTGGAGCTAGTTTCACAACATTTGGGATCAGAGCGTTGGATTCTAATGTTTCGCTGCTCCAAACAGGCCATTGTGGAATTTTCACCATAACTCTTTTTCTACGAAGGTTCAGAAGCTGAAATTTTTATAGAGCGAAGCAAAAATCATGAGGAACTTCATGTAAAAATTTCTGATCTTGGTTTGCAATATTTTCAGAGATATGATTTGTGGAATTTAGGGTTTTTCAGGGTCTCGAATTTCACCTAAAACACGTCATTGTGGAATTTATGCTATAAATTGTTTTCTGTGAAGGTTCAGAAACTGAAATTTTTGTAGATCGTAGCCGAAATCCTGAGGAACATTTTGTAAAAATTTCAGATCTTAGTTTGCAAAATTTTCGGAGATATGATCTGTGGAAGTTAGGGTTTTTTCAGGCTCCCGAATATCATCTCAAAGAGGTAACCGTGGGAAAATTTTCATAACTCTCTCTATAAGAATCAGATTGGAATTCTGTAAAAAGTGGCAGGAATAACATGGACTATAGTTTCCTTTGTATCAATTTCAAAGCCGAAGGATGAAACAATGACATGTGGCACGTTGTACAAGTTTTCTCTATTGGACAAGTTCATAATTAGGTCATTGTGGGAGATTGGGCATAACTTTTCCTTGAAGAATCCAAATCAGGTCAGACCTATGGCATTCGAAAGAAGATTCAGAGGGATACTACAGGACCAAATTTCAGATATTGAATATCTGAAATCACAGAGATAATTAAGTTTTTATATAGAGTTCCTCAAAATCAAGAAAAAGGTGTGTATTTTTTTCTTCGAATTCCATAATTCTTGTTTGAAGAATTAGTTTGAATTGATTCCAAGGGCATATTGTAGAATAGATATCAGTATTGGGTTATAAAATGCTGCTTAAAAGGAATTCAAAACCCATTAAGCCTTCAGAAGGCTCTACTATGACTCATGAGGATGAAGAAGCACAACATGACAATCAAACTTATAAGAGCAAGTGCACAAAATTTCGCTCTCGCAAAGAGAAAAAAAAAAAAGAAATGGAAGTTTTGAAGAAAGGCGTGGAAGCTAAGATGGATGGTTTGAAGAAATGCATGGATGGTTTGAAGAATGGCATGGAATCTGGTGCAGAATCTAAGATGGATGACATGGAAGAATAAATAAAAAAACATGAAGAATGATCTAAAAGCAGACATGGAAGGTTTGACAAAGTTGATACAAGAAATGTTTCCTAATGGCGAAAATATAGTAGAGGAAACTCCTGATGAGAAAAAAATAAATGTTAATCGTGATTTCATAAACTCTAATGTTGGATGGAAGACCCACCATATTCCAAATATGGATATGAGGAAGTTTGATGGCAAGGATCCCGTAACATGGATACTACAGATGGAGCAATATTTTGATCTCAATAATGTACAAAACACACAAAAGGTACACATTGCAACTTTAAATTTAGAACAAAATACATTTGTATGGTATCGATGGCTTTGCTCCTGTAAAAAAATTCATTTGGTCAATTTTTACGAAGGAAATGATAACACATTATGAGGATAAAAAGAGAAACACCTTCTTTAGCAAACTGATAAATCTCAAACAAAAGGGTTCAGTGGTGGAGCACATTAAGGACTTCCAACAATTGAATATAAGGGTAACTGATATTCCAGAAGAACAGAGGATTGATGTCTTCATAGGGACTTTAAAGGATAACATCCAACATGAAGTCCGTGTTTGGGAACTTGATTCATTGGAGAAGGCATTCAGATTGGCAAGAAACTTGAATGTAAAATTATGGCTATAAGGAAGCCTACCACTCATATCTATAAATATGGAAGTATTGCTACTCCTAGACTTCCACAACCTACAAGGTTGACACCACAACAATTCGAAGAAAAAATAGCAAAAGGGCTTTGCTACAATTGTGATAGAAAATTCACTAAAGGTCATAAGTGTGCTTAGAAGAAATTATTTTACATGGGTTGTGAAGAGGAGGAAGAAAATGAACAAGAAAATTCAAAAGAAGAGAATATACACCAGGAAGCAACCCCAGAAGAAGAAGAAATGAGTCTGACCATGTTAGTCATCAGTATTTTTCACTTGTTGGTGATGACTAGTTGTAACAGCCAAGTTTTCTAGCATCTGATCTAAAAATTTGTCAAATTTTCCAGCTGGAAAACACCCATAAAATTTTTTTTCCCTCTTACCTTTCAATCCACCCATGACGAGATGAAACCTCATTATCAAATCCTATCTAGCCTCAGCCATACTAGTTTTCCCATCAACTCTAAAGAAACAATCCAAATCTGTCCAAAAAGTTTCCCCTAAGTTAGGTAGTGGCGCTTTAGGCATTTCTCCCTTAGCAAACCAATCTAAAGACAAACAACCTCTACCTGCTATAGACCAGTCATAACAGACCTTCCCATTCTGCAAATAAAGTTGGTTACAGCCCTAGGTCACGCCACTAATACACCCTCAAGTCTCAGCAGTACATGGACCATAAGTCAAACTCATTCTAGGTGTTTTTACAGTGTTTTAATGGATATTTCAAGGACAGAGGCATACCAGCATCCCAGAAGACAATATTTGGCTCCACATGAGAAGACAGTTGCTTCTCAATGTGATCTTGAGCCTAGGATGCAGCTATAAAGAAGAGAGTTTTTCATTAAGCTCTTGTGATCACAATCAAAGCCTGAAAGGACAGTGAAAGGAAAAATAACACTGTCAAAAGGCTGATGATATGGCATGACTAAAATAAACTCCTTCATTCTATAAGTAGAGGGTTTTAAGGACTGAAGAACCTCCTTCATTTTATAAGGAGAGGGTTAAGAGGGCCTCCTTCATTCATAAACAGAGGGCCAGAGCAGTGACTCATTTCAAGGTTTGGACTGATTAAGAGACAAATGGTAAGAGCAACAGAAGATAGTTGAAAGCTTCTGAACAGGGAAATCATGTAAAAAAAAAGGAAGAGCATGAGTACTATAACTATCAACAAGGCTGGCTTATCTCCTATCAGAGTTTGCCTTCAAGACAGTCTGGAGCCAAGAAGTGTACAAACTTTTCTAAGGGGTGTGATTTCCTTAAAAAGCTACAAAAAGCTCATCTCCTTGATAAACAGGCTTGACATTTAATCTCTGTTCCTTTAAACCAAACAGAGTTGAAGAATAGTTGAAATCAGCTGGGTTAGACACAAGCCAAAGGATGATAATTGTTTTTCAAAAGGTTCTGGAACAAACATTCAAAAGCAATACCTGCATGCCACTGTTACAAATGAATGCAACTTCCTTATGAAAATAGGTTAAAGGTGCTTTGCTTTTGAAGTTTGAGTAGAGAAGGAGTTTTCAGAAGAAGTGCCCTCTTGATCGACAGATGATAGTGAAGCCCAGGTTTCTTGCAGACCTCCTTCACAGAAGAACAAAGGGGCAACTTCCCTTATTCACTTTTCAACTCTAGTGCATCATCCCTTGTTTTATTTTTACCCATAGTCAAAAAGAAACTCCAACAACACCTTCCATCTCATCTAGTTTTCACAATGAGAATGACCATATCCAAAACATCAAGAGCAGACATGGTCAATGTAGGTTTCAAAAGGGTGAAGCTATCTCCCTCATAATGTCAAATGAAAATCTCACATAACACAATTTGTTTTCCTATAGGTGTCCTTTTTCAATGAGGAGACACTAACTAATGTTGTTATTCCGAAGGTGTTGCTCGTTATATTCATAAAGACCTTTTTAGGAAGCTTGTCAAAAGTGACAGCAAATGAGCAACACAAGGATAAGAGGAGGAAAAAGAATATGGAAAGTGCAGTTGAGTTTTCTTCCCCAGTAAAAAGGCAGTTGCACTCAAAGGACACATCTATAATCTTTCATGTGGCTCAGAGCAAAATTTTCTTCACTAGTACAGATATCAGAAAAGAAAGACATGTTTTCCCCTTTTATAAGAAAACACTGAAAGGATTTGGTCTTTGAATGTTTCTTATAAGTGAATAGGTTCATACCTATTAAAGTTGTTAAAAAGGGCATGCACATCCTTTTGCCAACATTATTTAAAGTATGGGCCCCTCATAGCACATTTAAAATCATTTTGGTTTTCAAAAACGAACAAAGGCATTTGTTTCAAAGAAGAAAACTTTCAAAAACCCTCACAAGTCAAACTCAAGGGTAGTTGGATTTTTTGCGTTCAAAAAGATAGAAGGACCGTTGCAAGGCCTTTTAAAATTCTCAAAGCACAAGGCAACGCTACCCTCTGCTGTTCTCAAAATCGAAGAAAGAGCTTTGAGTGAAATTCCACGGAGTTTTCAGGTTTTGGACTGTGCGGAAAGCCTGTAGCGTTGCGTGGCGTGTTCAGGCAAACTTTTTCCACAGGACTCCACTACTGCGCAGCGCACCTGTAGGCACTGGTCAAGTCGGCCCGAAAGCCTCCTTTTGCATGGCGTTTTTCATAGCAAACGTGTCGCGCACACTTTAAATGGTCCAAACACCCTCAAACAAGTCTGGAAGTTGCTCCAAACCTCAAGCAAGGCTTGCCATCGAATTATCAAGGTATTTATGTGCCTCCTTGGTATATTCAAAATTGTTAAGTGGTGGAAAAAGGGATGAAACTCACGGTGTGAATCACAGTTTTAAGTTTTTAAAGAGAGATGTGTTTTTGTTTAAAACTCGAGACTTGTTGTGGCTATGTTTGCTAGAGGTGAAACAGTAAGAATGGTGAGTTTTTATTGATGTAAAAAGCCCATTAAACTGCCCTCAAAACAATGATAAAAGATGGAGGCACTGTTTTAAAGCAGAAACTCAGTATTTGAAAAATGAAACAGTGGTCCTAATTTCAACCACAGTAATCATACATATATTACTTGGTCATTGTTCAAAGTTTTCCTCGGTGCGGTGAAGAGCAAAGTCAGGGCTGCCTTTTTGACCATAAACAGACCTTAGTGGGTAAAGCTGTCATTGCCATTTGGAGGTGTTTGTCAAAATCTGTGTGAGAAAACAGTGAAGACAAGGAGGGTGTTTTTATTGGGAGGATTTTTGTTTTCCCTTGTCTAAAATACAAGGTTGTCCTGTTGTCCTCAAAACACCTAGAGCCATGTGACCTTACACAAACACAGAAATCACTTGATTGTGTATCTTTTGTTGACTGTGTGCTTATTATTAAATTTACTTGTTGATTGGCATACAAAGGGGAAAGAGCAATGTTCTGAGAGAAGCAGGGACCTAATAGCAAATAAAACATTTTACACAGCTTTGAGGCAAATTTACCTTGATCAAAACAGTGATTTACAAAGAAGACAGAGTATTGTTTGAGAACACATTTCAAGGAATCATTTTTGAGGCAGTTTAGTTTTGCATAGGGCATCTATAACAAGATGCCTTCCAGGCAGGATAGTAGGAGTGGATTGCATAAGAGATATGAACCTATTTCCACTGAAGAAGTGAATTCCCACCCATCAATATTGTTCAATTTCCATGAGGTCGGGTGTTTAGATTTTTGTCAAAGGGTGCAAGAGGTGAAGAGTTTTTATCCTTTAACACATCTTTGTGCTTTGAGGTTCAGAGACAAGCATTTCCAGTTGGCAGGCCTTGACTTCGAATTTTCCCCAAGATCCATCTCCAAGGCTACTAAAATCCCCTATATTGGTGAGAAATGGTTTAAACAAATCCATTTGGACTCAGATGATTACAAGAACTTTCTAAAGCCTGAGCACAGAGAATCATGTCCTTCTGTTTTCCCTTTTTCATATCTTTTAGCCAGCTACGCCCCTCTCATGAAGATTATCATGAAGTACTTCACTTGTGAGGGGAGATTCTCCCAAATTTATGCATATCACATTCGACTGCTCATGCATTTCACTAGGGCCAGATTGCTAAATCTTCCCTTATTCTTACACAAGAGCATCGAGAAAATGGCCTCCACTGTCCAGAAGAAGCCTCCTTCACAGCAAATAGCCTGTCTCTTCCATCACTCTCTCATCAAAATCATCATTCTTCATCAGCTTGAAAAGAGAGAGGTCTCTTGGGATGTTTTCATCACCCATCCGGATTTCTCCACTGTCCCTCCAGTCCATACATCCCCTACAACTCCTACTCATCGTCCCTCACCTTCTTCTAGCAGACTCACTCCTAAAAAGCTCAAGTTTACTACAGAACAAACAAAGAAACATGAAGAAGGAGAAGAAAGTGACCAACAAGAGGAAGAAGGACATGAGCAAGAGGAAGAAAGTGTTGAACAAAAGCATGACAGTGATGAGGGTGAACAACAGACTCATGATGAGGGTGAGCAGCCTTATGAGACAGAGCAACAGCATGGAGATGATGAATATTAAGGGCATGACAGTGATGAGCAAGGGCAGCCAAAAGATGATACACAGCAGCCTCCTCAGGAACAACAACCTCTTCAAGAAGAACAACAAACTCAAAAAGAAGAGAAAAAAGGCGAAAAAGGTAAAGGGGCCATGCCCTCTTCTCCTAAAAAGGCCAAGCCTCGGACAGCAAAGAAAAGAGTGCCTAGGGTTGTCACTCCAAATGTGACAAGGGCCCTCCGGAGTAAAGGAAAATTTCCAAAGAAGCCCATGATTGATTTTCCTAGAAGGAAGAGCACTAGAATAGCCACCCAAAGCAAAGGGAAGGGTAAGGAAGAAGGCAGTCATGAACAAGAGAGTGCATTCGACATCATCCCAATCCAAAGCAATGATAGTGATAATGAGGCTCGGATTCTACAAAACCTCTTAATCCATAGAGAAGGCCAAATTGATGCTTTGAAGGATGATCTTCATAGGGCAAGGAATTCCAATCAATTTCTACAAATCCAAAATAGGCAAATGAGTGTCCATATGGCTGTTTATGAGACACGGGAAACCAAGTACAAGAAGGAGGACTCCAAGGCCCAAGCAAGGTTGGAAGAGCTCATAGGCGAGTTTGATGAAAGTGAAGGTGAAGATCAGCCTAGGCGAAAGAGGCCTAGAACCATGGGGCTTAAAAAGGCCCTTGAGAAGCAAAAAGAAGAGGAAAATGCCTTTCTCTAATCCACCCCTCTCACTGCATTGCTTGAACAGGAGATAGAGAAAAATAGGGAGGCATGGCTTGAGAGAGTCAATGACCACTTGGAGAAGAAATTGGAGAAGGAAAATAGGGATTTATACCTTCAAAGGAGAATGACGAGGCATTATAAAAAGTTAAATCAGTTTGCCCGACGCAAGTTGAAGGTTGCTCAAGAAAAGCTCAAGGAGGCTAAAGGGAAGCGCCCGACACGGAAAGTGAGGAAAGACACATCGGGACTTTATATTTTGGCCTCTTCTTCACAACATGTTGCTGAGAACCCTTGAGGGTCATGCTCACCAATTTTGGGCGATTTTCGACATATTTTGGTTTTTTGGCATTTTTGGGTTTTTGGCCAAAATTCATGGGCTTCGCCATATCAGTTTGGAGGATCATCAAAGGAGGAGAATGGTATCATTGGATGCCATAATTTCAGGAGCACACACTCAGTGATTTTTAGGACATTTGAAGATCATTTTCTCCCTCAAAATGGCGAAAAATTCCCGCTTTTTCTACACTCTGCCCGGTCTATCAGCAAAGCTTATTTTCTGGTTTTTTACAAATAGGCCTATTTTTTGAGGACTTCCAAGCATCCGATTGGGAAAATTCAAGTTTTTCCAGAAATTAGACACTTAGATCTTTCCAACGAGCTATCATGAGCCTCGTTTCGACATCGGAAGGCTGCCAAAAGTTACCGGCAAGTCAGGGGACCTTTTGCTGATGTATTTTTTGAGTGTTTTTGTAAACATTGAACCTTTAAAATCTATTTTTTCCTCATGTGTGTTTAGCTATTTTTTCACATGAGAAGTTATGAAAAGTCAATTTATTTCCCTCTTTTAGCATTTTTTAGATATTTTATGAGATATTTTGTGCCTTGGGCTTTGCAAAGCCTCAAGGACAAGATTAGATATTTTGAATAGGCCAATGAGATTGCAAACTGAACTAAGACGTTTTCCTCACTTGAGCCTATTTATTCCAAAGGCTTTCATTGTAAACAAGGCTGAACTTGATGATAGAATCAATATATGGTCATATAAGCTTTGGAAGAAATACTTGTCTCATGCTTTTGGATAGTCTCTTGGATCTTCTTGGATGATGAAAGAGGATTGTTGTTGGATTCCATGACTCGGTAGAATGGTATAGTGTATCTCTCTTTGTTTTGTTTCCTAGTTTTCATTCATGAATCCATGTTTCTTGGTTGCTATAGAAAATTAGAGAACAGATTTGAGACATGCCCTTGGAGGCACCTCAAATTTTCTGTTTCTTCATAGCTTCCATGTTTTCTTCATCCTTAGTCACATTAAAGAATTCTTGATTACTCTTTAATAACTTAAGGATATTGCTGCTTATTTCATTCATGGTTTTATCCATGCTAAGTATGATTTATGGTATGCCCTGCTTACTCATGGCTAGCCATAGCTCCATCCATGAAATTTCTCTTTGACTGATTAGATTGTCATTTGTTGAACCAAGGAGGTCTTGGTCTGATCTAGCCCTTTGTCTAAGACTATGCATCTTGTTTTCAAAGTGCCCAATAACTTGAAGTATTGTGTTTAGGCTTTCCAGCATAGTGATTTAAGTTGTTTGTCTGTCTTAAGTGTATTTCCCCAAATTCTGATAGTCATTTCCCAAAGTTAGAGAGTTATATATCTCTATGCATGGCTTGAATGTTTATTTCTATGTATTGATTAGCTTATAGTTACATTTCTCATGATTAATGGTTTTCCCTACCATGTTTATGTCAGCTATTAAACTAGTTATGCTTGAAATCATTTGTTGTTCCCAAACTTGATGTTCATTTTATTCCATTTTGCCCAAAGATGCTTTCTACCTCAAATCAAATCGACCCTTCAACAGCCTTGTATCACCATCTGATAGCTTTCTTGACCTTTTCGACCCCATAGCCCAGTTGATCTGACATATTTTTACCTATCTTATATCTTTGATCAGTTTCATCCCTCACAACCTAAAAACCAAAACCAAAAAACCTACTTCATAACTAGCCTAAAATCAGAACACAATAAGAAAACACACAGATATCCCTTACACATATAGAGAGAGCCCTCTCTGAGTTCAGGAAGGCTAGGTCCTTGGGCTCCAAAGATTGGTTTGATGTTACACGGTCATTTGGCTTGCCAATCAACCAAATCACGAGACCCTAACATAATGGCGATCACGGTGGGACCTTCTGAGTACATGACCGTCTAGCGAACTCTTATAGACTCTTTAGTCCTTCAACTTTAAACTCATACCATCAGCTTATAAAATCATTTAGAGTAAACTCTTTGTTTCACCATCTTAACAAAGTGATGAAACAGGTTTAGAATACTTTAATAAACCATAGGCTGCACATAAAAACTCAGAAAAACCCCAAAACATTCCCAGATTGGTTTTCCCTAGTTACTGGTGGTGGACCATAGCTACATCTTTACAAAAACAACCAAGTTCCACCTGGCGACTCCACTAACCTCTAGTAGACCTAAAAATTCCATAAAAAACCAAAAATTCATAAACCATACCTTTCTGCTAACTCATCCTTCCAAAAACTTAAGCTTAGGGTGGAAACTTTGTAATCAGTGACAAACTAAGTATAACTTAGCGATTCAAAAAACCTCACCTAAACATTGGAGATAAGCAGAAGCCTTCATGCCAAGAGAACCATTAGCTTGTCCATACAGCCTAGCAAATTGTTGAAACCAAGTGAATCACTCTTCTTTGCAATTTTCCATCTCAAAGTTTGCTATAAAATTTTTTCCCAAAGCATCTTTGATAGTGTTGGTGGTGGACCATAGCTCTCATAGAAACCCACCTGGTGACTCCACTAGCCTCCAGTAGGCCTATTACTCCACTAGTCCTTATAAAATCTCCTGGGAATGCATTAAGCAATCCCAGTCATGTTGATGGTGGACAACACAATCCAAATCCTCCACCTGGCGACTCCACAATCTTCACTAGACCAAAAGACTCCACTGGTAGAGAACTTTAGACTGATTGAAAAGACACAGTGACCCTATATGATTAACAAAGATGGATCCAAGGACACAAAGGAGAAATTCTCCGATGAGCAAGAACATATCCCTGGATTCCCACACAAAATGCCTAAAGACATAAATTGGATAGAAAACCTACCTATCTTTCGAGATGAAAATGTTGACGACCCATTGTTACACCTCATCAATTTTCATATACATGTATGGAGGTTAAAGGTTGAATGGCATGAGGATTGCCTCATGAAAATGTTCATGGGTACATTAGAAGGAAAGGCAAGAGAATGGTATGAAGGCCTAGAACCTGGCATCTTGTTTTCTTTCAAAGATTTCCACAAAATATTTTGTAAACACTATATAGGGCATTGCCCATCTCTATCATTGGCTGAAAATTGTTGTGATCAATCTAAAGACCTCATACAACACCTTGCAAGCATTGATGAAAACTTAGGAAAATGGCATCCTGAGGATTATTTAGAGGAGATCCATAATTTTCTTACCCAAACTAACCATCAAGATGACCAAGAAGAGTCGATCCCAGATGAAATCCATCAAAAAATAAGAGAGGATCCACAAGAGCTCTTTGAAAAGGTTAAAACAAATAACAATCCATCTGCCCTTCCTTGTAAAATACAAGAGGAAATTCAGCCACAAGATCAACTTCCACAAAAAATGGAAAGAAATTGTTGCCCAATCCAAAGAAAACAGAAAATACCTCTTCCTTTAACTGAAGAGGAAATAGATCAACTTATAAACATGCAGACAGCCTCTGAAACTTCATATAACCAAAAATTTTCTAATCTTTCTCCTGTTAATCTTGCATATCATAAGTCAAAAAATAAATCTGTAAATCAATTTGAAGAAAAGCAATCTGATAGTCCAATATGCATATCTGGTGAAATTACTTATGTTAATGATTCTCCAAGTTTTGATCAATATGTTGATGATTATGATTTCCAAACATAAGCTAACTTTGCAGAATACCCAGTTTTTTATTTTTGGGAGGAAGCTCAGTTTCATAAACTTGAGAAAAGTGAGCAGCCATTATAGGTCATATATGACACTGATGAGGAGAGCCTTGAGAGTTTAGAAGTAAGTGAAGAGTCTCGGACTCTTTGCTCTACTTCACTTCATTCCATCAGAGATAACATTCACATAATTGGAAATCAACAGTTTTTCAGCTTTGATGATGAGGTTGAGGAGGATGATGAAATTCTCGAGCATGTTGTAAATGAGAAGCCTTTTCCTGAAATGTTTGAGGAAATAATTTTGGACATGGAATCTTCCTTAACTCCATATTTGCAGCCACCAAGTTCCATTGAGTTACAAATTGCAGATGAAGAAATAGAGGTTGATAAACACATGAGAGTTGTCACACTATCCTTTCAAGATAATTTACTATCAAAGTGTATCCCTGCTCATCAACCAGATGACCTTCACACATTTTTCAGTCCAATTAATCAGAACACATCAGCTTGGAAAGAAAACTACACTGCAATATATGATGAGTCTGATAGTTCAATTAATCATCAGCAAGGGGAAGAGTTGCTTTACCAGGGGAGTCCCAAATATAGCCAAGTGGAAGAACGAGTAGTCTTGAATGAAGCCTATATATCAAATCTTCTAGATCAGGTATTATTCCAAGATCCATTTGTTTTTTTCCTTGAGAAATCTGAAGGAGTAGTGGGTTCTATCATGAACAAGTTGCTACCAAGAATGGGAAAAAACTTAAGCACTACTGTCCGAAAACAAGCCAAATGGGAGTGGCCTTTTCATTACTTCAGCATCATGAAAGAACCAAACCAAGATCAACCATGCAATCATATACTTGACTGGCTATATTTGAAATAAGATTTCACCAAATGAATGTATGTTGTGTATAGTTTAGACTAGGATAGATAGATAGCTGTGGAAAATAAGCTCAGCCTAGTAAGCATTTTTTCAGTTTTAGATTGTTTGAAGAAAAATTAAAAAAGCAGAAAATACAAAAACAGTAAAAAGTAGAAAAAGAGGGAAGTTTCTAAAAAGAAATGGTATAGCCCCATACCCAAAAATAGTCATGCTGAAAGCGAGCAAGTCTAAATGCCGCTACTAGTGCTCAAATGTCTTGTTCAGTTATCTAGCCTAATCATAACTGAACATGTTTTAAATTTATTTGCTGATAAGTTAGTGAGTGGAAAAGATGGTCAAAATTGTGTAAGCTTGACTTATCAAAGAGAGTAGATTAGGAAAATATACTAGTTCCACATGCTCAAAACATACCCAAAGAGGAAAGCGGGGATGAAAAACAAATTGTGCATCCTAGCCCCGTTTTTCCTAGTTTCCATTTTATGCAAAATAATATTTTTGTGCAGCTTGTCTTTCATGCCGCAGGTACATGACAAATCAGACTGTCTAACCCTGATTTGATCATTTTTCAATTTCGTTTTTTAGATTAGAGAATAAAATCCTGTCAAACAGCTTAACCTTGACAGTTGATCTAGCATAGGTAGAGTAATGAAGGATTTCATCCGTTTAATCTGAACTCCCGGCAGATATAAGTGTAGAACTAGATAGGTTCATTTTTCAAAAAGAAAAAAATATATTTTTCAAAAGGGTTGCTAGTCCAAATGCACCCAAAGGAAGAAAAAATGTTAGGAAAGATAGTGGGGTAGGTAGAAATATCATTGATGCTAATCGTGCTGTCATTTTTCAGAAGTAGCATCAAGGAAGAATGAAATTTGTGCCAATGGGTAAGGCACTGATCTTCATAAGCCAAAGATCTGAAATTCTGGACACCTCCTGAAAAGGAGCTGCCCTCCCCAAATGGAGCCACTGTTAGTCATCAATATTTTTCACTTGTTGGTGATGACTAGTTGTAACAACCAAGTTTTCTAGCAGCTGATCTAAAAATTTGTCAAATTTTCCAGCTGGAAAACACCCATAAAATTTTTTTTCCTTCTTACCTTTCAGTTCGCCCATGATGAGATGAAACCTCATTATCAAATCCTATCTAGCCTCAACCATACTAGTTTTCCCATCAACTCTAAAGAAACAATCCAAATCTGTCCAAAAATTTTCCCCTAAGTTAGGTAGTGGCGCTTTAGGCATTTCTCCCTTAGCAAACCACTCTAAAGCCAAATAACTTCTACCTGCTATAGACTAGTCATAACAGACCCTCCCATTCTGCAAATAAAGTTGGTTACAGCCCTAGGTCGTGCTACTAATACACCCTCAAGTCTCAGCAATACATGGACCATAAGTCAAACTCATTCTAGGTGTTTTTACAGTGTTTTAATGGATATTTCAAGGACAGAGGCATACCAGCATCCCAGAAGACAATATTTGGCTCCACATGAGAAGACAATTGCTTCTCAATGTGATCTTTAGCCTGGGATGCAGCTACAGAGAAGAGAGTTTTTCATTAAGCTCTTGCGATCACAGTCAAAGCCTGAAAGGACAGTGAAAGGAAAAATAACACTGTCAAAAGGCTGATGATATGGCATGACTAAAAGAACCTCCTTCATTCTATAAGTAGAGGGTTTTAAGGACTGAAGAACCTCCTTCATTTTATAAGGAGAGGGTTAAGAGGGCCTCCTTCATTCATAAACAGAGGGCCAGAGCAATGACTCATTTCAAGGTTTGGACTGATTAAGAGACAAATGGTAAGAGCAGCAGAAGACAGTTGAAAGCTTCTGAACAGGGAAATCATGTCAAAAAAAAAGGAAGAGCATGAGTACTATAACTATCAACAAGGCTGGCTTATCTCCTATCATATTTTTCCTTCAAGGCAATCTGGAGCCAAGAAGTGTACAAACTTTGCTAAGGGGCGTGATTTCCTTAAAAAGCTACAAAAAGCTCATCTCCTTGATAAACAGGCTTGACATTTAATCTCTGTTCCTTTAAACCAAACAGAGTTGAAGAATAGTTGAAATCAACTAGCTTAGACACAAGCCAAAGGATGATAATTTTTTTTCAAAAGGTTCTGGAACAAACATTCAAAAGCAATACTTGCATGCCACTGCTACAAATTAATGTAGTTTCCTTATGAAAATAGGTCAAAGGTGCTTTGCTGTTGCAGTTTGAGTAGAGAAGGATTTTTCAGAAGAAGTGCCCTCTTGATGGACAGATGACAGTGAAGCCCAGGTTTCTTGCAGACCTCCTTCACAAAAGAACAAAGGGGAAGCTTCCCTTATTCACTTTTCAACTCAAGTGCATCATCCCTTGTTTTATTTTTACCCACAGTCAAAAAGAAACTCCAACAGCACCTTCCATCTCATCTAGTTTTCACAATGAGCATGACCATATCCAAAACATCAGAAGCAGACATGGTCAATTTAGGTTTCAAAAGGGTGAAGTTATCTCCCTCATAATGTCAAATGAAAATCTCACATAACACAATTTGTTTTCCTACAGGTGTCCCTTTTCAATGAGGAGACACTAACTAATGTTGTTATTCCGAAGGTGTTGCTCTTTATATTCATAAAGACCTTTTTAGGAAGCTTTTCAAAAGTGACAGAAAATGAGCAACACGAGGATAAGAGGAGGAAAAAGAATATGGAAAGTGCAGTTGAGTTTTCTTCCCCAGTAAAAACGCAGTTGCACTCAAAGGACGCATCTATAATCTTTCATGTGGCTCAGAGCAGAATTTTCTTCGCTAGTACAGATATCAGAAAAGAAAGACATGTTTTCCCCTTTTATAAGCAAACAGTGAAAGCAATTGGTCTTTGAATGTTTCTTATAATTGAATAGGTTCATACCTATTAAAGCTGTTAAAAAGGGCATGCACATCCTTTTGCCAACATTATTTAAAGTATGGGCCCCTCATAGCACATTTAAAATCATTTTGGTTTTCAAAAATGAACAAAGGCATTTGTTTCAAAGAAGAAAACTTTCAAAAACCCTCACAAGTCAAACTCAAGGGTAGTTGGCTTTTTTGCGTTCAAAAGGATAGAGGGACCCTTGCAAGCCCTTTTAAACTTCTCAAAGCACAAGGCAACGCTACCCTTTGCTGTTCTCAAAATCGAAGAAAGAGCTTTGAGCGAAATTCCACAGAGTTTTCAGGGTTTGGACTGCACGGAGCGCCTATAGCATTGCGCGGCACATTCAAGCAAACTTTTTCCACAAGACTCCACTGCTGCGCGGCGCGCGGCACGCCTATAGGCACCGGTCACGTCGGCCCAACAGTGACCCGACAGCCTCCTTTTGCGCGGCGTTTTTCACAGAAAACGTGTCGTGCACACTTTAAATGGTCCAAATGCCCTCAAACAAGTCTAGAAGCTGCTCCAAACCTCAAGCAAGGCCTGCCATCGAATTATCAAGGTATTTATGTGCCTCCTTGGTATATTCAAAACTGTTAAGTGGTGGAAAAAGGGATGAAACTCACGGTGCGAATCACAGTTTTAAGTTTTTTAAAGAGATATGTGTTTTTGTTTAAAACTCGAGAATTGCTGTGGTTATGTTTGCTAGAGGTGAAACAGTAAGAATGGTGAGTTTTTATTGATGTAAAAATCCCATTAAACTGCCCTCAAAACAATGATAAAAGATGGAGGAATTTTTTTAAAGAAGAAACTCAGTATTTGAAAAATGAAACAGTGGTCCTAATTTCAACCACAGTAATCATACATATATTACTTGGTCATTGTTCAAATTTTTTCTCGATGTGGTGAAGAGCAAAGTCAGGGTTGCCTTTTTTACCATAAACAAACCTTAGTGGGTAAATTTTTCATTGCCATTTGGAGGTGTTTGTCAAAATCTGTGTGAGAAAACAGTGAAGACAAGGAGGGTGTTTTGATTGGGAGGATTTTTGTTTTTCCCTTGTCTAAAATACAAGGTTGTCCTGTTGTCCTCAAAACACCTAGAACCATGTGACCTTACACAAACACAGAAATCACTTAACTGTGTATCTTGTGTTGACTGTGTGCTTATTATTAAATTTACTTGTTGATTGGCATACAAAGGGGAAAGAGCAGTGTTCTGAGAGGAGCAGGGACCTAATAGCAAAGAAAACATTTTACACAGCTTTGAGGCAAATTTACCTTGATCAAAACAGTGATTTACAAAGAAGACAGAGTATTGTTTGAGAACACATTTCAAGGAATCGTTTTTGAGGCAGTTTAGTTTTGCAGAGGGCATATATAACAAGATGCCTCCCAAGCAGGATAGTAGGAGTGGATTGCATAAGAGATATGAACCTATTTCCATTGAAGAAGTGAATGCCCACCCATCAGTGTTGTTCATTTTCCATGAGGTCGGGTGTTTAGATTTTTGTCAAAGGGTGCAAGAGGAGAAGATTTTTTCTCCTTTAACACATCTTTGCGCTTTGAGGTTCAGAGACAAGAATTTCTAGTTGGCAGGCCTTGACTTCAAATTTTCCCCAAGATCCATCTCCAAGGCTACTAAAATCCCCTATATTGGTGAGAAATGGTTTAAACAAAGCCATTTGGACTCAATTGATTACAAGCCCTTTCTAAAGCTTGAGCACATAGAATCATGTCCTTCTTTTTTCTCTTTTTCATATCTTTTAGCCAGCTACGCCCCTCTCATGAAGATTATCATGAAGTACTTCACTTGTGAGGGGATATTCTCCCGAATTTATGCATATCACATTCGACTGCTCATGCATTTCACTAGGGCCAGATTTCTAAATCTTCCCTTCTTCTTACACAAGAGCATCGAGAAAGCGGCCTCCACTGTCCAGAAGAAGCCTCCTTCACAAAAAATAGCATGTCTCTTCCATCACTCTCTCATCAAAATCATCATTCTTCATTAGCTTGAAAAGAGAGAGGTCTCTTGGGATGTTTTCATCACTCCTCCAGATTTCTCCACTGTCCCTCCAGTCCATACATCCCCTACACCTCCTACTCATCATCCCTCACCTTCTTCTAGCAGACTCACTTTTAAAAAGCTCAAGTTTACTACAGAACAAGCAAAGGAACATGAAGAAGGAGAAGAAAGTGACCAGCAAGAGGAAGGAGGACATGAGCAGGAGGAAGAAAGTGCTGAACAATAGCATGACAGTGATGAGGGTGAACAGTAGACTCATGATGAGGGTGAGCAGCATTATGAGACAGAGCAACAGCATGAAGATGATGAACAAGGGCATGAAATTGATGAGCAAGGGCAGCCAAAAGATGATACACAGCAGCCTCCTTAGAAACAACAGCCTCTTCAAGAAGAACAGTAAACTCAAAAAGAAGAGAAACAAGGCGACAGAGGTAAAGGGGCCATGCCCTCTTCTCCTAAAAAGGACAAGCCCCGGACAGAAAAGAAGAGAGTGCCTAGGGTTGTCACTCCAAATGTGACAAGGGCCCTCCAGAGTAAAGGAAAATTGCCAAATAAGCCCATGATTGATTTTCCTAGAAGGAAGAGCACTAGAATAGCCACCCATAGCAAAGGGAAGGGTAAGGAAGAAGGCAGTCATGAACAAGAGAGTGCATTCAACATCATCCCAATCCAAAGCGATGATAGTGATAATGAGGTCCGGATTCTAGAAAACCTCTTAATCCATAAAGAAGGCCAAATTGATGCTTTGAAGGATGATCTTCATAGGGAAAGGAATTTCAATCAATTTCTACAAATCCAAAATAGGAAAATGATTGTCCATATGGCTGTTTATGAGACACGGGTGACCAAGTACAAGAAGAAGGCCTCCAAGGCCCAAGCATGGTTGGAAGAGATCATAGGCGAGTTTGATGAAAGTGATGGCGAAGATCAGCCTAGGCGAAAGAGGCCTAGAACCATGGGGCTTAAAAAGGCCCTTGAGAAGCAAAAAGAAGAGGAAAATGCCTTGCTCCAATCCACCCCTCTCACTGCATTGCTTGAACAGGAGATAGAGAACAATAGAGAGGCATGGCTTGAGAGAGTCAATGACCACTTGGAGAAGAAATTAGAGAAGGAAAACATGGATTTAGACCTTCAAAGGAGAATGACGAGGCATTATAAAAAGTTAAATCAGTTTGCCCGACGCAAGTTGAAGGTTGCTCAAGAAAAGCTCAAGGAGGCTAAAGGGAAGCGCCTGGCACGGAAAGTGAGGAAATACACATCAGGACTTTAGATTTTGGCCTCTACTTCACAACATGTTTCTGAGAACCCTTGAGGGTCATGCTCACCAATTTTGGGCGATTTTCGACATATTTTGGTTTTTTGGCATTTTTGGGTTTTTGGCCAAAACTCATGGGCTTCGCCATTTCAGTTTGGAGGATCATCAAAGGAGGAGATTGGTATCATTGGATTCCATAATTTCAGGAGCACACACTCAGCGATTTTCAGGACATTTGAAGATCATTTTCTCCCCCAAAATGGCGAAAAATGCCTGCTTTTTCTACACTCTGCCCAGTCTATCAGCAAAGCTTATTTTCTGGTTTTTTACACACATCCCTTTTTTTGGAGGACTTCCAAGCATCATATTGGAAAAATTCAAGTTTTTCCAGAAATTAGACACTCAAAGCTTTCCAACGAGCTATCATGAGCCTTGTTTCGACATCGGGAAGGCTTCCAAAAGTTGCCGGCAAGTCAGAGGATCTTTTGCTGATGTATTTTTTGAGTATTTTTGTAAAAATTAAACCTTTAAAATCTGCTTTTTCCTCATGTGCGTTTAGCTATTTTTGCACATGAGAGGTTATAAAAAGTCAATTTATTTCCCTCTTTTAGCATTTTTTAGATATTTTATGAGATATTTTGTGCCTTGGGCTTTGCAAAGCCTCAAGGACAATATTAGATATTTTGAATAGGCCAATGAGATTGCAAACTGAACTAAGAGGTTTTCCTCACTTGAGCCTATTTATTCCAAAGGCTTTCATTGTAAACAAGGCTGAACTTGATGATAGAAGCAATATATGGTCATATAAGCTTTGGAAGAAATACTTTTCTCATGCTTTCGTATAGTCTCTTGGATGTTCTTGGATGATGAAAGAGGATTGTTGTTGGATTCCATGACTTGGTAGAATGGTATAGTGTCTCTCTCTTTGTTTTGTTTCCTAGTTTTCATTCATGAATCCATGTTTCTTTCTTGCTATAGAACAGTAGAGAACAAATTTGAGACATGCCCTTGGAGGCACCTCAAATTTCCTGTTTCTTCATAGCTTCCATGTTTTCTTCATCCTTAGTCACATTAAAGAATTCTTGATTTCTCTTTAATAACTTAAGGATATTTTTGCTTATTTCATTCATGGTTTTATGCATGCTAAGTATGATTTACGTTATGCCCGGCTTACTCATGGCTAGCCATAGCTCCATCCATGAAATTTCTCTTTGACTGATTAGATTGTCATTTGTTGAACCAAGGAGGTTTTGTTCTGATCTTGCCCTTTGTCTAAGACTATGCATCTTGTTTTCAAAGTGCCCAATAACTTGAAGTACTGTGTTTAGGTGTTCCGACATAGTGATTTAAGTTGTTTTTCTGTCTTAAGTGTATTTCCCCAAAGTCTGATAGCCATTTCCCAAAGTTAGAGAGTTATATATCTCTATGCATGGCTTGAATGTTTATTTCTATGTATTGATTAGCTTATAGTTACATTTCTCATGATTAATGGTTTTCCCTACCATGTTTATGTCAGCTATTAAACTAGTTATGCTTGAAATCCTTTGTTTTTCCCGAACTTGATGTTCATTTTATTCCATTTTGCCCAAAGATCCTTTCTACCTCGAATCAAATCAGCCCTTCAACAGCCTTGTATCACCATCTGATAGCTTTCTTGACCCTTTCGACCCCATAGCCCAGTTGAACTGACATCTTTTTACCTATCTTATATCTGTGATCAGTTTCATCCCTCACAACCTAAAAACCAAAACCAAAAAACCTACTTCATAACTAGCCTAAAATCAGAACACAATAAACAAACACACAGATATCCCTTACACATATAGAGAGAGCCCTCTCTGAGTCCAGGAAGGCTAGGTCCTTGGGCTCCAAAGATTGGTTTGATGTTACACTGTCATTTGGCTTTCCAATCAGCCAAATCACGGGACCCTAACAGACCATATCGTGTAATGCATTGGCAGGTATTACCAATCCTCAAACTCTCAAGATAGAAAGACATATCAAGAAGAAAAAGGTAATAGTTTTGATTGATTCGGGTAGTACCCTTAATTTTATTCATTGTAAGGTAGCCAAGGAATTGAATTGTTTCCTATACCTAGCACTAGAATGTTAAGTGATGGTTGCAAATGGAGGAACTATAAATTACTCTAGAAAATGTCACAATATCAAGCTAACCATGGGGGAATATGTATTGAATAGTCCAATGCTTTCCATTCCAATGGGGGGTGTTGATGTTGTACTAGGAGTACAATGGTTACAATCTTTGGGGATGGTATCTTTTAATTTTCAAGAACTTTTCTTGAATTTTTTTTCAGAAGGAAAGGAAGTCGAATTATGGGGTATCGCGGGGAAGCTAGGAAAGATAATAAGCTCTAATTTCATGAAAATCTTTTGAATAAATAACAACGAGGTGTAATTGCACAATTATGCTCACTAGAAGTTCCAACATCAAAATCATCAATTTCCCCATATCTCCAAAAATTCTTGGACAATCATTCCAAGGTGTTTGAAACTCCCAAAGGACTCCCACCTATTCGGGATCATGATCATGCTATTAATTTGGTTCCAGGAATTTTTCCTCCAAACATCAGGCCTTACATATATCCTTATGTCCAAAAGAGCGAAATTGAACGTATGATTGCAGAAATGTTAGAGGCTAGTATAATTCAACCTAGTCAAAGTTCTTTCTCTGCTTGAGTAGTATTTGCGCACAAGAAGGATGGATCATGGCGGATGTGTCCGGATTATAGGGAGCTCAATAAGCTCACTATTAAAGATAAATTTCACATTCCTGTGATTGATGAATTATTGGATGAATTACATGGAGCAATTTATTTTACCAAGTTGGATCTTCATTCAGGATATCATCAAATTAGAGTGAAGACGGAAGATATTCCAAAAACAACATTTCAAACTCATGAGGGTCATTATGAATTTTTGGTCATGCCTTTTGGCCTTACCGATGCACCTTCTACATTTCAAGGGTTGATGAATTCCACTTTCAAACCCTTCATTAGAAAATTTGTGCTAGTATTTTTTGATGATATACTAATCTTCAGTAGGTCTTGGAAGGATCATGTTCAACATGTTGACTGGGTGCTCAAACTATTGGATGAGAAACAATTATACACAAAAACATCCAAATGTTTCTTTGGAGTACAAGAGGTGGAATATTTGGGTCATATTATATCTCATGAGGGTGTTAAGGTAGACCCTAACAAAATTAAAGCCATTAAGTAATGGAAAGTCCCCACAACCATAAAGAAGTTACAAGGATTTCTCGGGTTAACAGGGTATTATCGCAAGTTTGTTAAGAATTATTGGAGAATAGTAGCACCTCTAACAACATTATTGAAGAAAGATGCATTTTCATGGAACCCTGAAGCGACTAAGGCCTTTGAACATCTTAAAGAGCCAATTTTCCTAGCATCAGTCTTAGCTACACCAGACTTCACAAAAACCTTTATTGTGGAATGTGATGCCTCAGAAAATGGAATTGGTGTTGTTTTAATGCAAGAAGGAAGATCCATTGCTTTCGAAATTTGTCCAATCAAAGGAAATTATTTACAAAAAGCTATTTATGAGAATGAAATTTCGGTGATACTACTTTCACTAAATAAATGGCGACCTTACCTAATGGGAAGACACTTCAAGATAAAAACTAATCATGATAGTATTAAGCACTCTTTGAAACAAATACTATCTTCAGAAGAGCAGCAAAAATGGGTCACAAAGATGTTGGGTTATGACTTTGAAATCATCTACAAAAATGGGAAGCTAAATGTTGTTGCAGATGCACTCTCAAGAAAGGATGAAGAGGTGGAAGCATTTCTTTTTTCCATTTCTATTATCCAACCAGATTGGATAACCAAAGTGAGGGATGAATGGAAGAAGGACGAAGAAGTGTGGACACTCATTCAAAAGTTATAGCAATATCCTAGTACATCTGATACATTTAGTTGGAAAAATGATTCCTTATGGTACAAAGATCGCTTATATATTTGTAAGAATTCCCAACTAAAACAAAATATTCTTTTGGAATTGCACACTTATCCTTTAGGAGGACACTCAGGATTCTTAAACACTTACCACAGGGTGAAGAAAGAATTTTTTTGGGATGTTCTTAAATTTGATATTCAAAATTTTGTGGCAGAATTTTTGGTTTGCCAGTAAAATAAAGTTGAGACAATTAAGACCCTGGGTCTTATACAACCTTTATCCATTCCAAGTCAACGTTGGGAGGATATTTCAATGGATTTTATCACAGGTTAACCTAAGTCTGAAGGAAAGAGTGTCATCATGGTGGTAGTTGATAGACTTACCAAGTATGCACACTTTTGTGCATTATCTCATCCATTTAAAGCATGTACAATTGCTACTGCATTTATGGAAACAATTCAAAACTACATGGAAACCCTAATATTATTGTAAGTGACAGAGATCCCATTTTTACTAGAAATTTTTGGACGAAATTATTTTCTTGTTTGGGTACTCAACTAGCTCATATCTCATCTTATCATCCTCAATATAATGATCAAACTGAGATAATTAATAAATGTTTGGAAGGATATATTTGTTTTTTTGTATCTGATAAGAAAACACAATGGGTCAAGTGGTTACTTCTCGCTGAATGGTGGTATAACACTTCCTTCCATACTGCAGCAAAAATGACCCCATTTATGGCACTTTATGGATATCATCCACCATCCATCACATCATATTTAAGAGAAAATTATAAGGTTCAAGCAGTGGCAGATCACATCGAGCATCAACAAGAAGTTCTCCAAATCTTAAAGGATAACCTAAATTTGGCACAAAATCGAATGAAACAACAGGCAAATCAACATCGCAATGAGAGAAGTTTTGATGTAGGTGGCTGGGTATTTTTATGGCTATAACCATACAAACAAATGTCCCTCAAGAAAACTAAGAAGGATAATAAATTATCGACAAAGTACTATGGTGCTTAGAAGGTGTTGCTAAAGATTGGTACTATGGCATACAAATTGGAGCTTCCTGCTTCTTCGTGAGTGCATCCAATTTTCCATGTTTCATGATTAAAGAAGGTTATAGGTGACAAACTTACAGTTCAAACAATATTTCCAAAACTTGATGAGGAAGGAAAAATAATATTTCAACCTGAAGTTGTCACAGAAACAAGAACTCGACAGCTACGAAATCGATCAATTTTAGAGTATCTCATCAAGTGGAAGAACTTACCCATTGAATATTTTACATCGGAGGATGAGAATTTTATACGAAAGCATCCAGAGCTACTCAAGCATTGATAAAAACACTTTT
Source organism: Pinus albicaulis (assembly GCA_034641835.2). Classification (NCBI taxonomy): domain Eukaryota; kingdom Viridiplantae; phylum Streptophyta; class Pinopsida; order Pinales; family Pinaceae; genus Pinus; species Pinus albicaulis. The sequence continues at coordinate 861,450,656 of CM076579.1, forward strand.
GTGAATGTTAGGTCCCTATATTACTAGTATAGTCCCTTATTGTTGTTAGTGTAACCCCCTTATTGTTATTGTTGTACCCCTGTAACCCCAATATTGTTATTATTGTGCCCTTACATTATTATTGTTAGGTCGGCTAGGATTATATTGTGATACAATGGACTCCTATATAGAAGGAGGTTTTTTCATTTGTATCATCCAAGAATTGTTCATTTATGTAATGTATTGGAGGTTTCCCCCTCAAAGTGGTTGATTTCTAAGGTATTGATCTCTATTTTCTTCTATTTTTGGAGTTGGTTTCATAACAAGGGAGGTATTCATAATGGTACATGGTCACTTTCAATCTAAATAATCTCATAAGTAATCGTATTGGTAATCGCATCTGTATAGCATCATATCAACCAGAATTGTCCTAGTGCAAGGCCTTGACTAACAACCCCATTTCTTAATGAGAAAATGGGCTACAATGTTGGCGAGACACATGAATTATAGAAACCATAGTCATTGTTTCCCCGAGGTACACACTCCACCTAGGTGTTCCCAGAGTATGACCTTCTTGGACTATTCTTCTCTTGGGTAGTCAGTCCTCAAAGAATATTGGTCCCCGACTACTCTTACCTGGAATTCCCTATCTAATTTTCAAAGAGTATCAGATGTCAGATGATTACAGAATCCTATATTTTGTCTTCCCAGGTGAAGACCAGAATGATGTGTATATCCATTCTATCCTCATGTCCTTCACTAAGACTTATGGATGTTAGTCTTAGTCTAGTGCATGACACATGAATTAGAGAATCATGTACGTCACTCCCTCTTAACTCAGGAAGGACATACTTCAAGTTTCTTCAAAGAAATAAACTTACCACCAAGCTCCCTCTCAACCTGGGACATACGACATCAATGGTGAGACACCTAGATTCTCATGAAGAATTCCTCCCCTCAATGTCATGGATTTAGATATTGAGGAATCTTCAACTTTTTGCTTCATATGTCACAGTTCATCCATCACTTTCATCCACAAGTCATGTCAAATATCAGAAATTTATTCATCAGTCTTCCTCATCTGGTCCACGTTTATGCCATGTTGCTTTCCTTAGAACCATATCTCAAGGATATTACATCCTTCCACATCATTGGCAACCCTGTATAAACTCATCCAGATAAACATATACATATGAAATTTTAAATCAAAAGTTACCTCAGTGATGATCTTTCACCATGACATCTTCCTGTAGGCATCGACATCCTCTATTCAGATTGACACATCTCCTAAAGGTATGTTTTGTCAAGGGTCTTGTTCTTTACCATACTTCTGTCAGAGTCCACATATCTTCCTAGGAGATCTCCTAGTCACATATCCTTGGTTTACGGATGATAACAGCCTCTTGATATGGTTACACTTCATGATCTCTTCATTGCTTTATCCACACATCTTTATTCCCAATAACTCCCAGTATCTAGTTCCTTGTTTTCATACAACCACCTCATATTCCATATGAGGACATATTTAATTTCATTTTTTAGTGGCAACCTGTGCACCAGAAGATTTATTCCTTCCATAGATCATATGTCTAAAGATAGAAGTTCATCACCTGCAACCATATGACATGACTTCACAAAATCCAGTGTCAGCATATATTTATATTTACCTCATCCTATTTCTTTTGAGTCATCCTGCAGAAATTTTACTAGAATGAAGAACTTCATCTCTTTGACCTACTTCACCAATATGTCATCATATCCTAATCCAAGAATTTTGTAACATAGAATTCTTAATGAAACCTTTTTCTTTCAATCTAACCAGTGAATACATAGAGAACTCAATTCGAAATTGAATGATGAACTTTGATCTTGATGACTGCCTTCCATCAATGTTTTTATCAGTGAAGTTTCCAGGAGCTACTTCTCCAAGTGCTTCTTCCATGCTTCTATCATGATGTTATTAATATACATTTCTTCATATCATAATATTTTACAACCAATAGAAACAACTTAAAGAGAAATAAGATCTCAATCATAATAGAGATATTTCGCTTCTTATTTCTTAATTTATTTGTATCAGGTTCTCCCCTTTCATATGTGACATGGGATTCTTCCTTTTTCCTCTTGTCCTTCCTAGATTTACGAAAATCCCTTTTATAATGCCCAAGTTCATTACATCCAAAGCATCGTACTTTTTCCATATTTCTTCTTTTATTCTGAGGACAAAATTCTCCGAATATTCCTTTCTTCCTAGACATGGTGCAAAGGCTTGATTCCCTTCACTTGATCTTGTGTCAGCTTTGGCTTTCAATATTTTTTCCTCTATTTTACATAGAGACCATACATCATGGAATGGTGTTGCTTCTTTCTTCCCGTATAAGCTTGAAGTGAAATTTACCCATTCTTCTAGTAGAGCATCCAACACCAATGTAGTCATCTCACTATCAAACATTACTTCTCCCAATTCCTGCAGTTGGTCTCTTATTTCAGAAATCCTCATAAAATATGAATTTATTCCTTCCTCTCTTGACAATTTCATTTTGTATAGTTATTGTGTCAGAGATATTTCTTCTCCTACATTACTCACATAGAATAGCTCCACCAGTTTCTCATATATTTATTTTGTAGTTTTCATTTTTGATACATAGGGTATGAGTGATTCCTTAATGGATTCTATGAGAATCCTCTAGGCTATGAATTTTCCTTTCATGTATTTGGCATGAGTTGAAGCATATTATTTTGAGGTTTGAATTGTATATCCTTCGATGTAGCCCATCACTTCGTCTTCAATTAAATTCAAATCTATCCTCTTCTTCCATGCACTAAAGTTTGATGACCCAACCAATTTGTTGCTCTCTTTACAATAAGTCATTTTGACATATTTAGATACTTACTTGAGTAGGGTGAATTCCAACAGCTTCCTTGATGATGATGAAGATGAAATTAGGAACTTCCTCTTAGATTGAATTCTCCAATGTAGGTGACCTTGGATATTTGATGATAAAGGATGTCTTCAAAAAGATGATGTCACTTTAATATGAATCTTTGATGGAAAAGATTATCTCCTTGATAAGCGAATATTTTGAATGAAATGGGAGGTCTTCTTTGCAAACTAATTTAACCTATTCAATGTATACTTTGATTCTTACTTCCTTGAGTGTCTTCTTGTCAAGTAGCCCTTGTGTTCAACACCTTAACTCTAATAAAATGTTGAGAATTAGGTAGGGATAGGTTTAATTCAAATTATCTTCTTGATAATTACTTGTGAACTTACTTACTTTACTTATGTATTCTCTTCTTAGCTTATTATGTCTTTCATCAAGTCAATTACCAAAAACACAAGAGACAAAGTTAGGCTCTTTGAGCCAGGGCCAAAACCTCTCCCTCTTGGAGAGGAAAACCCATAAGAAATTATTCTTATAGACTTTCAAATGACAAGTACCATGACCATGACACAGAACCTTGACCCTTGTATGCCTCCAAGACCTTGTCAATGCTTCTTCATTGACTCCTTGAGTTGATCCTTCTTTCCTTCACCGTCCTGCACCGATATGCGCACCTTTATGCACCAAGACTAGAGAGCTCGGTCTCTGCTTATATTCTTCTTTCTTTCTGTAGTATGCGATCCTTTATTTTGATATCATTACCTTATTATATACTTCTACTATGCACACCTTGCACCATATCTTAATCTTGTTGGTTGAACTTCAACATTCACAAATATTGATTCCTTTTATGAGCATATTACTCTTTCATACTATAATGATTACTTTTCTGATCATACTTATTATACTTCTTATTAATCCTGCAATTCTGCACTAACACGATCCTGTAACATAGTGTTGCAACTTCGCACTTCTCACAGTTCCTTATTCGTAGTTCTTGCTTCACACTAAAAACAGACCTATTTCCATTTTTAAGACAGTCCTTTCTTCACACCTCTTACAGATATATATGATTGTATTAATCTCATATCTTACCTCACAGTTCTGCCTCAAACTTAGTCTGAATTCACCGAAAACTTATCGTTAAATCTTGTCTGAAAATCACAAACTTGTTCGAATTATGTTATGTGATTTGTGCAAATTTTATTGGGCTATTTATAACTGTTCGACCCTATAATTAGCCGACCTATCAGTGAACTATTGTGACATATTTTGAGCTGACCTTTATAGAATCTTCAAGCCGACTTGAGGAGGTAATTCAACGCTGATCTTGAGCCACATTCTGAGCCATGTCTTAAAGGATTATGTGACAAGGTATTGAGGCATACTTATTTGACTTGACACTTCATATTCATGGATCTTAATTAGTACATTTATTACAAGATAGAAAATCCCTAAAAGACATCAAGAAGAAGTATTTTTACCTATAATCAAAACCTTTCTCATGAAACCAACGAAGCAAGCATAAAAAAAAATATTTTATTATCTTTGTATTCTTCATTACATAAATACATAATTACATAGTCAATATGAAGACTGAACCTAGTTACACTTTCCAACAGAGAGTACACAGCAGCAGAGACAGAGAGATCCATAACAACAGCGCAGAGATAGTGACGTAGTCACTGTGTAGAGGCTGAAGGGAAGTCGTTTTGCTGCTGAGGCGACAACATTGGGCCAGGGCCAGATCCCAGAGACATTTTTCAGAGGCCAGACAACCCCAGTTTCTAGCCAGCAGTGAGACCAACGTAGAGACAGAAGGGCAGTCGTAGTTGTGATGCAGAGACTGTGTGGGTGACACAGTCACTGTGCAGAGGCATCACAGGGTAGTCCAGTCTTAGTCCAGTTCAGTGCCAATTTCCCGTGGAGTGAGGTTTGTATCATAAGATATCTTCTTTCAGTTTCTCTATATGATTTGCAAGATTTTTCAATCATATATTTTCATTCATAAATACTTACTACATAATATATAAACCTTCAAATGTGATGCACCGTTTTTCCACATTAGGTCTTTTCGAGGACATTAGTCTAAAAACAACTATTTCAAATTGTTGCGTGATCTATGCTTGTTCAAATTTTTTTCTGAAGTTGTATTTCTTCTACAATTTATTTGTGTAGGTTGCAGTGTGATGTATTTAGTGTTTGTCGTAGTAAAACTGCAAATATATTGTTAACTTAAAATTAACACATAAGTGAATATATTACGGTTGTTGCAATAAGATTCCTGAGTTGATAGAATTTTCACAGTTATCCCAACACTTCCAAGATCATCTCGACACTGAGTGAACTTTGTCAAGTATTTTTGGATCGTGCTGCCCTTCACCATTTTGATATTTTTGAGCTTGTCTTTCAGTGCCACCATCCCGCGGTCGCTTCTATTCTAAAAAAAATATGTCAAGACCCTCCACATAGTATATGGAGGCACCTTCCCGTGGAGACTCGAGACAATATGATCTTGAACTCCCTCTAACAAGATCCTTCTCTCCTTTTCTACATTCTTCTTCCATGCTGTTATCACTCCCTCTGCTTCCTAAGGCTGAGAAAGGAGACTAAAGGAGGTAACCTCAAACCAATCTTTAGATTTGGAAGCTAGCGCTACTAAAACAGAGAGGGCTCGCTCGATGTCAATTTTAGATTCAATGAGGTGACTAAAAAGAAAATATTTTAGGCTATATATAAGCTCAGTGTTTTTTATTAAGGTTTTGTTTTTAATTTTGTTGGATAGGAAGTGTCAGTTTAGGAACTAGGTCTAGGTTTCAAGGTCAGATTTCAAATGAACAGTTTCAGAGATGAAAATGAGGCCAGGAAGGTATACTTAGAAGCAAATTTAGATTGTCAATATGGTATAGGGTTTGAAAAAAGGGATAATCATAATGAGCATATAACATATGAGTTCATTCATTAGAGGAAGTAGAAAAATTTATGAAAATATCATTAAACAGAGCACAAAAGTAAGAATTATGTGTAAAGGCTCATAAGATCATCATATCAAGCATACATGTGATTGCAAGAAATCATAAACATTCAATTTTATGGTATCATTGAGAAAAAACAATGTTAATAAGCATACCACTGGAGTCCCAAAATTATAGGTGCAACATGTCTTTGATTTCACTGTAAAAATATGTACATAAGCTCCACACTGCAATATCAACTATCCAACCTCTAAAATGACTTGAGCTGAAGTACATATAGAAAATATATAATATTCTATCACTATGGGTCAAATATGATCCAAAATACTTCATTAATGCACCTAATGAGTCATTACCTAGTTTTTAGGGAAGTTAGAAACAATCTCCCTTAATTTAGCTAACAAGTAGGAGTATTTATCTCCTTGATTAATTACAATATCCCTCAACAATGAGGGGAATAAATGGAGTTCATTAACCATAAAAAAACTCATGAGAGAATTTTTACCTCGAACCTTTAATCATTTTTCACTGACACCTGTCTAGAAATCCTTCGACACAAAAACGTAGCGTGCCTGGCAGAAACATAGCGTGTTTTGACAGAAACATAGTGTGCACTTGGAGGGGATTTTAAGGTGACTTTTATGCAACTTTTTGCTAATCTGAAGGTTGGATAAGGTAGCACTGGATTTCCTCTAGCCAACTGAACCTTGAAACTTGAAAAATACCACCTATAAGACACTTAAAACTTCATTTTCCAAAGTCTACTCTAGAAGTGTAGCATGGGTTGAAAAAAAATGGCAAAAACATGAAAATTGGGGTGTGTTTTGAGTTTTCCTTCAAAATTAGGAAGTGTCATGCAAAACCAAAGGCATATTTGGGATTTACACATCAAAATTCATCCATAAATTCAAGGTTGACCTCCATTGGAGCCTCTAAGGAAAAGCATTGCATGGCCACGCTACGCTTCTATACAACTGAAATTGCCAAAATTTACAAAAATACAAAATTTTCGAAAAAAATTCTGCAAACATAAGGCTCAACGATGGATCAATATCTCTCTAACCATAAATTTTTTTTCAAAACTGAGAGAAGTTTTTTTTATTTGATATGTTATGAACAAAAACTCCATTTTTAAAAAATAATTTCCCATTTGTTCACAATCCAAGTTTGAAGTTTATCAGTAAACATTGCAAAAGCGTAGCGTGGTCTTTGAGAGGGATATTGGAGGCCTTCCCAGAGGCGTTTTGAGTTGTAAGTGGTATGGTTGCAAATATTATGATGTCGGCTACAAAATGGAGTCATCAAGCACTGCAAACCTCTGCTCCAAACCCCTAAACTATTTACATGAAGACAATATGTCCAAAAGTGCAGCAAATGACCTGGAGCAACGATATTTTGGGCACTTCTCTCAAATAATAACACTTGAGCATAAATGAAAGGAGTTTTTTTTCCTGGTTTACAATTAAAAAAATAATCTTTCACTTTTGTCAAATTCATCTTAATTACTGCATAAAGTAAATTTGAAGTAGGATTGTCCCTGTGTGTAATGTAAACCCTAGAAAATGACCACAAAACTCGAAAAATGATGCCATGGGTCTAAGTTGGCACAAACCTGAAAACTTGCCCTCATTTTTTGTACTTTTTCTTCTCATTGTCCATGGTTTTTGTTTGTATGATAGAATTCATAGCTTGATAGGAAGGAACGAAAGGGTGAAACTTAGGAAAACAACAGAAAATGAGGTAAAAATTTTAGGGATGGAAATTAAGGGGATAGGAGTTAGGGAAAAATCCTAAAAAAATAGGGGAGATAGGCTTGTGTGTTAGAAACACAATATAGGTGGAATTTCTTGAAAATATTGAGGGGAAGGTGTGAAAATGTGGAAAACACAGTCCTATCCTAGGAAATTGTCAATGGAGCATCATAGGCTAGGGTTTGTAGGAAAAATTGAGGAAATGAAAGGAATAGGCGATGGGAATGCTTTGGGGGAGTATTTGAGGTGTAGGTGAGTGTAGGAGAGCATGGAACTGAGGGTTTTACCACTGAAATGAAACAAATTCACATGGAAATGAAAAACGTAGTGAAACCCTAGGAGAGGGAATTTCACTGAAATTTTTGAGAAGATAGATGCATAAGAGGAGTGCCAAATGCTACCCACTTTCCGAATAGATGTTTTAAACCTCTGAAATGATGAAATAAAGCTGAATGGATGCTTGTCCTCCAATTTAAAAGCGTAGCAAGGAAACCAGAAGCGTGGGAGAAAATTAGGATTTTCTAATGAATATTTGAATTTTTATGAATGTTCAAATGAGAATTGATAATGGAAGAGAGCTTAATGAAAGTGGAATGAGAAATTTCAAATGCTTTGTATGGTATTTTATTAGTTTAAAATCGTTTTTTCTAGCGATGGAAATCAAACGGTCTTTTTGAGAAATGATGTGATGTGACTGCAACATAGTCTTTTGAAATGTAATGTTACCTTAACCTTTATTTCTTTTTTTCCTAAGTTTCTAGCTCCCTTTAATGGTGACTCAAGTGATGAACATGACAACTTTTTCTTTTAAATTACTGACATTATGATGACCAATTAAGTGAAAACCTAAGCCATAACCTATATGATCACATGTTAACTTTTTCATGGCCTAAGACACTTGAGTCAAGACATTACCATGATAAGTGATGATAAAATGAACATGTGGAAGGAATAGCATTGACCTACACAATAAAAAATGATCAAATTTTATTTGAAAACTTATTTGAAACTATAAAATTTGACATAGGACCCTATCAACTAACCTTGAAAGAGTACATTTGATCATTGGTGACTGGTAGACATTAACATTGGCTCTAGTTGGGGATGGCAGCTCCTTTAGGAGATGTCAAGAACACCGTAGACAAGGTAGCTTCATACATTGAGAAATGGAGTAAAAAATAAAACACTAGACACTCAAATGACTAATTGAAACAAAAATTGAATTTGACTCAAAGACTTGACTACTGACTAAACTTACTTATGGCGGTAGACCATCGAGATCTTAGGGCCTTCGCCTCAGGCTTCAAATCCTCATGATAACTTCCCACCTACTAAATATATATACACAATCATGTGATATGATCCCTCCGATGTAACCAATCCAGCAAATGGCTACTTACTTGAATCTTGCTCACACTTTCCTTAAGCAGGCAAAAGAAACAAAAGATAGGCAACTCAAAGTGTCCATTGAACATGTGTTCATGATTCATAAATACAAGAAGATTCCTCTTCCCACATGGCTGCAACAAATTGGCCAAAGGATCATGGATAACATGCAACATAAGCTTTTCTATATGATTTAAAACAGGAAAACAAACCTCCTTCCAAACTGTTGGTTTGTCTATGTATTGAATCTGATCACCTTCATCAATGAAGGATGCAACATGAACCTTCATTACTGGTTGTAAAAAAATTTCCACGAGATCATGAAAATCATGAAAAAATAGCTCTTGCTGATTTGGAGGAATCAAGAAACATCCTTCTATTGCAACTCGCTTCTCTTCATGATGAATTTCAGCAAGGGTGTGCTCTTGGTCTTCACAATATTTTGAACATATAGATAAACCAAATTCCTCTTGAAAGAAAAATTCAAGAAATGAAATGTTTGAAGAAGAATATGAATGACACTCTTCATCAATGTCTTGGTCTCCTGAGCACTGCTAAATAACTTCATATAATTCAAGGGAATGATCGTGATCTTCATCAATTGATTGTTGATTAATATTATATTCAGTCAAAGAAGACATTGTTTGCTAGAAATTTTCCTGAATACAATCTTCTTTTGCAAGATGATTTAGAACAAATTCTTCTCTTTCACTATTCTCTTATTGATCCTTGACAACCTGATCAGTTTCAACTCCAACTGTAGAAATTGTTGTCTGTTGGGAATCCACCTAAATTTCATGGCAACAAATATCTTCTATTTCATCCTGATGAGAAAATAAATCAAACCAGCCTTCTTCAATATCATAAGACATTAAATGCTGATCATATATGTCAATTCCCATACGCTGAAAAAGATCAATATCAAAATTTCCACAAAAATTTTTTATCAGCACTATAAAAGGATAAGTTAGTTTGTAATTGTTACAAAATGTTGCTTAGAAATTTTTAAGAGAACATAGACTAGCAGGTGGAAACTTCTCATACCAAAGCCTTGATCTTTATTCTAAGGTCACCATAAATATATTCATCAAGCAGTCTTCATGAATTTCAACCCCTAGCCTATGTATGTGCATATGAAACTTAATCAAATTCAAAGCAGCATCATCTACTTCTTCATCTTTAAATTTACGCATATAGGTTGACCAATCAACTCGAGGCATTAGGTTTGGAAAACCAGAGATATGAGATCTATCCATAGGAGCATACCTTCTAGAAGTTGAATCCATCTTGAAAACAGTGAAGTCACCAAGAAGTTCTTCAAGCTACTGGTCTTTGAACAATGGGGTCGACATGAAAACTTTGACCTTTGGATTCTTTGACACTAGATTCCCCAAGTGAAATATGCACAACCTTCTTGTGCTTGACCACTGTTCACCATCAGCAATCAGAGCTAATATTTTTCATTCTTTCCCAGGAAATATTTAACCTTTTCTCCCCGGAAACGATGCCAAAAATGTTATCACTCCCTCTATTTCCCAAGGCTGAGAAAGGAGACTGAAGGAGGTAACCTCAAACCAATATTTATATTTGGTAGCTAGACCTACCAAACTAGAGAGGGATTTCTCAATGTAAATTTCACAGTCAATGAGGTGACCGAAAATAAAATATCTTAGGCTAGATATAAGCTCAGTGATTTTAATGAGGGTTTTGTTTTGAATTTTGTTGGATAGGAAGTGTCAGTCTAGGAACTAGGTCTAGGTTTCAAGGTCAGATTTCAAATGAATAGCTGCAGAGATGAAAATGAGGCCAATTAGGTATACTTAGAAACATATTTAAATTGTTATTGTGGTATATGGTTTGAAAAAATGAAGAATCAGAATGAGCATATAACATATGAGTTCATTCATTAGTCGAGGAAGTAGAAATTTTTTATGAAAATCTCATTAAACAGAGCACAAAAGTAATAATTATGCTTAAAGACTCATAATATCATCATATGAATAATGCATTTGACTACAAGAATTCACAAACATTCAATTTAATGGTAACACTGAGAAAAAACAATGCTAATAATCATACCACCGGAGTCCCAAAATTATAGCTGCAACATGTCTTTGATTTCACTATAAAAATATGTACATAAGCTCCATGCTATAATATCAACTATCCAACCTCTAGAATGACTTGCGTTGGAGTACATATAGAAAATAAAGAAGATTTATATCACTATGGGTCGAAACCTGATCCAAAATACTTCATTAATGCACCTAATGAGTCATTACCTAGTGTTTAGGGAAGTTAGAAACAATCTCCACTAATTTAGCTAACCAGTAGGAGTCTTTGTCTCCTTCAATAATCACAATATCCCTCAACAATGAGGATCATAAATGGACTTCATTAACCATAAAAAAAATCATGAGACAGTTTTTACCTCGAATATTTGACCATTTTTTACTGACACCTGTCCAGAAAGCCTTCTACATAGAAACGTAGCGTGCCTGGTAGAAACATAGCATGTTTTGGCAGAAACATAGCGTGCACTTGGAGGGGATTTTAAGGTAACTTTTATCCATATTTTTGTTGATCTGAAGGTTGGATAAGGTATCCCTAGATGTCCTCTAGCCAACTAAACCTTGAAACTTGAAAAATACCACCTCTAAGACACTTAAGACATCATTTTCCCAAGGCTACTCTAGATGTGTAGTGTGGGTTGAAAAACAATAGCAGAAACATGAAAATTGGGGTGTTTTTTTCTCCTTCAAAATTAGGAGGTTTCATGCAAAACCAAAGGTATATTTGAGATGTACACCTCAAAATTAATCCATCCACGCAAGGATGACCTCCATTGGGGCCTTAGATAAAAATCATAGTGTGGCCACGCTACGCTTTTGTACAACTGAAATTGCCAAAATTTCCAAAAAAAAATTGCAAAAATAGGGCTCAAAGATGGATCAATATCTCTCTAACCATATATGTTTTGCAAAAATGAGAGAGATGTTTTTTCTTTGGTATGTTATGAACAAAAATCTCCTCTATTTTTCAAAAATAATTTCCCATTTGTTCACATTCCAAGTTTCAAGTTGATCACTAAAAATTGCAAAAGCATAGTGTGCTCTCAACAGAAGCATAGCATGGTCTTTGAGAGGGTCTTTGGAGGCATTCCTAGAGGGTTTTTGAGCTGTGAGTGGTATGGTTGGAAATCTTATTATTTCTGCTACACAAATGAGTCATCAAGCAATGCAAATCCGAGCTCCAAACCCCTAAAAAATTGACTTGAAGACAACCTATCCAAAAGTGCAACAAATGACCTGGAGCAGCTGTATTTTGGGAATTTCTCTCAAATCATAGCACCTGTACATAAACTGAAGGAGGTTTTTGTTCTTTGGTATATGGTTGAATAACACCTCTTTCACTTTCTTCAAATTCATCTTCATTACTTCATAAAGTAAATTTGAAGTATGATTGTCTCTGTGTGCAATGTAAACCCTAGCAAATGATCACAAAACTCTAAAAAGGATGCCATGGGTCTAAGTTGGCTCAAACTTGGAAAATTGCCCTCGTTTTTTTAAATTTTTCTTCTCATTTTCCATGGTGTTGGTTTGTATGATAGAAACCCTAGTTTGATAGGAAGGAAAGGGTGAAACTTAAGAAAATAGGGGAAAATGGGGCAAAAAATTTAGGGAGGGAAATGAAGGGGATAGGAGTTAGGGAAAAATCCAAAAAAAAGGAAAGGAGATAGGGTAGTGTGTTAGGAACACCGTACAAGTGGAATTTCTTGAAAATAGTGAGGGGAAGGTGTGAAAATTTGGAAAACATGGTCCTAGCCTAGGAAATTGTCAATGGAGCAGCATAGGCTAGGGTTTGTAGGAAAAATGGAGCAAATGAAGGGAATATGTGAAGGGAATGCTTTAGGCGAGTATGTGAGGTGTAGGTTAGTGTAGTAGAGAAGGAAACAAAGGTTTTTACCACTGAAATGAAACAAATTCACATGGAAATGAAAAGCGCAGTGAAACCTAGGAGAGGGAATTTCACTGAAAATTTTGAGAAGATAGATGCATAAGAGGAGTGCCAAATGTTATTCACTTGCCCAATAGATGTTGCAAACCTATAAAATGATGAAATAAACCCCTTTGAATGGCTACTTGTCCTCCAATTCAAAAGCGTAGCAAGGAAACCAGAAGTGTGGGAGAAAATTAGGGTTTTCTGATGGATATTTGAATTTTTCTGAATGTTGAGATGAGACTTGATAATGGAAGAGAGCTTAATGAAAGTGGAATGAGAAATTTTAAATCCTTTGGATGGTATTTTATTAGATGAAAATCGATTTTTTCTAGTGATGGACATCATATGGTCTTTTTGAGAAATGATGTGATGTGACTGCAACATAGTCTTTTGAAATGAAATGTTTTTTCCTTTTTTTCCAGGGAAAAAATCAGCAACTTTCTAATTAAAATTTAATGAGAGTTACACTTTGTAGATGCAAATAAGCATTCGAGATGCCCAAAGGACCCGTGTACACCTGTACACCATGTAGCAAAGCTACCAATAAAATTTACATATTGTCAGCTAGGCTAGGCTTTTCACGCTTGCCTTTTCTCTTTTGGACAATCTGCAAATTCCCCGAATGTAGGGAGGAAGGAACCAAGGCCAGCTTGTTGTTACTTATTAGTTTTTCTCTGTCGGAGTCTGAAATTTCTGATACATACACTCTCTTGTTTTCACCTGAGCTTACATCTGAACGTGCTTAAGGTGGCGTGGGATCTATTGTTGGCTCCACCACCTGTGAAGTCATGTGAGTGGCCACTGGTTCTTGTACTTCTTGATCTTGGGTTCCTTGTTCTTCTGCAGTCTGTTTTCCTTCATTTTGGGTCGGCATATCCCCTTTGTCTTTTGACTCTTGCTCTGGTCCTCCTAAGGTAAATTTACATCCCTTGGATTCTTTCCCTATTTTCTTCTTCTTCCTATTCTCCCTTGTTGCATCCAAGTAGGTGTTTTGTAGATGCCCTGTTTCTTGGCATATTCTACACCTAAACGTTGGGTTTTCATAGTCCAAATGTTGCGGCCATTTTTTCTAATTGTGTTTCAGAATGATACTTTCAGGAAGCCCCTTTCTGAGGTCCACTTCTACACAAATTTGAGCAAAAGTGAAAATTCTCTCCTCCAGTCTCTGGATGTATGTTTTGATATATCTCCCCAAGCCCTGATACCTTCTAAAACTCCTTAATTCTAGAAATGGAGTGGGAGATTATATAGCCAAAACCAAATCGTCATTTTGGTTATCTCCATTGTATTAGCATCAAAATCTGGGCACCTTGGAGTGATAAAGAGTCCAGTTGACCCCCAAAACCATGAACTTGCGCTAAGAATGATGTCTTTGGCTTCTTCTGATGGAAACTTGAAAATAAAGTATCCCTTGGAACAGAGATGTATGTCGTAGTCCATGGTCCAATTTGTAAAAATCCAATGGAACAACTCTGTTGGTTTTTTCCAATAGCAGTTAAACCTGCATATTATTTCCTATGTTTTGAAGCCAGACCTGTATTCCTCAATCTCTAGTGCCTCTATGTTCAGCTCTAGGATGTAGTTCATTTTCTCCCCAATGTAAGGTTTGGGCGTGTTCTCTGCCTGTTAGGGTGGAGTTTCTACTTTGTTCTTCCCCTGCAAAATATTCCTGTATGAGGGGCCATTTGGAGATCATGTTTTGAAAGTATTGGCTCCCTTCACCTGTCCTTGAGTTCTGTTTTGAGCAGGTCTAGTCGATGTGCTACCTCCTGTGGCTCCTCCTTTGAGCCTTAGATTACGGACTATAGAAGAATCCTTTTGGATCTAGTACTATTTTGAGAGGGTTCCTTCCTGTAGTGATTTCCCCAAAAAAATCAGACTATGTCTTATTGTTGGAATACTTGTTGAGGATTGGATCTTCTGCTTCATATATACGACTTGCTTCAAATCATGTACCCAAAAGGTTAGGGATTTTCCACCTAAAGTTCTTATGAAGATCTGGAAATTGTTTGTTGCATTATTCTCCTTCCTTTTTACTTATGCCTTGAAATTTTTTATGCTTAAAACCCTTTGACCGGCTCCTATAGCCGCACAGTCTCCAAATCCAAAAAATTATGTTGCCTCACTTAGCGCAATCTCATAATGGGGACCAACCTTTATCCAAACCCTCAGATCGAAAATCTTTGGAGATGGATGAGAGCCTCCAAATCCGACTGCCTAGGCTATGCTCGGGGTAGAGGGCCACCAAGAAAAAATAAAAATTAAGCTATAAAAATCACATCTTTCAAAAAAAGGTCAGATCTGACTTGTCGTTAGGGGTCTGCATGCTTGCGGACTAGACGGATTCTCCTCCCTGACCCTTCATGCTCAACCAAGAAAAAATAATTTTAAAGGAGGGCTTTAAGATCCTACACCGAGCTGTTGTCCCTCTTTTCTATCCATCTTCCCCTTTTTTCCTCCGGCGTAGGCCCATTTCCCAGCTATCTGTGAAGGCCATCTCCGTAAACTAAATCCCGCCTAGTAAATGAGACCACGTCCTTGAAATTTCCTGCTAACGAACCCCTTGCATGCGATGGACAATACCCTATCTCCTGCTATGGACTCTGTGTGGCAGTTCTCCTCGACGCCGCCTTGAAACCATCTCCATCCTTCCCTAGAATCTGGTCTTCCGTAAGGCGATGCCCTCAATGTCCCTTCTGTCTAGACGAGGACCCAGATCCGCCCACCACTTACCAACCCTAACCTGCATGTTATTTTTCTTCGGCTCTCCATCGCGCTCCACTCAACTTCTCTAACAATAAGCCAATTTCCAAACATTTTGAAATGAAATGTTACCTTTACCTTTATTGTTTTTTTTCCTAATTTGCTAACTCCCTTTAATGTTGACTCAATTGATGAACATGACTCCTTTTTATTTTAAATGACTGACATTATGATGACCAACTAAGTGAAAACCTAAACCATAACCTATATGATGACATGTTAAATTTTTCATGGCCTAATACACTTGAATGAAGACATGACCATGATGAGTGATGATAAAATGAAAAGGTGGAGGGAGTAGTGTTGACCTAGAAAACAACCAATGATCAAATTTTATTTGAAAACTTATTGTAAACTATAAAATTTGACCTAGGACCATATCAAATAATCTTAAAAGAGTACATTTGATCACTGGTGTTTGATAGACACTAGCACATGCATCAAGATGTTGAGCATATGTTGCTACGAGCTAAGGAATATCAATATCAATGAATTCCTTAAGTCTGTTGTCCTTGAGAACTACGTCCATCATGTCCTTCTATGCTATGTAATTCGAATTGCCCTCAAGAGCATATTCAAGTCTCAAGCCATTGAAAGACATCTTAATCTGATATTGGGTCTTGAAGAATAAATTTGCAAATTCGAACCTATTCAAAACAAACATTGTTCTTCTCTTCTATTATGATTCCTGGCGCTCTAATAGCATGTAGAAAATCTAACAACAGGATTCAATTTGATCTTGTAATGTACTAAAATAAAATATTGAATCCTTCTATAATTTTTGGAAACAAAAATCAACCACACAATCACATAACAAGAGAAAGAAATCAATCAATCACACAACACAAGATGTATATGGGGAAACCACACTACCTAAAACCCCACTATCTATATATTTTATAAAGCCAAGGCCATGAAACAATAAAATGATTTTCTCTCACTAAGAAACTCCTGCACTCTGCCAACTATCTCACCCTGATCTAGGAAAAATTAGTCAAAAACTTAACCAATTCTAAGCCTCTGCTCATCATGCCTTGATCACGGATTCCTTGAGGAATTGCCACCCTATTCAATAGGAAATTCCCTTGAATTGATTGTGTAATGCATCATAGGCTTCCTCGTGACTCTATAATTGACCTGTACAGTTTTCTGTAGAAATTATATACAATATGCATGTATATATCCGGACTCTCCTGATCTCACAATATTTATCTTCTTGCAAAATACAGAATCCTTCCACTATAATTTTTGCGGAAATTTAATCAACAATTGCAAAACACATGAAGCAATAAAAACACACATAACACAGTTGTTTACCGGGAAAGCCTGAAGCTAAAAACCCTAACTATCATATTATGTATATCATGGAGATCATTTGACAATCTCATACAAACATACAAAGCTTATCACAAGCTCTCAGTACAGTACAACCGTCATACACTACACAGACCTAATCTTGCAAATCCATGCACCGATCTTTGCCACCTGCTAACCTGCCTCCACTGTGCAATCCAAGCTGATTACAAAGACCAATTCAATGTAATCCCACTCTCGTTTACTGCGTGATTATCATTGGCAACTCCAATGTATATGTAGATGCAATTCATGCATCACTAATAGTCACAACAGATAGTCCATCTTGCCCTTTCACCTATCTCTCCACTAGTCTCCACTGAAACTGCCATGCATTGTAGCTAACTGATGTATTCTTTAGTTGATTAATGAGTTATTATTTAGTGAATTAATTATTAATTAATTTACACCACTCTCACTAGTGTATCAATCAGTTAGACTAGATACAACTAGCTCAATTATGTTTAACTGAGTTAAATTGAATACAACTCCATAACTACTTCTTCCAACTGTGTCATAACTCTGCCACTTAAGTTCTAACTGAGTCCTCCATGCATTAGCTCTAGTAAGCCCTTAGGAATAGCGTAATTCCTTCTGTCAGCTCCTGTGCCACATCTATGCACTTAAATGAAGTGCTCCAAGAGAATAAGATAATGTTTATAGTCCAAATATTATTAAGAGCTAATAATATTCGACATATCTATTTTTAGACTTGCAATCTAAAAATAGATTCCGCCCAATATGTATAAAAATAGAAATTCATCTATTTTTCCAACTTGACCAACCATCCACAAATAGCATCCTGCAACTCATAGAATATGATCGACATGTCTAAAAATAGACTTTGCGCCAAAAATCACCTGTGTGGGCCCCACCTAGTTTAGGTGATTATTTTCCAACTAGGATCAAGAATGATGTTTCAGGATGCCTCCTTCACTGTTTCTTGTTGCAATCTTCAACACTCCCTCTCAACAAGAAAGGACTATCTTTTCATGCAACATGCAACTCCATGCATTCGCCCTGCAACCTTTACAAGCCCCATGCAACTCCATGCATCTGCTCTGCAACTCCTCTGAAACTGAATAGGCTCCAAACAACTCAATCAGTATAATGCATCTATCATCAATGTCTTCGACTTATGCTGGTACCAACTGCACATGTCTTCAGGAACCACTGTGATGTTGAACTCTGCACCCATGCACTCTGCACTTGCTGTCAACTCTGAACCACGCTCCAGTATCCGACACTGTCACTTTGATCTACCCGCATCAATCCAACTGATCATGCTACTGCTACTCTGTGGGCACCTCGTAGCCAGGTTCAATTCATGATATCCACACCATCTCCATGAATCATGCCTAGAAATATCCTCTTGGGATTACTCATGCATGTCCCACCTCTCACCTAGTGTTATAGCTGCATGCACTCCCTCTGCCCATCTGGCATGAAATTTCTCTGCATGAGTGGTTTCTCCCACTCCATGATCCTCCTCTTGTGGCTGCTCCACATCCCTAGGTTCACTCTTACCTGCATGAAAAACTTGCTCCCCCTCAAGCATCAGTTTCATGGCTTTCTTGCACTTCCCAACAGTAGGAAGCTCCGTAGAAATCCCATCTACCTCAAATCTATAAAGATTCTTCTGCATCTCCAGTTGTGGCTGCTCCACAACCTTCTAAGACTGCTTCTCTCGTTGCATGTTGAGAGGCTCCCTCTCAACCACCAAGTCACTAACCTTTGCTTTTCTCCTCAAAGCTTTGCATGCATCTTGTACCTCAGTGCATGTAGATTCTTCGCTCGCGCACATTGCAATTGTCCCACCGTCGCAAAATTTTCTAACAAAAGAGCTGATTTTAAATCGATGATATCTTTCTCATTCGAGCTCTGATTCGACCGATTTTTTTTTTTAATTTGGGTATTTTTTCGCAATAAATCCAAATATTCTATTTGTTTCTGAAAATATTTCATAGATTCTCTACAAACTCGCGCGCCCAAAAATTCCTACTCTCATTCCATGTAGAAAATCTATAACACAGCTCCGATACCATGTAGAAATTATATACAATATGCATATATATATCCAGACTCTCCTGATCTCACAATATTTACCTTCTTGCAAAATACAGAATCCTTCCACTATAATTTTTGCGGAAATTTAATCAACAATTGCAAAACACATGAAGCAATAAAAACACACATAACACAGTTGTTTACCGGGAAAGCCTGAAGCTAAAAACCCTAACTATCATATTATGTATATCATGGAGATCATTTGACAATCTCATACAAACATACAAAGCTTATCACAAGCTCTCAGTACAGTACAACCGTCATACACTACACCGACCTAATCTTGCAAATCCATGCACCAATCTTTGCCACCTGCAAGCCTGCCTCCACTGTGCAATCCAAGCTGATTACAAAGACCAATTCAATGTAATCCCACTCTCATTGAATGCGTGATTATCATTGGCAACTCCAATGTATATGTAGATGCAATTCATGCATCACTAATAGTCACAACAGATAGTCCATCTTGCCCTTTCACCTATCTCTCCACTAGTCTCCACTGAAACTGCCATGCACTGTAGTTAACTGATGTATTCTTTAGTTGATTAATGAGTTATTATTTAGTGAATTAATTATTAATTAATTTACACCACTCTCACTAGTGTATCAATCAGTTAGACTAGATACAACTAGCTCAATTATGTTTAGCTGAGTTAAATTGAATACAACTCCATAACTACTTCTTCCAACTGTGTCATAACTCTGCCACTTGAGATCTAACTGAGTCCTCCATGCATTAGCTCTAGTAAGCCCTTAGGAATAGCGTAATTCCTTCTGTCAGCTCCTGTGCCACATCTATGCACTTAAATGAAGTGCTCCAAGAGAATAAGATAATGTTTATAGTCCAAATATTATTAAGAGCTAATAATATTCGACATATCTATTTTTAGACTGGCAATCTAAAAATAGATTCCGCCCAATATGTCTAAAAATAGAAATTCATCTATTTTTCCAACTTGAACAACCATCCATAAACAGCATCCCACAACTTATAGAATATGCTCCATATGTCTAAAAATAGACTTTGCTTAAAATCACAGCATGGGCCCCACCTAGTTTAGGTTATTATTTTCCAACTAGGATCAAGAATGATGTTTCAGGATGCCTCCTTCACTGTTTCTTGTTGCAATCTTCAACATTTTCTAATTATACAATTGATAGTTATCATCCCTTTAACCTCGGTCTCAACTAGACCTTCCTTACAAGTGACATGCAACAATTATTTATAATGAATTATCAATTAACTAATTGATCACTAATTGTGAATTAAATCAGATTTAATTCAATAGACCTCTCACTAGCTCATCTCTCAATTAGAACTAGTTAAATTGATTTTAACTCAAATAATTTATTTAACTAATTACAACTCACAAATAACTGTAAATGGACCCCCTAAAATCATGGGAGAACTCTACATGCCTCCTCTCTGACCCTTAACTTGAATTTCCTAAGCTAACTCAATCTTTCTGACTTAGTTAACTAATACGAGTTGTCATAAGATGAAATTACAATTTCTCTTCAAATTACATTAAGGGAAAATTAAACCAACCTAGATCCATCTTAACCCCAGATCTACCAAGCACTGAGAGGGATCAAATCTCTCGAGGTGCAAACCTATTTTTTTAGTGCAAAACTTGAGGAAAGGTTTGCCCCTCGATATATTTGATCCTTCTCGATGCTTGATAGATCCAGGGTTAAGATGGATCTAAGCTAGTTTCAATAGTGTGCGGTCATACAAAATTTGTTGATTAATTCTGTAAATTTAACTTTAACTTTGCTTATTTACCTCAGTTTGTTGAGAAGAGAGATACTTTTAGTAACTTGAATGATGAAAAATGATGAAATACAAATTTTAAGTGCAAAGTGACAATGTAACAATGTTGAATGATAGAAAATGTGAATAATAATATAGTGGATTACAAACAATCTTCATTCTAATCAATCTGAAACTATTTTATTCTATTATTCTTATTGTCATACTTATTAGTTATTTTCTATTACCATGTTTGAATGTAAATTGATTAACAGTGTTGAATGATGGAAAATGGGAATAATAAGAATGTAGCCAATTACAAATAGTTTAAATATTTAAGAAGAAGGAATTTCCAGTAAGTGAACATTTTAGTTAGGATGAAAATTCAAGTATTGTATTTATGGTTGAATTATTGTAACAAATAAGTCAATTCAATTCATGAATAATGTTTTTGTGTGTATACTGAGAGAGAGTTTGTATGTTTTGGGGGGTGAGATAGAGATTATAGATGGAGGGTGGAAGAGAGGTAAGAAGAGAGAGGAAAAGACAGGGAGGGACGAAGAGATATAGATATGTAGAGAGAAGTGTTAGAGAGAGAGAGAGAAAAGGAGAGAGAGGGAGTGGAAAAGGGAGGGGGAGAGAGAGATATGGAGAGAGAAGTGGTAGAGAGAAATAAGGGGAAGAGAGAGAGATAGAAGGAGTGGAAAAGGAAGGGAGAGAGAGATAGATAGATATGGAGAGAGTATGTGTATGTTTGGGGGATGAGATAGAGAGATAAAGAAGGAGAGACAGTGGGAGATAGAGATATAAATGGAGGGGGAAGAGATGTTCTTACACTGAAATCAATGCACATTGTTACTCTATTTACTTTGAAATTAATGTACATCATGCATGTATTTCCATCAAATCAGAAATCAAAATCTGCACTAAAATCAATGCATCTCGTGCAAACAATCAAATATGATTAGAAATCGACATCCACACTTAACTAAATGCATCTAATGCAAACAATCAAATAGGATTATAAATATACATATACAGTAAAATCAATGCATCTAGTGAAAGAAATCAAATAGGATTAGAAATCAATATCTACACTGAAAAAATGCATCCAATGCAAGCAATCAAATAAGAGTAGAAATCAACATCTACAATGAAATCAGCACATCTAGTGTAAGGTATTAAATAGGATTAGAAATTGAAATATACATTGAGATCACGTGTGCGATCATATATGATTATAAATAAATATATACACTAAAACCAATGCATCTAATGCAAACAATCAAATAGGATTAGAAATCAACATCTACACTAAAATCAATGCATCTAGTGCAAGCAACAAATAGGATTAGAAATCGATATCTACACTGAAACCAATGCATCCAATGCAAGCAATCAAATAGGAGTAGAAATCAACATCTACACTGAAATCAATGCATCTAGTGTATGGTATTAAATAGGATTAGAAATCGACATCTACACTAAAATCAATGCATCTAGTGCAAACAATCAAATAGGATTAGAAATCAACATCTACACTAAAACCAATGCATCCAATGCAAGCAATTAAATAGGAGTAGAAATCAATATCTACATTGAAATCAATGCATCTAATATAAGGTATTAAATAGTATTAGATATCGACATCTACACTAAAACCAATGCATCTAGTGTAAGCGATCAAATACGATTAGAAATCAATATCTACATTGAAACCAATGCATCTAGTGCAAGCAATCAAATAGGAGTAGAAATCAACATCTACACTAAAAATCAATGCATCTATTGTAAGGTATTAAATAGGATTAGAAATCAACATCTACACTAAAATCAATGCATCTAGTGCAAGCGATCAAATAGGATTAGAAATAAAGAACTACACTAAAATCAGTACATATATTTTAGTGAAAAACCAAAATATTCATGACTTTCTAGATCTAACTTCTATGCCTGTATTTGTCTTTGCATCTCTTTCTTCTTCCCCCTCTCTCCACCTCCCATTTTGTGTCTATCTCCCTCCCTCTATCCTTCTCTCTCTCCCCCTCCCTCTCTCCCACGTCTCTCTCTCTCCACCTCTCCCTCCCTTTCTCTATCTTTCTATTCTTCCCTCCCCCCTGCCATCTATATCTATACCTCCCTCCATCTCTCCTTATTTGTCTCTCTATCTCATCCCCCTAAACACATGTCACGCTCTCTCTCTCTCTCTCTCTCTCTCTCTCTCTCATTCTTCCCCTTCCAACTCCATCTCTCTCTCCTCTCTCTCATCCTTCCTCTCTCTCACTTTCTCTCTCGCCTCCCTCTGTCTCTCCCCCCCATCACACAAACTCTCTCTCTCCACCCTCCATCTTTGTCACTATCTCCCTCTCTCGCTCCTTCTCGCTCTCCCTGTCTCTCCCCATCCATATCTATGTCTCCCAGTCTCTCTCTTCCCCTTCTTTCCCTATCTCCATCCTCTCCTTTTCTCTCCCTTCCCTCGTGTCCTCTCTCCCTCATTCCATCTTCATATCTCCCTTATCACTCCCTCTCTATCTCCACCTCTATCTCTCAATATATTTTTTCTTCCGTCCCTCTTTCCCCCTTCCAACTCCATCTCTCTTCCCCCTATCTCTCTCCTCTCTCTCAAGTCCTATCTCTCTTCCTTCCTCTATCTCCCTTTCTCTCCCACCTCCCTTTATGTCTCCCCCCCATCACACACACAGACACTCTCTCTCCAACCTCCAACTTTGTCACTATATCCCTCTCTCTCCCCTTCTCGCTCTCCCCCTCCATATCTATGTCTCCCTATCTCTCTCTCCCCCTCCTTTCCCTATCTCTATCCTCTTCTTTTATCTCCCTTCCCTCGCCTCCTCTCTCCCCCATTCCATCTTCATCTCTCCCTTATCACTCCATCTCTCTCTCCACCTCTATCTCCCAATGTCTTTGTTCTTCCCTCCCTCTATTTCCCCCTCCAAATTGATCTTTCTCTCCCTCCCTCTATTTCCCCGACCAAATCCAATTATCTCTCCTCCTCTCTCCCCCCTCCTCTATCTGTCCCTCCCTCTCTCCTCCTCTCTCCCCCCTCCTCTATCTCTCCCTCCCTCTCTCCTACTCTCTCTCCCCCCTCCTCTCTCTCTCTCTTCCTTCCTCTATCGCCATGTCTCTCCCACCTCTATGTCTCTCTCCCCCACTCTATTTCCTCTCCATCTCACTCTTTCTCTCTCTTAAATACGATCCCATTGCATTGTAGTTAAAAAAGTATCTAAATGACAAAAAAAAAACATAACTGGTTCTCAAATATTAAACCTATATTTTGGATCAATCACTTAAAATAAGATACAATAATTAAAAACTTAAAAGAATCATGCACTATATTTCCTCTATTTTCTCTCTTTGCTTGGATTCTTGGGTTAAAATGCATCTATCCTGGTTCTTTATAATATTATTTATATTAAATAAATTTCACATATGTATATATAAAAGTATTCTCATTTTTAATTTATTAAAACCTCATTTTTTTATTAAAACATCTGTTCTTTATAATATTATTTATATTATATAAATTTCACATATGTATATATAAAAATATTCTCATTTTTAATTTATTAAAACCTCGTTTTTTTATTAAAACCTCTATTTAATCTGGATGGGAATATTTTTAGTAGTCGTGAGGATGAAGGGTTTATATATACCTCAAAAGTAAGTATAACCTTTTTGCTTTTAGATTTAATTAAAAATGTTATATAAATTAAAATAAAATAAAAGGATAGGCGGTGAGGATGGAGTGTTTAGATATACCTCAAAAGTAAGTATAACATTTTTGCTTTTAGATTTAATTAAAAAATGTTTTATTTTGAAATAAGTTATGGTTCTTGGGCATGTGGTATTGATAAACCACAGTATTGGCCCATGGTATTGTAACACAATAATTAAAAGCCCAGATCCATAACATAGCAATCAAAAGGCATCTATGGCCCATGGATTATACCATGGTATTATGATTTTCTTCCCTCCATCTCTCTATTTATTGTAGCATAATAATTAAAAGCCTAGATCCATAATGTTAGCAACCTATAATATAGGGGTCATAATTTTGACTTGATTATTGATAATCTTGTAAATCTGTACGTATTCACACATTTTGTAAAAAAATCAAAAAAATAGAAAAATAAAAAAGAGGGTAAAAAGTCCTAAAAGAATAATCAAAGGACTTAGAAAAAATAAAATACCCCAAAAGAAAAATGAATAAAACATGAAAGTGAGCAAGCATAAATGCCACTACTTTTTACTTTTTTATTGTGGCAGAGTGTCAATAAATGCCATAGTACATGATGAGTTAAACAGTTTAATCTTAACTTGTCATTGTTTCAATTTCACTTGTTGTAGATAGAGAATAATGAGTTTTCATACAGCCTAATCATGACAACTCAGTAGTTAGGTAGAGAAATAAAATGAATCCAACAGTTTAATCTGGATTCATGGATGAAATAAGTGTAGAATTAAATAGTTTTACTTATTTTCAGAAAAAATAAATGCTGTGAAGATTGCCAGCCTAAATGCACCTTACTACAAAGGAAGAAAAAATGTTAGTATGATAAGCTGAGTAGGTAGAAGAAGGTGAAAAATATCAATGTAAATATCATTCATCATGGGCAGCAAAATAACTAACTTCCCCTTCCCATAGTCATGAAACATTCTAAACTATCAGTCAGAAAGGCTCAAAGCATTTCCTTGACTTTTGTTGGGACCAGACCCAAGGCTCTATGACTGATCAGTTGAAAATGTGAATGTCTATATTAATCCCTAAAATCACATAATCACCATTCATGCATTCATTCCCATAAATAATCCTGAATAAAACTTCAATTTTACTTAAAGGCATTATAATTCCCATTTGATTAACTTCCTACATCATTTGAAAACATTAAGCTCTCAAAATAACATTATATCATAAATTAAGTGATAAGATTAATGAAAATTATCTTTTGAAATTCACTTTATTTGTTATGTTTATGTATTTTGAGTATACCATCTCCTATTTTCATATTAACTCTAATTTATATATTAACTCCCTATAGAAAAAACCTTCTCCTATTATATAGAACTCATTTTTATATAAATAACCCTAAACCCCACTTATTATAATTTTAGCCGAAGTTTATAATTCCCACATGTTTAATAAAGAAACCCACATTATAACCCCCTTTGGCTAAAATATACTTTTATATATAATCTTGCCCCTATGGTATTTAAATCAATCTGGTTTAATTAACCATATAATAAAAATATTCGAAAAATCTTTTAAAACATGTTTTATATGTGTTTTAAGCAAAAATATCAAAGTTTAATTTAAACTAAACTTCTAAGCCCATTTCCTTGTATATTTTCCCCCGACTCCCTAAATCTGAGGTTAAATCTATAACCTAACCATTTCCCAGCAATATATATTTCATTACCACAGTCCCTAACCTTGGTTAAACTCCTGAGCATCCCGCCCTATCACCTTTCCATTAAAAAATTCAGTCTTATATATGAAACCCATCAAAAACCTTTTTCCCATCAGGTTCAATCTAGACCCTCCAATCTTCAGCACTTATTTAATCCCACGGCTCGAAATGAATGTGATACTTGTATCACATATTCCCTTATTCCCTATCACACTAATTTTCAACCGTTTGATCTTCACTCACCTTCAAGATCTGATGATCCTTATTACACCCGATGGCTTCCAGCTCCCATCCCTACCATCGCCCATCATGCTTGATGACCACCGTTGATCTTCCGCCCATCAGATCAGTGGCCAATAAATAATGTCCCGGACCCACTGCATTTTTCCCCACACCTTTCCTTTTAATCACGACTGTTCATTTTCCAAAGCAAGATCTGACGCCCGATATCTCATATCGCGCCCAAAAAGTAATTGACCAAAGTTTGAGAAAAGTCGTGGGATATGAGTTGTTTTCCGAAGCCACCATGTGTCGACGTGTCCTCAAATGACTGGATCGCATTCAAAAAGTGATTTACCACTTACCGCCTTAGAGCTACGCGAATACCACCTAGTGGTATTCAAAAACCACTTCCACCCAAACTTTGATTTAATATAATTTAACTATGATTGAACTATATTTATTTCATAAAAATCATAGTTTTCATTAAGTTTTTTACCTTTTCGCGCTTTAAACATTGTGAAACCTTTGCTAAGCCTATTATCGTCGAATTTTCACCATTTGTGCGCCATTATACCTTGAGATCCTGTGCAAAGCCCTTTCCACCATTTCCAAACCTACCAACGCCATTTTCAAGCCAATATCCCTGCAATTCAACTACGAAGAGCCACATTACTCTCTGTAGACCAGTTCAGCAGAATTGAAGATTGCGCTCAATTGTGAACGTCTTCGACCTCAATTATACCTTTTAAAGGTATTTTCCGTTGAACTTAACCAAAAAAGCTTCAATTTTCAAAGAAAAAGTATCAATTTTCAGTCATTACCTTCAATTATCTCACATTACCATACAGAAAATTGCAAAAAACATCCAAAGTACAGGGGAAACTCTGTCAAAATTTCCCCAGAATACCTCATTTCCGTTTTTTGCAAACCCTGAGCATTTGCATTACTGAAATTGTTCATAATCTTTCTTCTGAGCAACAAAAAAACCTCTTTTCATCTGAAACTTTTCTCAAAACCCTATTTTACCAGATATATTCTCTAAAAATCCCTTGTTTCCAACAAAAGAACTAAGCAAACAGTCTAAGCTTTCTCTATTCAATTAAAAAATGACAAAGAAACAAGTAACCCCAAAATCAAGAGGTCCAAAGCCTCAAAAGAAATCCTCTACTAAAATTCCTCAGCCTGAATCTTCTAAAATTGATAAACCAACTCCCGTTCTCACTGCTGATTCCACAGAAGTTGTCAGGCCTGTCCAACCTCCAGTTATTTCACAGGAAAATATCCCTCTGGTTGACCTTGACTACAGAATAATGGACCCTTCAGTAGAGTTCAATTTGCTTGATGTATATAACTGGTGTTTTGGTAAATCAGTAGAGAAAGATGACAAAGATATACCAGTCTGGGATTCCAATTTGCCAAAATACATTGTTCCTCTTACTCATTCAGCCCCAGATTTTGTCAGATTGTGTCAATCCTATTATCTTCCATACCAAAGATGCATTGTGAATAAAGACAGAGAAGTCTTATTTTATATCAATGCAAAATCCATAAATTCTATGCTGCAACTGAACCCTGACCCTAATGCTGCTTCATTGTCAATAGAGGATTTAACTCAGAATTACCTTGAACTTGATTTTGCTTCTAAGTTCAAAGTCTTCTAGACTTTTTGTCCCAAGCAAGTTGATATCCCTAAGCTTAATCCTCCATTTGATACTTTTGATTTTCCAAATGAAACCAGACAGATTGTCTCCATGCTATCATTCATACGGAGATACACCAGTGATGAATTCACTGATATGGCTATCTTAGGTTTTTTTTCAGAGTCCGTTGTGTAAAATTTTGCTAAGTTCATTGCAGAAAACATGCATTATCAGTTGTCCAGATTGTCAGAAGGAGTCTTTAGATATACCTCATATCTACTTCACCTCTTTTTGTATTATCAAGCAGACAAATTTCCTATTGAATTTCAAAAGATAGATCCAGAAGGAAATTTTCTTTCAGTTGTGTTTTGGTCATCAATTTTGAGAAAATGGAATAGGGAATACAAATTTGCAGATTTCAATGACTTGTTTTTAGTGCCTGCTATGAATTTATTGAATAAAGAACAGACCCCTAGAATCAATGAAGAAACTAAGAGAATCCTACAGTTATCTGAGAGCTGTAAAACAGGGGATTGGTATTTATACAAAAGTTACACAGAGATCAGAGTATATGGTGCACTCCTGGCCCCATATAAATTGCCAAGATTTGTTACAACAAGGATATTTGCTTTAGAATATTTAAGGCAGATGTTGAATGCAGATGAAATTAATTTCATAGCTTCTAGGAAAAAGACTCAGTTCAAACTGAAAAATCAAATTGGGCCATTTATTGTGAATAACAGAGAAGTAGCCAATGAAATTAATGTCAAGTTGAAAGAGTATAAATTCCCATATAGTTTTATGTGGAATTATGATCCACAAGGTTTTTTAAGCACGATGAGAATAAAATGCAAGTTGTCAGTCTTCTTACATTATCCTAAGCCCCAAATTGAAAAGTATGCTAATAAACTTGAATGGGAGCCAAATACTTTATTTGATGATGATTCACAAGAAATGCAAGGAAACAATGGAAAAGATAAGCAGGTTGATCAAACATAGGTGGTTTCAGTGAATAAAGAATCTAACATTCTTCATAAAAGAAGCAGAAAGGAAGATAGTTTCACTATTGAAACTATTCAAGACAAAAGATTCAAACTTCCCTATGATAAGAAGAGTAAATTGACTAATGAAGAAAGGGATAAAGCCATCAATATTGAAAATAACAATGGTCATGAAACTGATGATGAAGCAACAAGGATAGTAACTGAAACTCTCAAAGAGCTTCAAAATGTTCAAATTGGAGCCTAGTAGAAAGATACAGTTATGGTGGATAAACAATCCAAAGTTGATATGCCCTCTTCTTCTAAAGAACCTGACAACACAGAGTCGGATATTCAAATTAGGTTCAGACAAATCAAAGAAAAGAATGAAGAAATCAAAAGTGACGCATATTCCAAGTTCCTCAAAGAAAAGCCTGGGAATAAGGATAGACTTCTTTCAGCTTTTGATTATTCCTCTAATAAATTGGTGATGTCATTTCTCAAGCCTACAGTGGCTGATCTTAAAACTATTACAGATTATTCAAAGACAGACCTTGAAGTTGATGCAAATGCTTTTCATAAATTGGACCAAATAGAATTTCATAGAAGCAACACAAAGATGCTATATTCTAAGATAGTTAATAAGACTATGAATTCTATCAGGCTTGAGAAAACATTGATAAATCTCCAAACTCAAATGAAATTGGATAAAGCCTCATTATATACCAATAATTTGAAGATCAAAGCATTAGAAGAATCGGTGATTGAAGCAGGAGCAGATCTAGCTAACATTGAATTTGCAAAGGCCTTAATCAAACAAAAAAATGAAGATATAGCTGCCCTCAGAAAACAGCTAAAATTGCCTAAAAGTGAAAATTCTCAAGCAAAAGAAATCTTTCAGCAGAAAACAAAAAATGATGAATTGAAACAACTTGTTCTTAAAATGACAGATTAGATAAAAGAAATGGAAAGCCAAATAGAAGCCTTCATGCAAGAGAATGAAAAACTGAAGAAAGCTCAACCGGTTGTCATTCCTACAGTGATTCCAACTGTAAGCACAGTTGTTCCATCTACATTGGCAGAACACTTGGCACCACAAGGAGTACTGGAAACTGCAGTGCCAATCACTTCTCATGAAATCTCTGCCTCTTCTTCATCAACCTCACAGGTAAACACAATACAAGACAAAGCTGCCATAATCAAAGCCATGGAAGATATGTCAATTAAAGATAAAGAAATACTTAGTTTGAAAGGCACTATTAAAAATCTGGAGACTTCCAAAAGAGATGCCTTGATTACTTCCAAAGGGCATGAACAGAGGGTTGATAGATTACAAGAACAGGTGAGAATTCTTCAAACACAGGTGAATCTTACAGATCAGGTTGCATATATAAAAAATCATTTATGGACAAAAATCATTGAAGGCATTCACTCTCAATGGCATTCAATTCAGATAATTTATGAGCAGAAAGAATTGCTACAGGTTGCAAATGCAGAAATTGATAAAACCAAAAAAGAAATTGAAAATAAGCCACCACAAGCAGTTCAACTCATAGCATTTTTGAACAGCAAGAACAAGGAAGAATTAGAAGAGTTGAAAATTGTTGACAAAACAGAGGCCATCCTTCAAATTAAGAAAGTCTTGAATAAAAGAAACATGATGAATAATTTGGAAGACAAGTGTAAAGATATGAATTTGGCCATCTCAAGATTTTGGGCCAAATACAAAATATCATCAGAAGTAGGTTTACCAAACATTCATGCATTAAATGATAAATTGATGCCACAGAAGGATTATGATCAAAAAATCAGAGCTCATGCTAAGGAGCAAGCTAAACAACCTTTGCCATAAGGATCTCCAAGTGGCAAAGTACTTCTTCAATATTTTCAAAATCTATTCTTTTTGGAAAATGAAATCAAGCATATGTTCACAGTAAAGCCAAACTTTGCCAAATATACAGAGGTTGATGAAAGTTATAGGAAATTGAAGAATATGAAGATTCCCACTGCTGAACAGTGGCAAGAATTCACAGATATGATGTGAATTTGACCGGTAAAGGACAGGAAAATCATATGAAAAATCATATTTTACTTTTACCTCATTGTGAAAAAATCAATGTCAAAGTGTATCAGTAAAATCAAATTATTACTGCTAGTCATTTTTCAATTACAGCAGTGAAAAGCAGAGATAAAAAGTATCAGACCAGAAGATGAAAAGAAAGAGTATTCTATAAGTCATCATCCACGTAAAGATGTATCTATTGCCAGCAACACTCACAGCACATCAAAAATCAGTTTAGATAAGATAAAACAGTTATATTTTTCCTTGTAAAAGAGGACAGCTTGCAAACTGTTTTGCTGTTGTCCCTCTTCTTATGTTTTTTTTCCTATTTTTCTTTAAAACATTATCTCAATTTCTGAGATATTTTGTAAACAATTTTTGTGTATAAATACTTCATAATTCGAAGTATTCAAGGTGGAATAAAATTTCTCAAGACTACTATAGTCATTTTGCTGGACATATTGAAGTTGGTGTGAGTCAATTAGCGAAGCAGCAGACTGGAAACAAGATTAGAGACATCATAACTAAGGATTCTTGTGGTGACAAGATAAGTCCCGTATTTTTTCCTGTTTTCATTGTTATTCATTGAAAGTTTACATACATTCGTTTGATGTGTTTCTATTCTGTAATGATCAACTAAGGAGAAATTAAACAGGATTAGTGATAATAAGCTCCCGTTTAAAACTAGTTGGCATTTTTATGTTTTCTGCTTGATGACCAGACCATAGAATTCTTAATTGCTCTAGGTCCCAGTTTGATCCCCTCCTTCAATCCTCTTTTTTGTAACTTAAGGATTCTTAAGTGCCCTTTTGTTCAGATTTCACCCATTCCATCAACAAAGCCTATTCAAAGCCTTAGAAGGTCATCTATCGTGCCCTTGGTACATTTGCATCTTTAAGTCTTATTTCCTAGCTCTGCTTGCCTAGAGAGTTGACTCCATTGCCCAATGTTCTGGTAGATCCCTCTGGTTTACCTTGAAATACTTTTTATTCCTACCACACTTCTAAAATCAGTCCTATTGCTCACTCATAGCTAGCCTAAAACCCTTTTACCAAAACAAAGCTAAATCTTTAGAAGAGATCCCTCTCCAGAGCTCAAGAAGGCTAGATCCTGAATTCCCAAAGCGGTTCTTGGTTACCCCTGGTGTTCTTAACTACAAAAATCCCCATCCCACAACCTGAGAATTACTACGGTGATAACATACTGGCGACCATACTGGGGAACTAACCATTCTCCAGTTTTAAGTTTAATCTTGAAGGAAGATCTTTAATTATATCTTTTCTACTTTAATATTGAGTTTAAAGGCTGTGGGTATTTTACCCAATAAACATTCTGGCTCCCAAGAAAGTCTACTACACTAGATCCAACCCTGATCCTAATCCTCCAGAGATAGTAGATAATCCGGACCAGATAGGAAAAAAGAAGAAAAAACAAATTGATAGTTTTGAAACTGAGATACCTCTAAGAAGAGCTGATTCTTTACCCAAAGAATTGGTAAGCTTATCAGACATTAATTTTGACTTAAAGTTTGAGAAATATTTATTTAGAACAAAATCTGAATCGGATTTAAAAGAAATTGTTTTAGATCCAGTTTTTACTTCTTATATAAGTGAAAAACACAAAATTATTTCTTTTCCTACTAAATCAGATCAAACTGAAAGTAAAAGTCCAGTAAAAAGGGTGAGTGTCACAAAAATTAAAGACATTGAAAAAGCTGTTAAGTTAGCTAAATTTTTGTCTAAATTTAAACCCCCAGTTTCTGAGCTATATACAACAGTCTTTCCAACATCAAATTCTACTCTGTATGCTGCCACATCATTTACTGATTCTGTTGTCAGTTTACCTCAAGAGCCCATAAGCCCTGAGTTGCCTCTGCCCCATAGAATCATATACTCATCCTATCCACAATCCACTGCTAGTTCATCAACCGATCCATTCATCCCTGAGCTGCCCTTACAACCCAAAGTAGTATATCCATCATTTACCCAACCCATTACAACTACCATTAGCCATACTACTTCTTTTCCATCCCCGTTACCTAGCTCTTTAAGTGCATCCATTTCAGTAACCAGCACTATCCCTACTACTACAACTGTAAAATTCAAGCCATGGCAGCCCAATATGCTCCCTTGGTCTTACCTCAGAATCTCCATGACATGCCCCAGAACTACCAAAAAGATATTCCACTGTTTGATAATCTTTCACAGATTACTGCACAACAACATATTACCAGAATGCATGATTTCTGGGAAGTCTATGAGATAGATGAGTCCGATGTCCAAATGAGACTATTTGCTCAAAGCTTAATTGGAGAAGTAAAAACCTGGTTTAAAGGTTTAGGAGCTGGTAGCATAGCAAACCTAGCTGCATTCCATAGAGCCTTCCTAAATAAATGGGAGAAAAAGAAAAATCCTATGCAAATATTATCTGAGTTTGATGTTGTCGAGAGAGCCCCAAATGAGACTGTCCAAGACTTCTGCACAAGATATAACAATGTTTACAATGCCATTCCTGCAGACCTTAAACCTACCCCATATTCCGTGCTTCTGAAATTCCCTGACTGTTTTGACGTAGACATGGCTTACCAACTTAGGGAAAGGGATGCAAATACTTTAGAGCAAATGCAACAAAACGTTGTAGGTGTAGAAATCAACATACTTGCAAAGAAGGCCAAAATGAGAAACGAAAGAAGGGTTACTATTAAAGAAGAAACATCTGACTTAGATAGTAAGTTTGATTTCATTACTAAAGCGCTAGAAAGAGTAGTTGATAGACTGGATCAAATTGAAAAGAAACCACAATGGGACAATCAATCCCAGATCCTGAATTCCCAAAGCAGTTCTTGGTTACTCCTGGTGTTCTTAACTACAAAAATCCCCATCCCACAACCTGAGAATTACTAGGGTGATAACACATAACATAGCAATCAAAAGCATAGATGGCCCATGGTTTATACCATGGTATTATGGTTTTCTTCCCTCTCCCTCTCTCCCTCCATTTCTATCTATTATAGCATAATAATTAAAAGCCTAGATGCATAACATAGTAATCAAAAGCATAGATAGCCCATGGTTTATACCATGGTATTATGGTTTTCTTCCCTCTCCCTCTCTCCCTCCATCTCTCTATCTTTCTCTTCTGGGTATTGGCCCATGGTATTTAAAAAAAACATATTTAGAAGTTAATAATATCCATGGTATCTTTATCTTCTGGGCATTGGCACATGGTATTGTAAAAAAACATATTTAGAAGTTAATAATATCCATGGTAAATATTCATGATTACAAATCTTGTTATATTGTAAATATTAAATTTTATCCGCTTATTAACTAAATTTAAAGATAGTTATGCAATCATTATCTAAAACATTGTTTATAATTTTATTAATAAAAAACAAAGTTACAATAAATAAATAAAAATAAAAAAAATTGAATTTAAAATATCTCACACTCACACTCACCCATAATATATCTCACATATCACATCTAACGTTGATGCTCACACTCACCTAACACTCCCCCAACCCATCCACCCTAAACAGGTTGTAGAGCGCCTCTCAGGGTTGTAGAAAGCCCTTTTGGGGGCCATTTCTTGGTACCATTTCAACATTTTCTTGGTGGATGCAAATTTTAGGTTCTTTCATACTATCACTTCCTATCTAGCATGCATCTCCATGTGGAGTTGAATGTTGACCACTGAAGTGTACCTAACGATTTTTTAAGACACCATGCCCAAGGATGTATCAAAGGCTTCATGTGCCATGAGAGTTCACCATATCATCAGAGTTTTTCAACTCTACTTCTTCTTCATCTTCTTTTGTTGTACTCAGATTCCACAAGCCATGTGAGGATGATGTAAAGTGATGCTAGTATGATGAGTTGTGTCATATAACAAGCCTAGCTAACTTGGGACCTTGTCATCTGAGTTTACTTTTGGATGTTTTTTCACTTGGTTAATTATTATATCCTTATGGGGACTTATTATATAAGCATAACTACAAAGCTGGAGTATGGATTGATGGTAAGGCCTTGGGTGATTCCTAGGGTTTAAATTTATTGTATATTACCATACTACATAAAATTTCATGGAAATTGATTAGGTCTAGGGATCATTTTTTTAATTTTTTAATATCGTGCGGGCGAAAATTTGAATAAATTCTGAATGTAATATGTAATAAGTGATGTCTAGGGAAGTTGTATGGGGTATGTGTGCTCAAAATTATACCTCTCACCCTCAACTTTATACTATGACACACTTTAATGGGAAAAAAATAAGTTTCAAACCCTCAAAACCTTTTTTTCCTAAGTTTTGTGGATGTGGCAATAAATTAGTCCAACAATTAAATAAATTAAAGAATATAAATATCCACACATGCTAAATGAGGTGGAAATGATGTGGAAAATTATCAAAGAGTTAAAGAGTGATGTGACTCCACCATGGACCAAGAATCACAACGAACATGTGACAAAAAGGGAAATCGAATTTCTTGGAGAATTACCACGAGTTCCCAAAGACATGTTGCATAAATTGTGGAAGATAGCTCGAGTTCCAAGTTGAGTTGAGTATTTGGTGCAGATTTGATTGATTTTGCTTGAGATGAAGTGGGCAGTGGTTACCTACCACTCTACTTCACACAACCACATGTCCTTCTTTCACTCCAACGAGTTCTCCTCAAGGATTGTGTGGGCCTCTAGACGAAATTGAATAGCCATTTGGGAAATTTGAATTTGCATGTAGAGGCATTGGGATTATCACCCGTTTATCTTGGTATTGTCAACATTTTCCTTGGGATTGGCTCTCAAACTTCTATATAATAGAGCCATTGGTTCTCACTATGAATCCATTGTTTACATGCTATTGTGCTTGGGAAAGCTCTGCTTTTATGTACATTTGTTCTCCATTGCAATAAAAGACTTTGGCGTTCATTCATGACTTGTTGTTCCATTGGAGTATGATGATTGGCTCATTATTGGTATAATTTTATTTGTTCATGCTTTCATTTATTTTATTTCCATCTGCTCTTGGAGATTTGTTTATGTGAAGCTATCTTGCATTGACAATTGATTTAGGGGTATGCTCTAGGTGTAGAAATAGCTAGGTATTTGCCAATAAATTTCTAGAGTTTTCTTATCATTGCTTATAT
The DNA here is from genome assembly GCA_034641835.2 of Pinus albicaulis. NCBI lineage: Eukaryota > Viridiplantae > Streptophyta > Pinopsida > Pinales > Pinaceae > Pinus > Pinus albicaulis. Next base: position 861,487,043 of record CM076579.1, read on the forward strand.
GCTAAATTTATATGGTACTAGTATTGGATTGAAGTCTTGTAGTGGAAAATCCCTATGGATCAAATATCAAGTTGAGGGGAAGTCTTTGGAGAGACCAACCCACTCTTGACACGTTCTCCAAGGAGCTCTTATTGGTTCTTTGAATTGCATAGTCTATCTTACGAAGTGATTTTCTTGCAAGGATTTTCTTGGACATAGTCTGCATACAAGAAAATACTTTTTAATTTAAATCTCTTTAAAAATATCTGCTTTCATTGATTTATCTAGATATTTAAGAGCATTTCCCAAACTAGGCAAGTGACGAGGTTCACCCCTATCACTTGATTTGGTTTTGTATATTATTTTGTATCATACTTACATGTTTTTCCACACTAATTTTGTCTTAGTTTTGCAGCCCATAGTTGGAGTTTTTGACACAAGTGCCCTCAGGAAAGACTATTAAAACTCTAACTAGTTTTCTTGTAGGACCTCTCAAGCATTCAAGCTTCATTCAAACAAGGTCATGAACATTACGAGCTGCAAATAAGGATAGGTCGTGAACTTTGTGGAGATTATAATTTTCAGATTTTAGAAAGTTTGCATTGGCCCTTGAGGTTGTTATTGTTGGAGGGATATTATAACTATTTCTAGCTCCAAATCTTGTACAAATCCCCTTCATCTTTGGGAAGCCCTCTAAGAGGCTCTTACTCAATTGTAATATATATATATATATATATATATATATATATATATATATATATATATATATATATATATATATATATATATATATATATATATATATATATATATATTATTTTTATTTTTTGTGGGAGCTTGGGTTTACCCAAGGCATCATTTCTCCTCTTTTAGGAGGATTTTGTGTGTGGATTAATTTTTCATTTCATCTTTTCTAACTTTCCTTTTTAGCTCATTTTGCATTCTTTGAAATTAGCACAACATCACAATCACATTTCGATTTCTAAGTCAAATTTTGCTACAAGTTTCACTTAATGCTTTGCATTTCATTCTTTCTTTGAAGTACAAGTTTATATTTTTCTTTAGAGCAACTCATTTATTACATGTAAGTATTCGGAATTATGTGGCAAGTTTAATTTAGTTATTTAACAATTTTTTTTCTTTGGATACAATTGTCTCACTATAGGCTCATTTGTCATCTTGCTCACTTCTTTTCCAAGCATACTTTACAAGCAAGCATTAACTTTTTAGCTTCATCTCATTTCCAATTGCTATAAGTTTAAGGTTTGTGGAATTTACTTGGAGCAACTCACAATTTCATTCATTTATGAAGGCTTATGTTTATGTGTCTTGTACAATTTTGAGAGAAATCTCTTCAAGTTACATTATGGTGAGCATTTCCATTTACTAAAGGAAATTCCTCTTTTGAAAAACAAATTTACTTGCATCACTTTAATTCACTTACAAGCCAAATTTCATTTTTCCAATTGAAATTACATTTGTAATTTACTTTGAGCATTATTTCAACTCCATTATTTTGAAGCATTGCAAATATCTCTTGGTAAAATTTACTTGCATTTCATTTAGACATTTTTAATATAGTTTTCATTTTAACTCAATTAACCTCCAAATATAAGCTTGGTTGATAGACATCATAGGGAAAAGATTTTCTTAGAAAATTCTTCCAATTGGTACAATGTAAAGTAAAGGGTGTGTGACCCTACAGTTACGGAGGTGGCTTGTCCCCTTGTGGGAACAAAGGCACATGTTGGTTATTAAGACTCAGGGGAAGAGTATCGTTAACAGCACCATCGTGCCCTCATCCCCTCTTTCTTACATTTACCCCAAATTTTACCCTTTTGCAAGAGTTCAAGAGGAACATCTCTCACTTAGAGTAAGCATTTAGCTTAAAATTAACAAAAATAATTGCATCTAATTTTATTTAAGTGCATTTCACATTAACACACTTTACCTTTCAAGCTATTTTACTTTCAATCCATTTATATACTTGCCATGATGAAGATGTTTTGAATTGATTATTTTGTAATATCTCATTTGGGAAAGTACCATATCTTGCAAGTGAAGTTTTAGCTTATTTCATTTTTTCAAGTTGTTTTATAATGTTTCTTTACATGTTTTAGAATCATGAATGGTTTATACTTTGAAAGCATTTCTTTGAAAACAATTTTATATCTTGCAAGTGATATAATCTTATTCTAACATCTATTTGATTGACAGAATCACTTATGTTTCATTTAATTTTTGAGCGAGTGTTATTTATTTTAAAGCAATACTTAAGGCACCGTTTTAAATGTTCATTTTTTATTTATGTGTTGATGGTTATTGAAGTTTATTTCATTTCATATTGCTCATTATACTTGTTCATAATCTCAAGTAATCCAAATTGACCTTAACTTCTCCTAGAAACCTTACATCACCTTTTAGCTTAGCTTTTAATTCAGGGACCACCCACCTTAGCTTGCTTAGGAGAGAGCTTAAATGGAGAGAGTTGGGAATAAGGGACAACCGCAGCTCTTGAATTTTCCTCCAACCACACCTTGTGGGGTTAAGGACTTTTCTCACTAACTTATGTGTGTATAAGGCGACAACAACAGTTCCCAATATGGAAGGAATACATTTACCATCCCAACTATGTTGTTTCTTGAAATCTTTCAAGCCCAGAAGTAAATAATGGAAGATGGATGTCCAGAATGGACACTAATGAATTCTATCAAGATCTACAATTTGAGATCCCTCAACGTTGCCTACTTGATTTTCTTGAAGGGAGTTACAATTGTTGGTCTTGACATCCTTGAGGTAAGCAAAAATCCAAAAGTTATGACTATAATTGGTGGTAACAATATTTCACATGGTAACATTGTACAAAGCATTCATGAGAGTGGTACCAGAAAATGGTGATATCTTTGTGATCAGAAAAGACTTCAAGCTTCAAAGAGCCCCATGTATGTGTGCAATTCATATAAATAAGTCGTCGGTGACCAGCAAAGGATGTTCATTCCTTGCAAGATCCACCCAGATATCTTCTAATGATGGTTGACACTTACAGAGCCAAATAAGTATCTTATTGCTGCACACCTGATGCAAGAGGATCCACCTCCTCTCACCTATCAGAGTAAATTCACAGCGGAATTCCTTCTCCTAGCAGAACTGTGAATGTCAATGCCCTAAAACTTCTACTGCGTTGTAGAACCACTTATAATTCCCAAACACGGAATTCTATAACCACTGGAGTTGTGCATCCCCGCCATCTGCTCTTTTGTAAAACTAGTAAAAGCACAGCACAGAACACAAGTCTGCACATATGCATGTATTCCATATTTCTTGATCTGTAGCATGAGCGTGGCAACCTATACAGATATTCCACAATAGTTCAAAAACATCTCTAGGCTCTCTTCATGGAAGCAACACCTGAAAATCATGCCACTACTTGCAATCGATGGTTAGTTTATAAACCATCGAAATTACCCTCTCATATGGAGACTTCTTGTATCTAGGTTACGCAGACACACTTTGTGCTTTGGAAAATCTTTATGCTCATACCTATATTCAATAAGAACTCTACTTCTTGCAATCAACGGTTAGTTTATAACCCAAGAAAATTACCCTCTCATATGGAGACTTCTCATATCTAGGTTACACAGACACACTTTGTGCTTTGGAAAATATTTATGCTCATACCCATAGTAACACGGGTACCGCTCCCAGCCATTGGAGAGCACGTACCCCACGCTCCCCCGCTCCTGGGAGCTTGGGAGCTTGTAGGAAACTTTCCAAAATTGTTGGGAGCTTCAAAGGGTACTTTGGAGCTTTTTGGGAGCTTCACTACTACAAATTTTGACGTTTCGGGTACTTATTTTGAGCAGATTTTCACCTTTCGAGTACCTATTCTAAGCATATTTTCAACTTTTGGGTACCTATTTTGAGCAGAGAGGGTACCAATTGTTTATTTCATAACTAATACATGATAGGTCAGGGGATTGGACTGCATGGGCTCTATAAAGCAATAGAGATGTGGAGATCTACCAAAGATTTCAACAAAATATATATAGTTGCTAGTCATTCCTTGGCAGCTTCTGTTGCAAATCTTGAAGTTCAACAATTGCAAATAACTCTACTTTCTTGAAGCCTATCTTGAAGCTTTAATGATAAGATTCAACAAATTACAATGATGGCCAGAAAAAGAAAGAGTAGTGTGTTAATCAGTTTCATTCTATAAATTTCCAAACTTGAATTTCAAAATTGAATATAATATAGTGTTACATGAAATCACATAATAATCAAGTAATAATAACCTTTTTTTTGCTTAGGAGTTCCACATGTTTCTTCACTGGCAAGGAATTTCATTGGCAAGTTGTTGATGGATTGATACTTTGATTTTTTCTGGCGGTGTTTCAATGTCCAATCTTTTACATATTTCAATGCAAGATGGAATCTGCATGGTGGAATCTAATTTGCACCTTTAAATTATTTTATTTTTATTTTTAATATATTATATTATTGCCGCTCCCAACTTAAAGTTTCCTGTAAATTTGAGCAAAGCTTCTAGTCGTACCGGATACTCGTTTCCTCGTACCAGAAGTACCCACGTACCGGGAACTCGTGCAACATAGCTCATACCTATATATTCAATAGGGGCTCTCATCCTCCTGAGCATCGTACACAACAGAACTCAGTCATGGTTCAACACAACCTCAGAGTTCTCTACACAATCCTCTGACTCAGGAACAATGTCATGATATTTCAACACACACGCGCATAAAATTATAGAGATTCACAAGAATACTGTTACCCATAGGAGCAGATATTGTCCATCATCAACATCCCCGCAGTATTAATCATCTACACAATAGAATGCAATCTAGAACCAGAACAAAAACACCATAGCAACATAATCACACAGACTCGTTCACACAAATGCACAAGGATTTAATATGGAAACTTCAACTTTTTTATTCACTTTTTTAGAAATATAAATACATTGGCTCAATGGCCGCATATCAGCTTACAGAGATCGCTGGGTTGCCAAGCACAAGGCCAAGGCTAGCTCAACCATTACCTTCTATCACTCTCGAGATCTCCTTTCTTCTTCAAGCCAACATATATTTTTTCTGCAAGCTAACATTCTTGCCTCCATGATGTTGTATTTATTTATCTTCAGCGAACTGTCTGCCTTCCACTTCCAAATGGTCTTCTCATGCTGCTTCAACTACCAACGCTCATGCCTTTTCATTTTCAACTTCTGCCGTTCCTTTCCATCTTGGAATCCATATCTTCACAATGATTCCTCTTCTGCAGCATGACCTTCCAGCTTCTACTAGCATGCATTTTCCTCAACATGTCCTTTGGACTCCCTTGTACACATGCATACAAATTTCCCCTTGATCATTTATATTTCTCTCGTGCTATATTCTACGACATTTACTGTCAGTGTGTAGCACTGTCACATTTCTAAGCACTAACATGTTCTGCAACAACACTGTCAAATTTCTGAGCATTATCATGTTCTGAGCACCGTCACATTCTGAAGCACAATTCATGCTGCCATCTTCGAAATTACTCCGATGCTCCCGCATCACCACTTGAAGTCACTTCGAAATAAACAAGTGAGTTCACAGTTCACTCTCAAGTCTTGGGAGAAGAAAAACCACTCACAGCATGACATATGAAATCTAAAAAGATTCCTTGACTGATGTCTATATCATATTCCCAGGTCAAAAGAAGGTGTGCAAAGAAATTCCAGATCCACATCATTTCTACTTTCCTGGTTCTTTTCTTTCAGTCCTTCAGCAAACTTATGATCTTTCATATTAACTTTTCCATTAATGCAATTGTCTACAACAGATGTTTCCACCGATGTCCTACTTGACTGCTTGATGTCAGTGGCATTGTTCAAGAAGGAAGCTGGCTTCACAGAACAGCGCAAATCGAGAGCATGAGTATTGGGAAAACATGATTTTGCTAGACATGTCATCTGATTTGCCCCAGCATTCATGTTTGATCTCAAACGTGCCATCTCAGTAGCTTCTGCCTCTAGAGCATCAAGGTCAACGCCCTCAAAAAGATCATCATCAAATGTGCGACCCATGGACTCATTGGGCTCATTTTCTTTAGATGATGAACTATTAAATTTTTCTCCCGAGTTTGCTACTGCAAATGGTGGTACTTGGTTCTCAAGAACATCTGACTTTCCAGTAGAATCAACTTGCAGAAAACTTAGTTTTCTTTTTCTAGATTCCATATTACTGTGTCTTTCCTCACTTGAGCTAGGCCTGACATCAACTATCCTTGAATCTTCAACAGCATTGCAATGTCTCATAGAGCTGGAGGTTTTAGTATCTGTGTCCTGAATCAGAGTTCGTACAGATGATAAATCCAAAGATCTTCTATGAGATCCAATATTGTTATCTACAGAAGCATTAGCACTTCCTGAAGGATCTGAACTTCCACTTCCATCATAGTCCTGTGCCCGACAAGAATGAGCCCAGGGATTCAACTCTTCGGCTAGTGGTGACTGTGTAAATAAGGACCTCCTGTCAAGAAAAAGCACATAAAATATTTATAATCAAAGAAATCCATTCGAAGTGCTTAAAGAAATGTGTAACCGAAAAAGTAGAGTAAGGCAGCAGCAAGTTTATGGGATAATAAAATACTCCTTTGTAAATTGACTAGGGGAAAGAAGACATAAAATTGTGAACCAAAAACATTCTTTATCACTCTAAACAGACCTGTAGACCGCCATTATGTCAACCACATCACCTTCAGATTGGGTAGATCCTGCTGTTGGCTCTACCCTATCGTCTATAAAGCTATCTGATTCCGATTCTCCTTCAATGTTATTATCACATTCATCATTATCATCTGTAGACAAATCATCATCTGAAGAAACCCTGCAGATACATTTTTTTACCAATGAGAAATGAATATAGAGTGATCAAATCCACATTTCTTCTAATCATACGAAATTGCAGCCAAACAAAACTTTTCTAGGTATTTAATAAAGCAGAAGTGTTCACAACTCAATTGCAATGCATTTAAAGAAACAAGGAGTTGGGCATCAAAGTCATTATCTTACTCTGCTTCCTCGTCAATGAATAGTCGGGCAGAGATCTTTGAATGCTGTTTTGCTGCAGCCAAAAACCTAATGTTTAGTCCAAAAATACCTAATTACACAACTTCATTCAGTTCTCACCTCTATATCAAGACACAAGATGAATAAGAAAATAATAACAAGCTGAAAATAGCTGACCATTTTCTAGCCTTGATTTATTGCGTATACTGTCATTTCTAGCGCCATGATTCTTCGTTCTTGTATAAGGTATCTGACATGGAGATGGAGATGCAGAAACCTCAGCTTGACTAGCATCTTTGCGCTTGCATAGCCGTTTAAATTTGCATTGTCTTTGAATAGATTTTTCTGTTTCAGCAGTGCTTAAATGCCAATCTTCAGTACAACTATTGCTCATTTGAGTGACCAATGGTGTAGATTTTTCTTTCACTGCAGATGGTTTTGAAATACTAAGGCACTCAAAATTTAACTGTTCTGCATTATCTGGCAAACAGTTCTGTGTAGTTAAACTTTTCATTTTAAAGTTGTTCGACTTCACCATTGCTGGTGAAACATCAGCAGAAATAACAAATTGATTCTCTCTTGGAGTGTTACAGATTTCTATATTAGTATAGCCAGCATAATCACTCACTCCCTTCTTGCGTAAATATGTGACATGTTCATCCAATGAAGGCGCTATAATGCCACGGGCCGGGGACTTACAATAGCTTCCAGTTTTATTAAAATCCAAATTAGAAGTAGGATGCTGCAGAGAATTTGTTTTTGCAATAGGAGATTCTGGAACAATATCCCTTACAGAAAGGTTTGTCACATGTGGACTTAAGTCAACACAGCTTGCATCAGCAGTGGATAAAGGTCGAAATAAGTTTCCCTTGAAATCATGTCTAAAGTTTCGAAAACAGCTATCAGGTGTTTCAAGAACCACTTCTTTAGGCATTTCAAACAACCTGCCACTGTATGGGGGGATTTGAACATCTGCCCCTGCATCATAAGAAGTCACATTCATCCCATCTCTAGGGGGTGTGCTGATATTAAACCGTTCAACAGAATCAATCACATTTATAAGATCATTAGTGGGACTGCAGACCTTGATCTGTTTGGGGGTCATCTGCTCAGGAGAAACAATAGGCTTTGTAATGATCTGCTCAGGTGTAGTGCTGACATTTACCATCTCAGAAGAAACTTTCTCCTTCATTGAAGGATTAGAGGTCATACATTCAACATGTTCTGAATTACCTATCTCTAATGTAGGGGAAACTGGCTTTTCAGAACACATCTCTACTGAGTTATTTCCATTCATAAAAGTAACAGCACTGGAAAGGTTATTTAGCAGAGGAAGAGTTGGGGGAGATAAAATTACAACTCTGCCTTCTTGATTCACAGATACAAATCCTGTATTGTAAAGACAACGATGCAATGAGGTTTTACAAGAACTTGAGATATTTAGCGATGCTTCTTTATCCTGTACTGTTGAATCAGAGGACTTGTGCTTCAAGGCTTCATCAGATAATGATTTGTGCTTTGCTAATGATTCATCTACTTCATAAAAACGATAAGAAGCTTTGACTTCTTGAAATTTTTGTTGTAAATCACTGACCACCTTTCCAGAGTGCATGGATGGAGTGCAAAGATGTATATGATGTTCCTCAGAAACCGAATCATCAGGCTCATTGCTATCAGCTTTTACCCCTGAAGAGACGAAGTTCATTTCATTACTAGATTGAAATAAATATTCTCAAGAAAAGCATCTCCCTTCTACGAAATAAAATGTTTTGAAACGACATTGAGGTTTAAGCTAATGAAGCTAATATCCCACTGGGATAAATCAGCCTTTTACTCTCATTCTTACTATACCCTGTATAATATCCACAAGCCAATACACCAACAATTCTTCTTTTCAATATCATAAACAATTGAACACAATCATTTTATGTTTTAAAAAGCACGAAAAAAAATTAGAAAAAGGTTGATCTTAGCCCAGCTCCAATATCGTTATTTATTAGAATATAAGCACAACAAACAAAGCTAAAGCCTAATACACAGGACCTTATGCCAGACAATATAGGAAGTTTGCCAAAGCCTTCTTCATTTCAAACAAATGTGCAAAATATTTTTTTTGCAAGGGCTGTTTCAGGTTGAAGCCTATGCAAAGAAACATTATTGATTTATAATTTTAGAACTTTGACCACTCAGTTTCGTCACCGTGTATTGCAGTAAGTTCTGCAAATTTATGGGAAATTGAAACATTTGCCAAACCACTCCAAAAGCTTATATTCAGAATTATTGTTGTTAGTAATGAATGATGATGGGTTTTCTAACTTTGAAAACGTACATATCAGTCAGGGCATTGATCCAAAATCCAAACGACAGACCCAGTAATTATTTCATGACTTAGGGAAGCTACTGATGCCTCTACAAATATCTTGATTAATCATGGGCCATGTTTTACATCAAGATTTGATGTGTGCAATTTGCTCTAAGAATATGATAATTTGTTTGAATTATGATAGTGTGCATTTTCCTTCTTCGAATTCTGTGAAGAAAAAAAGAGTAAATACGGTGTGTATTAACATGATTGAAAAAAATAGGAAGCACATAAAAGTATTACAAATATGAAAATAAGCAGTCTTATAAAGAATGTTAACAGTTTATATGTATATACAAGGTAATTAATAGAATGGAAACATGAAGCCCAACTTTGACAAAGATGCCTGTATTTGTGATGATAGCAGCATTTGTTAAACTGGGGTCTCTTATGCTAAAGCAGATTGTATGTATGCAGCAGTTGGAAGCGGCTGGCCTGACAAGCAACTAATTGGGACATCCGGACCAGGACTTCCTATTACAACTATGCAACCTACTTATATGACTTATATGACTTATGAAACAACTAATAGCATTTTAAACATATACCAACTTTTTGTAAGCACAAGTGATCAATTAGAATGTTAATACTGACAAAAGCACTAAAGGACAAAATAAACTAAAACATAAAATAGGACTCAAAATCAACAGTGTCGGTAACATCTACCCCTAATTTATTCTTTACTATTCTTCTCAAGCGAGTATCTGTGACAAATGCTGGTCTGTTTTGCCTGGAATATCTACAGCAATATTAATATTTGGAACTGATGCAACTACTATTGTATCTGAAGATGATGCTACTGCTAAGAATAATTCCTGCGTTGAAACATTGGTTTAGACAACAAGTTCCTTTGACTCTTCTTTAAAAAATGGAAATGAATTGGATCCAGATTTGGATGCCGATGCAGATCCACCAGATTCTTGAAAAGCCAGGATCCGCATATGGTGGGGAAATACCACAGACAAAATACATTAATTTATTTTTGAACATATTCAAAGTTAAAAATCAAAACCATTCATGAATGACAACATTAGAAGAGCTGAAATCATTAGTTAACTCATAAATTTGAAGATTGAAATCGTGATGTGCCATGCTTTATACAAAAAGAATAATTGTTAATACAAAATTGAGTGTCTCATCAATGATCACTCTATTTATATGAATCAGTGTTGCGAACATCACGATTTTATCCTGATTTTTTGAAAAAATCACATTTTTTTTCGTGCTGACGATTTTATCAGCCGATAACATCAGCGATTTTTTCAACTTGAAAAAAAAGCAAGTTGTTAAAGGCAATTTTCGGTTTTTTATGCTTCATTTTGCAGACAAAGGGCAAGAGTGAGAGCTAAGGAGGAAGAGAACTCATCTACAAGAGCAAGAGAGGAGAAAAGCGAAGGAATTTAGCATCCCAAGCAAAAAAATTCAAGTTTGGACCAAATTTCTTCAGCAAAGCCTAGTTTTCAGATATGGGCATCAAATTTGGCCCATTTTTTTTGTTTTTTTCTTGTTTTTCCTTGGTTTTCTATCACCCATTTATTTTCCATGACATTTTTTTGAATTTGAGTGTGTTTTTTGTCATTTTTGTTTTATTTAGTGGAGAGGTTTTTTTGTCAAAAATGCAAAATCTTGATTGTTAGTTTTATTTGTTTATTTCTTCTTGTGCCCTAGTTTTTTTCCATCATTCTTGTTTGGGTTTGAATGTGTATTTTTTGCCATTATTGTTGAATTTGAGTTGAGGGGTTTTTTTTTGGTCAAAATTTCAAATGTTGTATATAAAATTGAATTTCATTTGTTTAACTTGCAATTCTTCTTGTGCCCTGGGTTCAAACTTCAAACTTCAATCTTACATTAAAACGCAAGATTCAACAAAGTTACAAACATGCCAAGGAAATTGGACCCTTTGTGGGAATTTGTTGAACTTGACAGAGGGTTTGACATATCAAATTTGACTTGCAAGTTATGTGGGCATCATATGACAGGAGGGTATACAGATTGAAGTACCACCTTGCACAAATTCCTGGACATGAGATAGGGTCTTGCTCAAATACAAATCTAGAAATCATCCGAAGAGCCCCCAAATCATTGGAAGAAATAGAGACAACCAAATTGTCCAAGGCAACTCTGAAGAGTAAAATAGCAAGCGGTGGAGTGTCAGGATTGGGAAGTGATCGTTAGAGTGGTACTCGTTCTTCACCATCAACATCCAAGCCCAACCCCATAGCTACCTCATCTTTTTTGTTCCAAGAACCACACCTGGTGCACAACCTTCTATCTTGTCAGTTTTTAAAAAAAGGGAAAAAGAAGAAATTGACAAGTTGTTGGGAAAGTTTTGATATTCCTTTCAACATTGCCAAGAACAATCCATTTTTTAGCCCGCGATTAATGTTATTGCTATTGTTGGCCTAGAGTACAAAGCCCCTTCATATGATGACTTTAGAGGGTGCATTCTTCAAAATGAAAAGGTTGACTGCACTAAGAGATTGGAGGAGTTTAGGGGACCATCGGCACACAGGACGCATTGTGATGTCAAATGGTTGGACTGATCAAAAGAGTACAAGCCTTAATAACTTCTTGGTTAACTATCTGAAGGGGACAATTATGTGATTTGTTGGACGTGTATTTAATAACTTCTTGGTTAACTACATGGCTATTATGTGATTTTTATGTAATTTGTTGGATGTGTTCATTCAGGAGGTGGGTCCACAACATGTGAAAATTTCTGAGCACAGAAACCCTACTGCAGTATATTGATTTACTTCTACTTGTTTTATTTTATTAACAAGTTATTTAATTGAGGTATACAGAAAACCAACGAAGTAAACACAACGAGCAGCCTACACATTTATAGATCATTTATTGAAACATGGCGCACATATGACAAAGGACACATAGACTTTTCGGACAAATGTCCCCAGAAAAACCCAATGCGGGAAAATCAGTGCAGCAGTCTGAGGGTTCACTATTATTAAGCAACAATATTCTGAGTACATGTAGGATTTATGTCACACGGTTCGGGTTTGAATTCGAGTTCGACAATGATTAAGTTCGATTCGAATTCGAATTTTCCGATGAGGTTCGCCTGAAGTTCGAGATTAGGTTCGACTATACATATTTTTCAATATATATATATATATATATATATGACATAAAATAATAAAAAATCAATCAATAAAGTTATATGAATAAGAGTGAGCACCAATGAGTCACAAATCACAACCACTATTCACTTCACACTCCAGGAGGTAGGGACAAGCAGCGTCTAGAAATTGAATTCAAGAAATTGGAGAGAATATAACACTCAGAACAATAGAGTTAGTGCAATCAGACTAACGTTGGCTTGTGAAAATCTATCGACAACCATGGTAAATAAAGACAAACCAGTGGCCACTGCCGAAAACTAATTGGCGGGAAGTAGAACAAGAGAAAACCATGTGTTGCCCATGGTTTTTCTCATAAACCTTAAAACAACTGACAAAAACTGCCCGATCTCTAATCTCAAACCCCCAAAAAAAATTTAAAAAATTATAAAATTTGGCTTCAAGTTCGTCTTTAGGTTCGAATTTGTTAAGGTTCGAATTCGTTGAGGTTCGAATTTGAGGTTCAACTATTAGGTTCGCCGAACCTGAATGAATTTGAAATTATTTTTTAGGCTCGCCGAATTTCGAACCTCAAGGTTCAAATTCAGCGAACCCTGTGACATAGTCTAGGGTGCCATAATTCGGCTCACCAAACAGAGAAAACCTTGTCAAACAAAGATAATGTGAGTTTTACGTCACTCTGCAAGTCCTGGTTAATCCGGATGAGTCATTGGTGAAACCCCAACTAGCTTTGTGCAGCCTCTATGATGCTACTGCTTAAGCCTGCATGGCCCTGGTTAAGGGATTGTGTCACCCTTGCTCTGTGTTGATCAACTTCTCACGAAATTTGGTTTCAGCCCTACTGGCTTAGAAACCCCAATCTCCAGTGAATTTCAGACTTTCCCTAGGAGGCTCTGTGTTACCCCTGCGTGGGCGTGCATCACCCTCTCTAAGGTCTGCGTCACATTCCCTGATGGTTGCGTTGCCTCCACTGCGTCTCTGCTGCCCTTGCTCTGTGTTGTACTCTTGGTCCTCCGACCAATCACTACATCTACCCCTCACTACTTCACTGAATCACTTAGATATGATCTTCGTCCGAGCATTGCTCCATCAGAAAAATTCGATCTCTTAGATTCTATGTGTATTCTACAACTGACCCCAAGTCTTTCTTTATACTTTTCCCTTTGACAAATCAACAATCGTGATCTAATCTCTAATCAACGGCTAAGATTAGAAGAAGCTTGATCCATGTCACTTAGAAAGTTCTCATCACATGTGTAAATTAATTCACTTTAATTTTTCAATTTACCTAAGTTAGACTTAGGGTCCACGTTAAAAAAATAATTATTATTTGAATAGCTTTTACACCAGATGGAATTTCTCCAAATGCTTTCGGCGTCTTGGAGATATCATGTGTTCTAGCCCCTCCACAAAGTTTCAGAGCTAGAGCACCTCTGATGCTACCCAAAATCTCAACACAAGTTATAACAGACAATGCTACAAATTATGTTGTAGCTAGCAAGATGCTTATGGGGAGGCATCCTAACTTATTTTGGACACCTTGTGTTGCACATTGTATCGATTTGATGTTGGAGGACATAAGAAAAATTCATTTTTTCAAAGATATTGTTGAATCATCAAAAAGAATTACAAAATGTCTATATAATCATGCATCTGTGCTTCATTTGATGAGAACATTCACCAACAACAAGGAGTTGGTGTGTCTTTCCATTACACAGTTTGTCACTAGTTTCATATCTCTTCAATCCCTCATCAATTCTATGTGGGGTGTGAAGAGAATGTTTTTTCAGAGGAGTGGCGTGCTTTTTCATATAGCCGCAAACCAGAGGGAGAAACCATATCCAAGTTGATTTCATACCAGGAAAGTTTCTAGGTGGGAGTGCAAGAGGTGTGTAGCATTACTAAACCTTTGATAAAGGTTCTTCGATTAGTTGATGGAAACAAGCCCACAATGGGTTATTTGTATGAGGCCATGGATAGGGCCAAAGAATCCATTCAAATCTTTTATGATGATAAGGGGGATGAGGGGTTTGAGAAACAACAACTCCTATGGGAAGTGATTGATGAGTGATGAAACAATACACTCCATCGTCCCATTCATGTTGTAGAGATCTACCTGGACGATGCATTTTTACTCCCGTGGTTTCTTATTTGACGTTAAGGTCATGGATGGGTTCTTCACTTGTGCTCAAAAAATATTGCCATCTCCAGCAAAACGTGTAGAAATATCCAAAGAAATGGAGATATACAGGATGGCAGGTGGCACATTTAGCTTTGACATGGCTATCCATGATAGAAAGACTAAAATGCCAAGTAAGCTTTAGTTGGTTTAAAAATTCATTGTCTCTTCAAGTTCATACTTTGTTTCAACTTTCAAATTTCATTTTTTTTCTTATGTTTATCTTTTTTGTTGTAGATGCATGGTGGAGAAGTTATGGTGGCATGTTGAATTTCCACGATCTTGGGTCTAAGATAGAATCTTAAAATCTTTCATGCTATCAAACCAAGAATCTTAACAGAACTACTTTGCATGGCAAAATATAAACAACAATAAATCACACATGCACAAAATATAGACAACTTTTTACAATTTTCAACCCAACTTCGTTATATTAAACAACATATAATACAACAGTCTAGGTCTCTTGTACCAGGGATAATGGCCCTCAATCATCCACTAGTACAAGATACAAACTGGGGCTTTGTAATATTCTTGTTGAGCAATTCTGCTAACCGGTATATTAATTCTAGCCAATTTTGACAATATCATAGTTTTGACTTAGGAAAAGTGAATTTCGAAACCCACAAATAAACTTAGGCAACTATAGGCCCCTAGACATTAGGATGAGGCGAAATATTGCGGCAGTAGTGCAAGATGGGGCCCAATGAGGAGAAATTGCGGCCCACATGGAGGCAAGGCAGTCATTGGATGGATTGGAGGCTAGAAGCACGAGGTGGGGCCCAAGAGAACATTGGGCAGCATTGGATAAATAGGAAGCATGAGGTTCATTCCTGGATTCATTCATTCAATCATCCATTTTGACTATCTTTGACAAAGAGCACGTTTGTGCTGGGTGCCAAGTTTGCAGTGTTGTTTAGCACACGAGATTTTCAGGCAAAAATCTCAACCTCTGCCTTGGGGGACATCTAGTGCCTGCTCAGGAGAGGAGTCTTATCATTTTGAAGGAGCATTTCAGTAACAGGGACTCCATCCATAGCACAGTTGACTCTTCAACAGCATAGTGGCAATCTACAGCAGTGCAGAGGCTACGCATTTAATGAAGGGGTCACTCCGGGGGCTAGGGGAGTGAGTGGAGATTTTGGGAGGACACTTGGTGGGGAGGTTTAGAGCTTGCTAACATGAGTTTTTCAGGCATTTTGGTGGCCTCCAACAACAGAATTCCTAGGAGGACCGAATTGCCCAGCATTTGGCTGAGCCAAGCCCAAGAGAGCCAATTTCCTAGGTCAAAACTAGGACAAGCTATTTCTGGGTTTTTCTAGGTTTATTGAGGAGAGCCCAAGATTAATTTGGCAAAGTTTTCTAGAAAAAATTAAGTGGTCAAACAAGGATCCCAACTCAGCTAGCATCTATAAGAGCTAGGGGAAAATTGGACTAAAATTCGGAGGTCAATATTTGGCCAATTCCTTTGCGATTTATTATAGGTTTCTTGAGCAAAGTTTGTGGTTAAAATCCTGGAATTTTCTAAGTAGCATAGCATGCCCCACCATCATTTCATTCGGAACAGCAGTAGCATTTCTGGCCATTGAAAGCGTAGAGCAGGAATAGCAGCGTAGAGCAAGAGTAGCAGCGCAGAGCAGGAGTAATAGCGCAAACCAGGAGTAGCAGCGCAGAGCAGGAGTAGCAGCACAGAACAAGAGTAGCAGCGCAGAGCCGGAGCAACAACAGTATTTCTGGCGAGTGACTGGGCAGAGCAACGCAAAGTTACAACCACGCAGTGTACATTTCTTTCGGGGGAAATTTCAGGCTTGTTCCGAGGTTACCCTCAACTTGCCTGGAGCAAGCCCAGGTACCTTCATTCCAACACCTCAATTGTACACATTTTACCGATATTAATAAAATGGCTCAACAGTATTTTATGGCTCCAATGGTGTATTGATATCATTTGTTTATTGTTGTCTCCTTAATATCCTTTAGTCTGTCATTACTGTTATTTCCCCATTTGGGATATTACAGTGGTATCAGAGCCATGATCTTGGCCAGCTGTGGGGTAACCAATTAGATCAAGGAAGATTTGTGCATGTATACATGGTGATGGGTTAAACCATAGACAAACCATGGAACAACGAGGATCTAATTACCGCAAACTCTTAATTGAGTTGATGAAGGTGTCAGACCAGACCTATCCACTTCCTTGCAAGAGAGACACGAGATTTTCACAGGTCATGGGGGTGCAACCATCTACACATGATCATGGGGAGTAAGTGGATACACCCAGTATGACGCAGAGATCACCCGTGTTGGAGACTTCCTTGGCCGAGTCGATTGACATCTTAGTGGAGAGAGTAGAGCCTACCATAGTAGTGCCATCCATTGAGGTGATGATCGGGCTAGTGTCTGATTTTTTGGGTCATAGCAGCACGCAACAAATGGGTGAAGTGCCAGGAGACGTATCCACCCTTGATGAGGCACTAGGAGATACAGAGGTATTAGACGATGGTCGCACACAGCAGTGTCATAAACTTCAAGCCGACCTTCTAGCTTTGAAGGGGAAGGCCAAATCAGTACGAGAGGCTATTTTGTTGCAGAACAAGGAACTGGAGGGCATGAGAGTGGTTTGGGCTGAGTCAACAACCAACTTGGCACACATCAAGGAACGGTTGGATTCCCTTATGGTATAGCTAGAGGGCACATTGGAGCGTCGAAGCAGCGCCCTTCATTTATACATAGATGGGACTAGCAGCATTGTTGGGTCACCTTTGCCCATTGGAGAGAGAGAGAGAGAGGAAGCCTCCTAGTTAGATCTCAAATGCTGACATGGATAGCAGAATGAGAAGATCGGAGTTGCACAGGGTGCAGTATCCGCATATTGGGGCTGGGTGGCAAGAGATTTTGAGTTGGTACCCAATGGAGTGGGCTATAGAGAGGGTGGTGGACCCGGGTGTAGTTCAGTAGGAGTTTCCAGGCACTGCGAATGCAAGAAGCCCAAACTGTTGTTGGGATCCAGGTGGGATTTCCCATCACATCATAGAGTCAGTTGGTGATGGTAGTAGTTGTGCAATGGATTTGATGTTTAGGCGCACACACGTTCCGATCTCTATCAGAGCCCCAGACAGCATTAGTCCCAAGATGGTTCAACAGGGGGAAAGATACATTTCTTGAGTTGCCCCAGCATATTGACTGTGCGTGAAGTCACAGGGTGATTAGCCTACTTTGGCAAGAGCCGGTATGGGGAGGTGGCATCGGTAGGCCACCAAAAAGGGCATTACTTGGAGACAGTGCTCTCCCATTGGTATATTGGACACTGGAGCTATGGAGGATAGGTGCAGTAGTGTCATTTCCATTGGCATGTGAGAAGTCAAGCCACTCGGGTCTTCCAGAGCAGATGGGGAGATGTAGCCCACACCAAGATGGGTTTACTAGCGAAGTGGAGGATATTTTGGCACATGCAGGATACTTTGCATGTTACAGGGTGGTACGACACTGCGCAGTGGTACACAAAACTAGACAAAGTTATGTCATAGGGTGTTGTGTTATGTAGGGGGATACAGACTGATGCGTACAGACCCAATGTTAGGTCGTAGCATCCAGGGGTGTGCAGGGCTATGCAGCGAGGAGCAGTGGCCTGCAGAGGAGCATGGAGATGCAGGCTGGTGTGTCATAGCATGTCGGTTTACACTATGGAGTAGGAGGGGTAGCTCAGATCGCATTGAGTACCTGTGGGAGGTGTCAAGTACGGTGACACAGGCAAGACACGAGGTGATACAGGATGGGACAACAGTAGCAAGATGTATCCAGCGGTGTACAACGGTAGGTCGCGGTGTACAATGGCATGACTAGGAGTACAGGGATGATCGGTGGTATACGAGTGTATGGTGTTGCACAGTGGAATCTTGGAATGTCGCCTCCAGGGAGACTCATGGACGGAGACACCGAGCATACCTTTGGGCATAGTTCTTCCAGGATAGAAAGAGACGCAGATGAGCGGTACTTGATGGTATCCTTGGGGACTCACAAGCTTGACCCTCTTCTACATCACTTATGGGCATAGTCATTTTGGTTGTTATCCTTTGGCACTCTGGGCATGAGCAGTCAGGGACGAGGAGCTCACTCAAGATATTTGGATGACACTAGCACACTAGGGGGGAGACTTCTCAGCAGTGATATTGGGTCGGTGCGCTAGTTGACAACCACAGGTTGGGGGATGAGATGATCATCTGCAGGGGTGGCATATCATTCAACAGTAAGCCTACGCCTGGGGAGCAGTGTTGAAAAGATTAACTAGGATCAATCTTCATATTGACTATGTAATTATGTATTTATGAAAAGAAGAAGACAAAGATAATAAAATATGTTTTTGCTATGCTTGCCTTATGGGTTTTGTTGACCACTGGAGTGGCACCTGATGATAATGTGAAGACTCCATGCCCAAGGATGAACCAGAAGACACTTGTGCCAGCAGATATCATCAGATATCATCATGTTCAACAGAGTTTTTAAACTCTACTTCTTCTTCTCATCATTTTCTTCGTCAGTCTTCAGATTCCGCAGCCCTTCGGGGATATTGTATAAATGTCACTAGCATGATGAATAAAGCCTTGTAACAGGCCTAGGATGTCGGGACTCGATCAGCAAGCGAGTACACCTTGGAGTGTTTTTTTTACTTAGTTAATTATTCCTTCTTTTTAGCGGCGAATAATTTTCTAGGTTTTTTCACTCATTGCATTACCCCAAAGCCGGGGTGACGGCTTGAAGGTTGAGCCCCTAACGCATCTTAGTGTCTAGAGTCGATGTATATTACCATGCTAGGTCATCTCTGAAATTTTGCGGAATTTGACTAAGTCTAAGTAGGATTTTTTAATAATTAAAAATTCCCCGCAAAATGGGATTTTTTAATTAATTTCTATGAAATGATGTAATTAAGTGGCCTTAGGAAATGTCTGGGGCGTGTGACCAGTCGAAATTCATCCTCAGAGACCCAGCATTATCCTAGGACCCACTTTGAGGGTCAAAAAACGACTTATGGTCCCTCAAAAGCTGATTTTCCTAATGCCAGTGGAAAAAATGAGAAAAAATTCAAAAAAATTCATAATTGGAAAAATTTGGAAAATTTTCCAAAGTTAAAATAAGTCAAAATTTGACATGGGAATTATGTGGAGAGGTAAAGGGTGATGTGGCACCTATGTGGGTCCCACCACATAAGGTGTAGTAGGCTGAAGTCAACATTCCAAATCAGCAAGTCAAAGGAACTCATGAGATATACGTATGGCTAAAAATTCACTTTGGATTTAATTTGAACATAGTGGAATTAAAATGCAAGGCATATTATAAAGTTGAAATTTTAATAAAGTTAGTGGGGGACTAGTAAGGTGACATGGCAAACCTTGTCATACGTATATCCCTTTGATCCAAAAGTGCAACGTACAGCAGATTTTTGGCATGTATTGCTTACCACTTTGGTGTCAAATTAAAAGGGGGACAAGACTGCCACATGGGACAGACTTTGTCTCCCACTTTGCTACGTCTATCTTCAGTGTATATGCAACAAATTATGAGCTCAGATTACCGCAGATTTGGGGGACAGTTCTACAGTAGTCAACGCACAGTAAGATCAGCATACACGCAGTCTGCTACAACTAATACACAGCACATTTTGGCATATTATGGGCACGAATTTTATGGATTAGATGTCAGTTCTGACTAGAGTTTGTCTCCCACTTAACTCATGCATTGCTGCTCAGCCAATTAAATCATATGCAGTCCTAGTCTACAGCATACATCCAACACAGTGGGACAGCCATCAAGCCTATACGTAGCAGCAGTCAGTTAGCACTTTCTCGGTGGCATTTAACTAAGATAACAAGTAGAGTTTAAAGGGAGTCTGTCTCCCACTTACTGCAGTTGAATACACACATGGCATCAACAATTCAATACACATCAGTCAACAAGAAAGTACGTTGCTAGTTAAATATATTCACAGGCCAGCAGAGGTAATTTGTTACTTCAGTTTGAAGATTTGTGACTGCCACTTGGAGACTCAGCTTATGACTGGGACTGAATATTATGTCTCACTTATGTGATAGATTGATCATTTGGGATTGGCTCCCAATTTCCTATTTAAATGAGCCTTGGGCTCTCATTGTATAGTGTGGATTTTTGAAGCTTGTGCTTATTGTTATTATGCCGAAATTGTTATTGAGCTGAATAAAGAAAAGTCTTTGGGGTTACTAGCTTCTCTTGTGGTGCATTCTTTAGTTGATGAGGTATACTTGTTTCATTTGATATTGTTATTTATCGCAATCTAGTTGTTTTTCTTTGCATTTGCCTGAAGGCACTATTGTCTAGGGAGGGGAGATTTGTAGCTATCTCAGATCTCCTTTGGACTTGGTATGTTTTGCGCTCTTGTTGTAGCTTGTTATTTTCGATGAAATGACAAGCTCAACGTGGCCTCTATATGCCAAGTTTCTTTTGCACTAACAATTGGTTTGCAGAAATTGGTGTGTTCAAAGGACAGGTTGCCAAGTCCATTGGAGTGTGAAGACTTTTTTTCGATTCGAATAAGTCAGCGCCAAGGATATCGGAGGTCTCATAAGTTGTTCAAGCCAACAATCTCATAAGACATCAAGAGATTTATCTAAAAGGGGGTTTCATGAGCCTTTTGCTTCTATTCCATCTCTAAAAAAAAATCTCATATATTTCTTCTCTCATTTGTGCACATATCTATTTTATCTAGCATTTGAGGCTAAGTTGTTGGGTTTAAATCCTAATTCTCACTCACTAAATCAACTCTTTCAAGCTGATCTTAGTGAGGGAATTTGTAACATACAGTGTATTTTATACTTGCATTGAGTTTCTAACTTTTTCCTTCGCATGCATGTGATTTCCTCTCACATATTTCAGCACTATTTCTTTGGCATGCTAACTCTTTTGCTTGTTTGCCTATAGGTGTTCTTGGAAGCAATCTAAGTTTTTTGAAGAAAGGGAGCTAAAGCATAGGCTAAGGAACACTCTTCCGTTTGGAACCTCAAGTCCAAGTTCCGCCTTATCACTTCACCTCTACTTCTAAAGCCTCATTCTTTTGAGGAATTGTAGCCGCCGTTCACCTCAAGGCTTTAAGGCTTTACTTTGTAAACATCTCACAAGTAATTTTTTTTTAAATCTTACACTTGTAACTTTGGGAAAGAGCAAATTTAAAACGCATATTGTAAGCTCTTCCCAATCCCCTCATTTCTATAAAAGGGCCTCATTTTCATTAATAAAGAGCTAACTGTTCTTGAGGGAGCTTGGGAAGTTTTTCCCATGGTATCTCACCTACTCATTTAGAGGGAGGAAATCTTCTTGAGTGGGTAACTTTCTTTTGCTTAGTTTTTCTTTTAATTTTCTCAAACTAAATCACTTGCATTCATCATTTCGTTTGCTAATCTAGTCTAGTTGCATGTGAATAACTCATGTTCATTTCGTTAATTGCTTAGATCACATAGTCATTTAAATTTCCTAAATTGCAATCTCATTTGCCATCACTTACTTATGTTTTGTGATCTACGCCTCATTTGGATAAGTTTCACAACATACTACAAGTAAAGAAGCATAGCATTTCAATTTATGGCAACTTGAATTATTGTTCTAACTATGAAGCATATTTAATTGAATCATCTCCATCTTTTACACAGCACTTGCAAACTCATTTCCATATCATTTAGGCATTTCACTTTGCATGCTAGACTTGCGTCTCTAAAAATTAACCTCCAACTTAAGTTGGTTGTATAGACATTAGGGACCCTCCACCCCTATGGACTCCTCATTGTGAGATCAGAATTTCGGGCGAGGGTGAGGTCTGGGGACAGGAGTTCAATTGTAACATTGCTTTAGAACTAATTAATAAAATAAACCAAGAGCACTATCTCATCACATTTACATTGCAAAGTTCCCAAATTTTATTTTCCTATCTTGACGGTCTAAAGATTCACGTGCAAATATTATCTCAAGAAGCACTTTGATGCAATCATTTTTAAATTCCTTAAATTTTGCAACAAGTTTAATTCTATGGTACTTGGAAATTTGCTTCTACATACAATTTCAGTGCATGTTGTTATTTTAATGATCATTATGCTTATGGATAATTGATATATCTCGTTTCATTGGCAAATACCCTTATTTGGTGTTGCAAATTTAATTGCATATTGTGATCTTGGTCTAACACTTCCTTTGTGGGATTATTGTCATTATATCTTGATCTTTATTGTTGAGCAAGCATTTGTTATCTACTTTAAAGCACTGGTCTATATTTTGAACACGTCATTGAATATTGCTCATATACTTATATGCTTGTTTACATATTGGAAATCAAGTCATCTTTGATAAGTAATTCCTTCTAATCAATTCTTCTAGAAATCTCACATCTTTAACTTAGTTTTCCTTTAGGGACCACCCCCCTTAGCTAACCTAGGAGATAGCTTAAACGGAGAGAGTTGGGAATAGGTGACAGCCCCTTCTCTGAGTTCCTTGCCACCAACCACACCTGTGGGGTTGAAGGCTTTTCCCACTAACTGTAGGTAGGTGTAGGCGGCAAGCGATAACATTTTTTGGCGCCGTTGCCGGGGACAAGTCTTCTTGTACCTGGGAAAACGACTAACTTCTAGTTTTGGCATATTTGAATTTTAGATTTAGATTCTTGCTCAAGTGGCGACTCCACTCAATCCTAATTTTGCAAGGGCTCATTGTTTAGGTCTAGGAACCGAGCTTTCCTAGTGCTGGTGCAAAGCTCCCTAAGGCTGGTGCTGAACGGTGCAGATCAATGCAGGGAGGTGCAGGAAAGGAGTTCTTAAATAAGCGGTGACAAGGTCTTGAAGGCATGTAAAGGTCAAGGGTCTGTGTCATGGTCATGGTACTTGTCATCTGAAAGTCTATAAGAAGAATTTCTTGCGGGTTTTCCTCTCCAAGAGGGAGAGGTTTTGGCCCTAGCTTGAAGAGCCTAAATTTCTATCTCTTGTGTTTTTGGTAATTGACTTGATGAAAGATATAATAAACTAAGAAGAAAAGACATAAGTAAAACAATTAAGCTCACAAGTAATTATTAAGGAGAGAATTTGAATTAATCACCACCCTACCAAATTCTCAACATGGTATCAAAGCTAAGGTGTTGAATACAAGGGCTACTTGACAAGAAGACACTCAAGGACGCGAAGATCAAAGTTTGGATTAAACGGTCAGATCAGTTTGCAAGGAAGATTCTTCAAAGGATCCACTAATCAAGAAGATAATCTCTATCATCAGAGATTTATATTCAAGACATTGTTGGAAGAGACATCATCTTTTGGAGACATCCTTTATCAACAAGAATTCAAGAACACCTACATTGGAGAATTCAATCTAAGAAGAAGTTCCTGAGTTCATCTTCATCATCATCAAGCAAGCTGTTGGAAGGAGAAAGTCACTTTACTCAAGTAAGTATCTATGACCTTATCTAAATCTATCAAAATGACTTATTGTATAGAGAGCAACAAATTGGTTGGGTCATCAAACTTTAATGCATGGACGAAATGGACAGATTTGAATCTAATTGAAAATGAAGTTATGGGCTTCATCGAAGGAACTACAATTCAACCTCCAAAAGAAGACATTCTAGAATATATTAAATACATGAAGGAAGACATAAGAGCACGAAGGATTCTTATAGAATCCATAAAGGACTCTCATTCCCTATGTATCAAAGCTAGAATCCTCAAAAGAAATATATGATAAATTGGTGGAACTGTTCTCGAAAGGTTCTGCAAAGGAAATAATATCCCTAAGACAAAAACTATACAAATTGAGAATTTCAAGAAAGGAATGAATACTTCCATATCTGATGGAGATTTTCGCAACACGAGATCAACTACAGAAATTGGGATAAGTAATGTCGAATGAAGAATTACTCACTATGTAACAAAATGCTTTACTGAAAGAATGGAGAGGTTTAACTTCAAGCATAGATGGGAAAGAAGAAGCCATGCCATTCCAAGGTCTAGGTAAGATAGAAGAATCAAGATTGAAAGCAAGATCAAGTGAAAGGAATCAAGCCTTTGCAGCCATGTTCAGGAAGAAAGGAAGATTCGGTAAATTTGGTCCTCAGAATAAGAGAAGAAATATGCACAAAGCATGATGCTTGGATGTAATGATTTTGGGCATTATAAACGAGATTGTCCTAAATTTAGAAAGGACAAGAGGAAAAGGGAAGAAGCCCATGTCACAGATAAAAGGGAAGAACCTGATGCAAAGAAATCTAAGAAAGAAGAAAGTGAAAGGTCTCTATGATCATCATTCTCCTCAAGGGATTTTAGTTGGTTGTAAAATAATAGAAAGTAATGTATATTAAAAGCATCATGATAGAAGCATAGAAGGAGCTCCCGAAAGCCTCACTAATAAACAACATTGATGGAAGGCATTCATCAAGATCAAGGTTCATCATTCAATAATCAATATAGAAACAAGTGCTGACATTTTCTAATGGAGTTCTCTATGGATTCACTGATTACAAAGAAATCAGAAAGATGTCATCAAGAATTCTACGCCACAGAATTCTCGGATTAGGATATGATGACATATTGATGAAGCGAGTCAAGGGAATGAAGTTCTTCATTCTAGTAAAATTGCTACAGGATGACTCAAAGGGAAAAGGTATGAGGTATATATATTTATATGATGATACTAGATATTGTGAAGCCATGTCATATGATTGCAGGCAATGGACTTCTATCTTTAGATGTATGATCTATCGAGGAGGATCTCTTATGATGCACAGGTTGCCACTAATAGATGAAATTAAATATGTCCTCATATGGAATATGAGATAGTTGTATACAAAACAAGGAACTGGTTACTGGAAGTTCCTGGGTATGAAGTTGTGCGTAGAAAGAATTGAAGAGATCATGAAATGCAACCATGTAAAGAGGCGGCTATCATCTGGAAGCCAAGAAGATGTGACAAGGAGGTCTCCTGGGAAGATATGTGTACTCTGATAGAAGTATGGTAAAACAAGAAGACCTTTGACAAGACATATCTTTAGGAGATGTGTCAATCTGAATAGAGGATGTCGTTGCCTACATGAAGATGTCATGGTGAAAGATCATCACTAAGGTAACTTTTGATTTAAAAGTTCTTATGTATATGTTTATCTAGATAAGTTTATGCAGGCTTGCCAATTATGCACAAGGATGTAAGATCCTTGAGAGATGGTTGAAACCAGTATGGCATAAAGGTGGACCAGATGAGGAAGACTAATGAATCACTTTCTGATAGTTGACATGACTCGTGGATGGAAGTGATGGATGATTTGTGCCCTATGAAGCCAAAGGTTGAAGATTCCTCAATATTGAACTCCATGACATCGAGGGAAGGAATTATTCATGAGCAGCTGGATGTCTCATCATTGCTGCTGCAGGTCCCTCGTAGAGAGGGAGCCTGGTGGTAAGTTTCTTGCTTGGAAGAAACTTGAAGTATGTCCTTCCTGAGTTAAGAGGGAGCAACGTATATGATTCTCTAATACAAGTGCCATGCACTAGACCAAGACTAACAACCATAAGTCTTAGTGAAGGCTATGTGGAGAGACTAGATAGACACATCATTCTGGTCTTCACCTAGAAGATCGAATGGAGGATTGGGTAATCATCTGGCATTCGATACTCTTTGAGAATGTGATAGGGCATTCAAGATAAGAGTAGTCGAGGACCGATATTCTTTTAGGGTTGGCTACCCAAGAGAAGAATAGTCCAAGAAGGTCATACTTTGGAACACCTAGGTGGAGTATGTACATTGGAGAGACAATGACTATGGTGTCTATAACTCATGTGTCTCGCCAACATTGTGGCCCATTGTCTCGTTGAGAGACGGGGTTGTTAGTCATGGCCTTTCACTAGGACAATGCTAGTTGATATGATGCTATACAGATGTGATTAGCAATGCGATTCTTCTTATGCGATTCTTCAGTTTGAAAGTGACCATGCACTTGTATGAATGCCTCCCCAATTAACGAAGTGTTGAAAAGTGTAGCTAGGATCAGTCTTCATATTGACTATGTAATTCTGTATTTATGTAAAGAAGAAGACAAAGATAATAAAATATGTTTTTGATATGCTTGCCTCATGGGTTTCACGAGCAAGGTTTTATTATAGGTCAATAGACTTCTTCTTGATGTCTATTAGGATTTGTCTTCTGGTTATAAATGTAATTAGGAGTCATGTATATGAAGATTCAAGAGCCTAGTCAGATATATATGCCTCAAGACCTTGAAGAAAATGGCTATAGAACAATGCTCAAAGCAGCCCTCAAGACAGCCTCCTTAACGCTGGAAGATCAACCCTACTAGTCAGCTTGAAAATGCTGGAAAGGTCAGCTCAATAATATGTCACAATAGTTCATTGATAGGTCAACTAATTATAGGTTTGATCAACTATAAATAGCCCATTAAACTTCGCAAAAATCATAAAACAGAAAATTCGGACTTCTGTAATTTTCGGTCAAGTCTGAGACTGGAATGCGAATTACAGGGATGTATAGCGAGGTTTCTAATTTTTTTGTGGATTGGTTTGAAGCAGAAAAGTGTGGATAAGTCTGAAGGATATATGCGAGTATAAGGTTGCGGTTTGGTATGTAGAAGGAACTTGTTCATTAAAGATAGTATAGTTGTCTTGGTGCAAGTATCTCGGTTATAATTCTGTGAAAGGGTGCGTAGTAAAGGACTGTACTCAGCAAGCAGAGGGGCATCATCAGTGAGAAACATGTCTCCTATACAATGTGGAAAAGGATGTCTATACAGTGTTGAAGAAACAAAGAAGGGAAGATTGCAAGGTGTGCAAAAGAGTCTCGGTCTTCATAGAAGATATACACAGCGTGAAGAAGAGGCATCTCAGCAAGAAAAGAAAGTCCTGGGCATCAAAGGTATTGAAAGAAAGGCCGAGGAGAAGTCTCTAAAAGACCAAGGCTATATCAAGAAAGGGTAGAAGAAGGATCTATGAAAAATTATGAATGTTACTTATGCAGAAATCTACTATTAGATCTAGTTTACTTCTCCTAACTTAAGCAAGTTATTAATGCTGAAATATTCAGATATCTAAGTAAACACATAACAAACTTTCATTGATTCAGATCTAAAATAGAAAAGTACATGCACAAATAGACAAAGTGACACAAGAGTTTCTAGACAATAGTCCTCGGAAAATCCCCATGCGGGAAAACCAGTCTTCTGGCTGCTGGAGGGTATTTATTATTAAGTAGTTTTCTGAATACAGCAAATCTAGGCACGTCATTGGTTAACCCGACAGAGAAAAATATAGATCTGCAGCTAACCTACTGTTTTGAAGCCAAAATGTTAACTAATCCACACCTTCAAACAAGATTTACAAGACTTAGCAAGATCGTGGCCCTAGAAACCTCGGCGCTGCCCCTAAAGCCTCTGTGTCAGCCTCTGTGTGCCTCTGCATTGGCTTGGAGAGGGCTGCGTCACACCAAAATGGGTGACGCAGATCCTACGCTGCCCCTAAGGGTCTCTACATAACCTAGATGTGTCCCCAGCTGACTCGCATTGCACCAGAAGGGACTACATAGCACCTGCGTAGCTGAAGCTGCCCCTGCGCTGCGCAGCTGCTTCCCTCTTTGTTGTTGCTGCCTCTACTTTTCTACGCTGCCTCTAGAAGTTGCTCTCTGCCTCTTGCTGATTTTAAGCACTGGGATCAGAAACACTTCAAAATGTTCTTAGCAAACCCTTCCCTAGAACTTCAACTTAGTCTCAGTGCTCTGCCTCCATGCGTTCTCTCCAAATGACCCCAAGCCTTTCCTTTATACTTTTCTCGTTGGGAAACCAACGGCCATGATCAAATCTTCATTCAATGGCTAAGATTAAAAGAATGTTTGATCCGTGTGACTTAAGACAATTTCATCACATGTTTTAATTAATTACCTTTAATAATTTAATTTTCCTGAGTTAAACTTAGGGTCCATAATTAAAATTATTAATTAATTAATTATCTCCCAAACCGAATGAAATTTCCCAAATCCCTTTCTGGGTATTGGAGATCTCATGTACTCTAGTCCCTCCACAAATCTTGAGAGCTAGAGCACATTCGATGCTACCCCATCACTCAAGAAAAACTCAACACTCCCTCTTAGCGAGGAATGTTCTCTAGTACAAACTCTACTTTAGCCGGAAGCTCTACATTGATCTCTGGTGTGTGGCTTTGCACTGATGTTCGACTTGTTGCCCCTCATCACTGTGTTGTTGTTGCCATTCTATACTACTGCACATGACGCTGCCACTGCATCTGCTACATCTGTACTGCAGCTCCCTCTCAATCTGTTGCATCGTGTTGCCAACTGCTGCACTGCATCTTCTGTTGTTCAAAGAAACAACTAAATCTCTTGCCCAATCTTTGACAGACAAGTCAGTTGGGCTGCATCCTCATCACTGAAGTTCCATCAGCTGTTGATCTGTGTTGTCATCTAGAGGGTGATGCACAACTACAACTCTGCACTGTGTAAGCAGACTCCCTCTGCACTTTTGAAGTCACATCAGGCTCTTGTGCTGAAATCTCTCATGTTGTGATGTCCTCTTGAAGCCTTCTACGCTACTGCAACTCTACTTTGCGTAAGTAGCTCTGATCTGTGTTTTTGAAGTCACATCAGCCCCTACATTGCTACTACTGCATCTGTACTACGCTGCTCCCTTCAGCCTTTAGATCTGCCTCTGCTTCATCTGTGATTCTCTGCACCAACTGCTCCACTTGTCTCGCTATTGTCTTAAGGCTCCCGTAGCTCGGATGTGATCCAAGAGATAAGATGCTCAAGAATCTCGCCCTCATTTTGTAGTTTTTTTACAGATCGATGTCGCCCCACTTTCGTGGTTCACGAGCACTCATGGCTGCATCGTCTTCTGGCCCATCGTCTGCCACAGCAGCCTCGGAAGTAGAAGCTTCCTTGTCCTTCTTCTTCTGTGGACAATTGTTGGCGAAATGTCCTAGTTTGTCGCACTGGAAAAATTTGATCTTGGAAAGATCACACTTCTTCTTCCCTTGTTGCCTCTTTGATGCCAAGGCTGCATCATCTTCATCTTCCTTCTTCACCTTACTGGATCCCGTATTGTACTGCTTCTTAGTGAATCTGTGGAGTTCTTGACGTTGGATTGCCCACATAATGTCCCAGTTCTGAAGGTCCACTATGCCAAAGACACGTTGTACAAGGGTTTCCCACTCTTCTGTGACTGCATTGAGTGAAGTCCTTACCATCACATCATCCTCCACCTTTGCTCCCATGGCAAACAATTGATCTCTGATCGTCTGTAATCTGAAGAGGAAGGGCTCTCTTTCTTCTCCCTTGGTCATCATGAATGACCGCAACTGATTCTCCAGAAGCATTTTCTTCTAGAAGGAATTCCCTCCATAAAGGGTTGTCAAGGCTTTCCACATCTCATGAGTTGTCTTCTTCTCAACTATGTATGGAACAATATGATCCTTGACCCCATCCATTATGAAGCATTTGGCCTGTGCCGCAGCCTCATCGTGCTTCGGCAGGAGAACATCATAGGTTGACGTGGCCAGGTCTTTTTCTACATGGTCTCTTAGACTGTATGCCTCCATGACTACCAGGATTCTGGCTTTCCGGACTGCAAAGTTGGACAGGTCGTCCAACCGATCCTGATCACGTAGTTCGTGAGGTGCCATTTGCTCATCAAATCTGTCGAAGCTCCTCTCTTCGCTAGAGATCTGGATCTAGGGTCCTTGGCGAAACAGACACCTTCTTCTCCCTCTGACAACTGATTTCCTCTCCTGGAAATCTGCCAAATCAACAACAAAACAGCTATCTTCGATCCCCTGATCGATCTGCATATTTCTTTGGCTAGAAACCCTCTAAGAAGTTGATCTCCTCCTGCTCTTTGTCACTAGTGTATAGGCTCAATTCTGAAGCTTCAGAAATTTAACCCCACCAGCACCTTCTGAAGCTCTGCAACACTGCTTCCAGCACTTCTGAATCAGACAACTTCAGATCTGCGTCACCCTAGCTAGCCTCTGCGTGAGCAGACAATCCCAGTGTTGCCTCTGTGCAATAAGTACATGGGTCTGTGTGGAGACAGTGTAGGACTGTGTCACCTTGACCTCTACATGGCTCTGCTCCCTCTGAAACTGCATTGTCCCTTCAGATCTAGCTTTCTGATGCTGTTGCTTCTCTCTCTATTGCATGTTGCAGCAAGATTCTTCAATCTTCTGCTGGTGACCCTGCTAGATCTGCAATCGCTCTGATACCATGTGAAAATTTCTGAATGTTACTTATGCAAAAATCTATTGTTAGATCTAGTTATACTTCTCCTACTTAAGCAAGTCATTAATGCTAAAATCTTCAGATTAAGATCGAAGTAAACACATAACAGACTTTCACCGATTCAGATCTAAAACAAAAAAGTACATGCACACATAGACAAAGTGACACAAGATTTTCTAGACAATAGTCCCCGGAAAAACCCAATGACCCAATGTGGGAAAACCGCTCTTCTAGCTGCTGGAGTGTGTTTATTATTAAATAGTTTTCTGAATACAGCAAATCTGGGCACCTCACTGGTTAACCAAACAAAGAAAATTATAGATCTGCAGCTAGCATGTTGTTTTGAAGCCAAAACGTTGACTGATCCACACCCTCAAATGAGATTTACAAGACTCAGCCAGATCTTGGCCCTAGAAACCCCAGTGATGCCTCTGAAGCCCCTGTGTCAGCCTCTGCGTGCCTCTGTGTTGGCTTGGAGAGGGCTGCGTAACCCCAGAATGGGTGACGCAGACCCTACGCTGCCCCTAAGGGTCTCTGCGTAACATAGATGGGTCCTCAGCTGACCAGCGCTACCCCAAAAGGGACTGAGTCACACCTGCGTAGCTGAAGCTGCCATTGTGCTGTGCAGTTGCTTCCTTCTCTACTATTGCTACCTTTGCCTCTCTGTGCTGCCTCTGGAAGCTGCTCTCTGCCTCTTGTTGATTCTAGGCACTGGGATTAGACCATCCCCTTTGCCTAAACTACCCCTCTCTGCAACTGAAACACTTTTGAATGTTCTTAGCAAACCCTGCCCTAGAGCTTCAGCTTAGTCTCAATGCTCTTCCTTCGTGTGTGTTCTCCAAATGACCCCAAGCCTTTCCTTTATATTTTTCTCATTAGAAAACAAACAACCATGATCAGATCTTCAATCGATGGCTAAGATTAAAAGAAAGCTTGATCTGTGTGACTTAAGACAATTTCATCACATGATTTAATTAATTACCTTTAATAATTTAATTTTCCTAAGTTAAACTTAGGGTCCATAATTAAAATTATTAATTAATTAATTATCTCCCAAATAGGATGAAATTGCCCAAATCCCTTTCTAGGTATTGGAGATCTCATGTACTCTAGCTGCTCCATAAATTTTGGGAGCTAGAACACATCCAATGCTACCCCATCACTCAAGGAAAACTCAACAGGATCCACATACCTTGAGTTGATTGCGAGTATGAGATATCCATTTATTGGTTGCATTCAAGGGGTAGCTATTTGTCACATATGGCTTCCAGCCGTCAACAGTGGCAGGCACAGGGCAGGCTAGCATGCATCAGATTAGCCCATGATATATGGACCCTATATATTGGTCACATGCAGGGACTAGAGATGAGGCACAGAGGGATTCCAGCAATTGTCAGAGCTATGGTGGAGCAGCTCCGACTATGGGATGTAGAGATTCAGTTGATTGATAGACCATTGTATCTCGTGATGGTCAGAGTCATGACAGAGAGTGATCTAGTTCACTATTGGGTTGGCACCTAAGAAACCGGATTCGTCCCCCAGACCCTTCGAATCTCGAATCCGGCGAATCGGATACGATTCTCCAGGATTCGTACCCGATTCTTGGGATTCGGCCATATCCGTACAGGGTACGGCGAATCCCGACCATACCCTGTACGGATATGGCAGAATCTCGCACAACTGGATTCTCCGTTTCAAAATGTGCGATTTTTGGTTATAAAATCCCGAATTTTTTATTAAAATTTATTTAATATTATCGTTGTTGGCCCTCAAGGAAAAAGGAATGATACAGTGACTAAGCAAAGTGAGCAAACAGGCATAATTTAATACGTAGTTGGAGGTGGACCTATCACCTGCTCCCACAGTTCATTTTTCTTCTCGAGCTTAGTTTGGACCATGTGTACTTGTTGTTCAAACTTCAACGCTTGGGCCCTCACTATTGGTGATAATTGGTCGATCGCTTTCCATATTTTGGAAGCAAGGTATGTTGGCACGGTTTTAATAGACTATTATGGCAAGCCAAAACCATAATAATTTTACCAAATACCTAACACTGAGGGGAAGTTTTGTTGGGATCCACACATGTGGGGTCATTGACATAGGGAATCATTTTCAGAAATTTGGGATGCCTATCAAAATGTCAATAACCGTTTCAGGTGTCATGGATCCATCTCCACCTAAAACAAAACTGGTTTATGATGCTGATTATGATGATGAGGATGGATGACTCATTGACTCTAACTCATGAGGCTTTAGGCTTGTAGTTTTTGAGACTGTAGTTTTTTTGTATTTTCTATTTCTATTTGCCATTGGCACTGTACTTATGTAACACATTTTGATTATGATGACTTAATGAGAAAACTATAGTATCTTACTATCTTGTCTTTCTGAGTAAATTTGGCAATTGTATGATGTATCAATGTATCAAATTTCAATGTATCATGTATGAGCATCTAATATCTTAAATTTATGTTTGAATCAATGAATTTGTATGAATTTGTGTAAAAAATATCTAATTTTTAATATATTAATATATAAATATATTTTTTTAATAAAATAATATATAACGTATCATATCCCGAAAGTGTCCTATTTCGAGGGTCACAGTATCCCGAATCCGATTCTCGAATCCCCGTATCCCCGTATTAGGTGACTTAGGTCGGCACATGGGGGTACACAGAGGCCTTCAGAATGGCGAGGCGGGTTTTCTCTATTGCTGCATAGGCTCAGAGCTACATTCAGAGGGGTAGATATTGGCATCATGGCGATGCCCGGGTTGAATGAGCTTGTCTCTCACAAATCTCCTGCCACTAAGCCTCAGGAGAGGAGGATACAATTTGAATACGGTGGGGAGTATGTCATAATCAGAGTAACGCAGTGTCAGCATGATGGCAGCACTCTAAGTTTGGCAAGGGACCCGAGCATTACAACTCTACACAACTCGATCATCTTTAGGGATGAGTTGGATACTGCAAGGGGAGATCATGTAGATCTTCCATTGGGACTTAGCGAGTCATTGATAGAGTGGGCAACTTCATTAGCATGGCAGGTTAGTCAACATGATGTTATCAGGACGAGCTCAAGCGAGCGAGATGCTATCTTTGCAGGGATTAGGTGGTATCTTCGAGGGTTTACTCTTGGAGTGGATGAGATGGATTACTTGGTAGGGAAACTTCATGAGTTGGGCATAGTGCCATATTATCATGATTCCCTACTCACTGATGGGGTGGAAAGGGCTTCTGATATTTCTTCCTGGCAGGATAATGAGTGGAGAAGGGGGAGCTTCATGTTGGACAGGATGGCTTGGAATCCTAGTATTGAGGGGTCCCTTCATATCAAGGCAATGCAGAGGTCTGGGATGATTCAATGGCGCATCTAGGACCCTGGCACCTTTTGGGAGTGACAGTGGGGAGCGTCAACTACTAAGGATGCTTGTTCAGGCATTGCTTGAAGACATGCAATTTTAGGCGAGGAGGACTGTAATTTTCTTGTTTAGCAATTCTGCTAACTGGAATATTAATTCTGGCCAATTTTGATAATATCACAGTTTTGGCTTAGGAAATGTCGATTTGGGGATCCACAAATAAACTTAGGCAACTATAGGCCTCTAGACATTAGGATGAGGCAAAATATTGCGACAATAGTGGAGGATGGAACCCAATGAGGAGACGTGATTTTCAGGCGAAGATCTCAACCTCTGCCACAGGGGACTTCGAGCGCCTGCTCAGGAGAGGAGTCTTATCATTTTGGAGGAGCATTTCTGCTAATGTCACACAGTTCAGGTTCGAATTCAGGTTCGACAATCATTAGCTTCAGTTTGAGTTTGAATTTTTTGATGGGTTCGGATAAGGTTCGTCTATATACATTTTCTATATATATATATTAACTTGAAAATAAAATATATGATAAAATTTTAAGAAATCAACACCAATAAAAAAATGCTATCATGAACATGGAAACTGCAAGGGTAGATTACAAGCGTGAGTTGTGGCATGAGGTTATGAGTTTTGATCTATGGACTTAGTTAAAGGCCATGAGGTTTGATGAGGTTCGATGAACCTTGTGACACAGATTTCAACAGTGGGGACTTCATCCAAAGCACAATTAGCTCCTCAACAACGCAATGGCATCTACAGCAGTGCAGAGGTTGCACAGTTAGTGAAGGGATCACTCTGGGGGCTAGGGGAGTGAGTGGAGATTTTGGGAGGACATTTCTAGGGAGGCATAGAGCTTGCTAATAGGAGTTTTTCACGCATTTTGGTGGCCTCCAACAACAAAATTTCCATGAAGACCGAATTGCACAGCAGTTGGGTGAGCCAAGCCCAAGGTCAAAACTAAGACAAACCCTTTCTGGGTTTTTCTAGGTTTATTGAGCTAAAATTTAGTACTAGAGGAGCTAGGGAAAATTGGGCTTAAATTCCGAGGTCAATATTTGGCCAATTCCTTTGTGGGTTATTGTTCGTTTCTTGAGCAGAGTCTGTGGCTAAAATCCTGCAATTTTCTTAACAACGTAGCAGGCCCTAGGAGCATTTCATTCGGAGCAGCAGCAACATTTATGGCCATTGACAGCACAGAGCAGGAGTAAAAGTGAAAAGCAGGGGCAACAGTGTAGAGCAGGAGTAGCAGTGTAGCGCAAGAGTAACAGCGCAGAGCAAGAGTAGCAGTGCAGAGCAGGAGTAGCAGCACAAAGCCGAAGTAGCAGCGCTTAGCCGGAGCGGCAACAATATTTCTAGCGAGTGGCTAGGTAGAGGAGCACAGACCTACAGCCACGCAATGTACATCTCTGGAGGGGGAGATTTCAAGCTTGTTCTGAGGCTATCTTCAGCTTGCCTTGAGCAAGCCCAAGTGTCTTCATTCCAGCACCTCCATTTTACAAATTTTACCGATATTAATAAATGGCTCAGCAGTATTTTATGGCTCCAATGGTGTATTGATATCAATTTTTAGTTTGTTGTCTCCTTAATATCTTTTAGTTATTTCCCCATTTGGGATATCATAGACTTGGTGGCAGTGCATCGATGACCATTCTTCCCTCAACACGATACTCTGACCACCTCGCTGTCGCATGCTCTCTCAGCCCCTCTCGGTCATATTCTTGTACCTCCCCGATCTTTCGGCTCCCGAACTGTAGCTTCTGCCTCTATCAATGCTCCAAGTCCATCTGGCCATTGAACCTTGGTTGCCAATCTACTCACTAGTTGTGCCTTAGTCCATCAAGGGTACAACACATTGAGACTCTTGTTGAGTTGTTCACAGCTCCACTTGTGAACAACTCTCAATCTGCCCACTATTGCTCCTCAGTTACTTAGGGACTGCAGCCCACTATGGTCTTCATGCACTGGTCTAATGAAGACCAACATAGGGCACGAAGGGTTGCCACCTATCACTGCAAGATGTCCATCTCTCACAATGAACACGGGTTAGGAGGATTGCCCATCATCTGTTGTAGAATTCCTTCTCCAAACACCAGTCTTGGGCTCCACAAACTGCTCCTATGGTTCATCAACCCTTTAACTCCAACAACTGCCACTCTGGCAACTACCTTTATCCATCAAGGTGTTGCACACCGGGCTCCAACTTGGGCACTATCACGTTGTCCTCCAACAGACCATAAATGTCCAATCTACATTCACACTTGGTCCACTCTCACGCTTCCCTCCAACATTCCACGAGTGTCCAATACACGTTGTAGCATCTGCCCTTAGCTAGGGCATCCTCACGCCTAGGAGACCCTTCTATTGGCTGCCAACAAACTTCTCCACATTTTCCCTTTGCTCTGCAATAGAGGAGCTATTGCACAAATCTAGCCTCCAATGTACTGTTGCAACATCCTGACCACTGATTAGGGCATCTGATAGTCCATGTCAACCCTATCACTTGGCTGCTACAGTCCTCCAACATCCATAATCCGAACTGGTCAATACTTGAGCCAAAACACAACACACGTTGTTGCAATACTGTTGTTTTGTTGTCTTGGTTGGGGCTTGTGCATGCTGCAACAACCCTTAATAAACCAACCTAACAGACTCCTCTTCATTGCAGAGTAGGCAATGTTAGATGGCCTCCTCGTGGGCTATTGTTTTGGGAAAGTGGCAGCCCTTAACACCACCACCCTGGCATGTTTTGGACAGGATAGGTCTGCAGCCTACCACAGTCTGTTGCGGCACCCTAACAGTCCTCCAAAACAACCTCCTCTTACCTTTGTTTGACCCTAAAACAAACCTGCATGCACCTACAACAAGCTTAGCCTTCCAGCTCTTCTCCTCGGCCTCCAACAACACTTCGGTCACCCTGAATGAGCCCTAAAGACAGTCCCTATGCCCTCGTTGTTCCTTCCTCCTTGTTGCACCCTAGTCTATGGCTGCCTCTCTCCACCGAGCTCCTTTTTCCTTGTGTGTGTTCCACGAATGGATGATCTAATAATGTCCCCACACACCTCCTATATATGCACATAAAGAAGGGCATCCAAAACGTCACCTAAGGGCATGAACAGTTGTCACACACCTAAATAACATTAGGTCGACCTAGACACTTCATGTGCAAAACCCAATCATAACTTCAAAATATCATATCTACATTTCGACAACTCGAAAACGCATGATTCTCGTTGCATTAGATTCGTCTCGCCAAGAGTTATCATTCTCATCCATCACATGTCGAAATGTGCTCATGCATTTGGCCAAAATCCCGATGGGTGAAAAGCCCCATGCTTCATTTCTAAGCCCACAAGTGACTCTTGTGGCGCTTTTACCTCCAATCCCCGAACTCTAGGGCTTGGAGTACCTCCCAAGCTACACAAAAATCAACATCGCAAAGTACCCAATCTCCAAAATCTTGTTATTTGAGTGCTCAGTCAAACATGTAGCTCCTCGAGATACGAGCGCAATTGGACTGTAATTGAAAAAATACACACCAAGAAGCGCAACAAGTTAAAATATTCCAATTAATTTTTTGAATTATTTAAATAATATTTTTTTATAATTATTAATTTATTATTTATAATTAATTAATTTATGACCCTTGTATAGGTTGGAGACCCAGTAACTTAATGACATCATCAATGTCTACTACAATCTTCGATTGTCGTTGAGGCAACTTGATAGGACACCTGATGTGGAGGCCATCTCATTGGATGTGATTGACACCACTACTGCATGGAGGGTTGAGGCCGAGAGGCCTACCATGGAGTCGGCCCCTGATTGGTTAGAGCAAGATGTAGTGGAGGGGGTAGAGGTAGAAGACAAAGATGAGGAGCAATAGGAGGAGGCGGTGACACCACCTACCCCTGTCACCAGTAAAGGAAGTGGTCTACCCCCTATAGCTCTTATTTCTTCAGCTTCTAGAGCACAGCAAAGTCCACTGCCAGCCCCACCGCCTTCTTCATCTAGAGGGAATGTTAATTTTGGGGAACTAGGTCTAAACTCCATGCTGTGATGCTCAGATGACGATGCCAATATTTTTATTGGATTCCTCTTTCGAAAAGGTGCAAGATCAATCTTAAGATCATCTTGATCGGATGAGAAGAACATTTATTTTCAATTAATTCCACTCATGTGGAATGTCGGCCAGAATTGTAATGTAAGCCTGGAGCCCCAACAGATGTGTCACACACCCTCTCAGATGGATATATATTGGTCAACGTTGCACATACTTCTCTCTTGTATCTGATTGGTTTGATCACACATTTGGAGGCTTCTCTTCTCTCACACGTGGGAAAACAGCAGCTAGGGTTTTCTGATTTGATCTAGGGTTTCAGCGCAGCTTTGACTAGCGTTGACTTTGGTCAACGTTTGGTCAACTTGACCTCAAACTCTCCCAAAAATTTGATCTCTATAGTCCGCATTTTTTGGCACAAAAACCTAGGCTGGATGTTGACCCTTGACCTTGCTGCATTGACTTTTTGTTGCAGTTGTTCTGTGTTTCTCGTTGACTAGACAACAATTGACTTTTGTTGACTTTGGGTTTACTATTGTAGAGTTGTCTTGAGGGCTGTGTGACACTTCTGGTTGGTTGACCGTGAGAAGACTTTGTTGGTTGAAGCATCCCGTTGGCCGCCATAATGCACCACAACACATATTTTGCTGATCAAGTTAAGTGTATTTTTGGCTTGTCTATTGGTATGTTCTATCAGCATTTTACTTTCATGTTTATGTGATTGCTATTTGGTATCAGGTTTAAGTAAAGTTGCATCAAGCATAGAACATCTACGAAAATTTACATGGTATCAGAGCTAAGGTGAAGACAAAACCCAAGTTTGTATTGAGAGCAATCATAGAAGAAGTAGTATTTGTCAAGGACTCATGGGTACCTCAAATTATAATGGCTTCAAAGTTGATGACAAGTTGACTGGAAAATCTGACTTTCATGCTTGGAAGATGTCTTTGGATTTGATCTTGGAAGATCAAGACGTCATGGACTATGTGCAGGGTAAAATCCAAGAGCCTCCATCATCTGCACCTGCTACCACCAAGACGAAGAATTAGAAAGGAGAAATCAAAGCCAAGCTGATCATCCCGGATTCCATCCATAAAAGTCTGGTTGCCTACATCTCTGAGCTAGGAACATCTAAGAAGATGTATGATAAGTTGGTCAATATGTTCAGGGCCAACAATGCAAATCAAGTTCCTTTCTTTAAGAACCAAATGAAGAATCTCAAGAAAGGCAGAGATGAATCCGTTCAATCCTATTTTTTGAAGTTGCCTGAAATCACAAATAATCTTCTTTCCATTGGGGAAACAATAGCTGATAGAGAAATGGTTCTCACTACACTTGGAGGTCTCCCCTCTAAATGGCATGTATTCATTACTACCATTCTCAATAATAATGTGATTCCTAATTTTAACGAAGTATTGTCGAGAAACAAGACTGGCCACTATGCTAGAGAATGCCTTAATAGAAGGGATTCTCACGGGGATGATGACAACAACAACAAGAGCAATGGAAATCAAAGGAACAACAGGTTCAAAGGAAAGAGGAAGGCTCCCTCTAGACGCAATGGAAATGAGCAACCTTTCAAAACGTTAAGAAATTGCAGGTATGAGAAATCTAATGTTGTTGATGATAAGAAAAATAAATTCATTCTTGTATCTACCCTCTCTGCTGCATCTCCACTCGACACCTTGGATGTCTGGTTGATTGATAGTGGTGCTTCAAGGCACCTCACTGGGTTTAAAGAAGCGCTCTTTGATTTGATCGAGAAGGGCACTAATCTGAAAATTATCCTTGGAGATAATGCCACCTATCTTGTGAAAGGGGCAAGGACTGTGACCCTCCATCTATCTCAAGGTCAAGTCCTTCGCTTGCAAGATGTACTATATGTACCTGATTTGAAAAAGAACCTTGTGTCTATTTCGGCCATGGAAGACATAGGTTTCAAGGTGGCATTCGTCAATGGAAAGGTGTGCATCTAGAAGAAGAGTTTCAAGGAAGCTCTTATGATTGGGTTTAGAGTTGATACACTCTACCAAGTTGGAGGAAGTCCACTGGGGGCTATGACATGTGATACCATTCGTCAAACCGAACTATGGCACTGGAGGTTTGGATACCTTCATTACAAAGCCCTTCCCGAAGCAAGGAAGGTGGTGACAGGGATGCCCGAATTCATAAATGGTCATGAAGGTTTATGTTAGGGTTGTGCCGAAGGAAAGCATACAAGGGGACCTTTCCCCTCAAGTGTCACAAAGACATCTAATGTCTTGCAATTGATACATTCTGATCTATCTGGTATGCTGCTCGTGACATATTTGGGAGGATGTTCTTATTATATGATGTTTATAGATGACTTCTCTCGCAAGACCTAGATATACTTTTTCAAGAAGAAGGATGAAGCTTTCATGTGGCTTCTTACTTTCAAAGCCTTGGTGGAAAATCAAACAGGGAAGAATATCAAGATTTTGAGGACCGGTAATGGCACTGAATATGAGACGAACAAGTTCAATAACTTTTGCAGAGAAGTTGGCATCAAGAGGGAGACCACAACCGTATATACTCCTGAGCAAAATGGCGTTAATGAAAGAAAGAACAGGACCATTGTGGAAGCTACCCATGCCATGCTATTTGACAAAGGTCTTCCGAAGTTTCTATAGGGAGAAGCTGCGAACGCTGCTGTGTACATACAAAATCGATGCCCGCATTCTACTCTGGACTCCAAAACTCTCGAAGAGCTTTTCTCTGGTAAGACACCTGATGTTTCTCATTTTAGAGTTTTTTGTTGTCCCGTTTATTTTCATGTGCCGAAGGAGAAGAGAAGCAAGCTAGATGCTTCTGGGAAGAAGGGAATGTTTGTGGGCTATAGTGAAACTTCGAAGGCTTATAGAATCTATGTGTCTGGTCAGAGA
This sequence comes from Pinus albicaulis, assembly GCA_034641835.2. Taxonomy (NCBI): domain Eukaryota; kingdom Viridiplantae; phylum Streptophyta; class Pinopsida; order Pinales; family Pinaceae; genus Pinus; species Pinus albicaulis. The sequence continues at coordinate 861,528,351 of CM076579.1, forward strand.
GAAGAGAAGTGGAGATTTTCCACGATGTTACCTTTGATGAAGATGCTTCCCTCAGGAAAGTGATAAATCTTCCGAGCTCTGAGGAAGATCATGATGCAAAATCTGGAAATCAAGAAGAAACGAAGGATGAGATGATGCCCGATATTGAAGAATCGATCGACCCCATTGATCCACCTCCTTCAATGAAGAGAAGACCCACATGGCTCCGGAATACTCTTGAAGATGCCGAGAGACATATGGCCCCAAGGGGGACATTTCGTGAAAGCAAGAAGCCAAATAGATACCAAGGGTATCTAGCAGCCATGAGTACAATCATACAATCTGAGCCTGGATCTTTTGAAGAAGTCATAAAGCATCAAGTCTGGAAGGATGTTATGCACAAAGAGTACGGTTCCATTATGAAGAATGATGTCTGGGATGTGGTTTTGAAACCGAAGGACAAAGTTGTTGTCACCTCGAAATGGCCCTATAAGATCAAGCATGGATCTAATGGTAGCGCTGAAACATTCAAGGCAAGATTTGTTGCTCGTGGCTTCTCTCAAAAGGAAGGAGTAGACTATGATGATATATTTGCACCTGTGGCCCGATATACCACCATCCGATCTATTATTTCCCTTTTTGCTACGCAAGGATGGAATCTTCATAAGATGGATGTGAAGACCGCCTTTCTGTATGGTTCGATAAAGGAAGAAGTGTATGTGGAGCAACCTCTGGGGTTCGAAGTCTAGGATAGAGACTCTCATGTATGCAAGTTAAAGAAAGCCCTCTATGGGCTGAAGCAACCCCCAGGGCTTGGTACAAGAGGATAGATAACTACTTGATGAAGTTGGGCTTCACTCTATGTAATGCTAATCCGAACCTTTACTTCAAGGTTGATAGAGAAAATCCTCTCATTCTGATTCTCTATGTGGACGATCTCTTCCTGACAGGTGCTGACCCTCTCATTCATCGGTGTAAGAGGGAGCTCGCTTCTGAGTTCGAGATGAAGGAACTAGGATTGATGCATTACTTCCTAGGCCTGGAGGTCTGGCAGAGACCTGACGAGATTTTCCTCTCTCAAGAAAAATACATTGTGAAGCTGCTAGAAAGATTTGGAATGGTGGACTATAAGTCTGTGTCAACACCAATGGAGCTCAAATATAAGAAGTTGAGAGGAAACGTTGTTGGGCCCGTGCTAGCAAATCCTGCCGAGTATCTTCAACTCGTAGGGGCCTTGATGTTCTTACTGAACACCCATCCGAACGTATGTTTTGCAGTGAACACTTTGAGTCAACGCATGGTTGATCCTTATCACATTCACTAAGTTGGTGCCAAGAATCTGTTGAGATATCTTCAGGGCACGATAAACCATGGTTTGAGATACACTGTCGGGAGTTTGAGACTCCATGGATATACTGATGTCGATTGACTTGGCAGTGTGGTGGATTGCTAGAGCACATCTGGATGCTGCTTCACACTTGGATCTCCTTCAATATCTTGGATGAGCAGGAAGCAGAAGTTGGTGGCTTTGAGAACCGCTGAGGCCGAATACATTGCAATGAGTATGGCCTGTTGTGAAGTTGTTTGGTTGTGAAATATCTTCAGTGAGCTATTCGGGCATGTGCTAGATACCACCGTTATCCTTTGTGATAACCAGAGTGGGATTCATTTGTTAGAGAATAACGTGTTCCACGATCGATCCAAGCATATTGATATTAGGTACCACTTTATCCGAGATATGGTACAGCGAGGCGTTGTAAGGCTCGATCATATAGGAACTAATGAGCAGGTCGCAGATATTCTCACAAAGCCCTTGGGGAAGGTCAAGTTTGTAACCTTCCATGAGAATCTTGGAGTCGTGGAACGACCCTATGCTGAGGGTCCTATTGGACGATGAGCTCTGGGAGCTCCAGGGGGCTTTGCCGATAGCTTCTTGGAGCTATAAGCAACCACAGGGCTACGCTTGTTGAAACTTATTGGTGCGCTTCTGCCCCACCGTTATGATATTGAGTTGGTTCACCTCTCTTTAATCTGTACCCCGTATGCATCCTACCCATGGAGTCCCGGACTCATGGGAGGTACCTCTCAACTTGGCCAATGAGGTGGGAAAAGCTACAGACCAGTAGCAAGACCGATGGACACATCAGAGATTGCCATACTCTCTACATCTAGGATGGCACATGTCAAACCACTTGATCTGGGATATACATTAAACTCGATACTTTATGACTCATGACATTATGACAAGAAAGGAAAAGCAGGAGGGAGGGAAGAGGAGGAGGGTCGAGAGGCTAGGAAGAACTACAACAGGCCTAAGAGGGGAGTTGAGAGGGTTTCAAGGGGTCCCAAGCCCACGGCTAGGCCTAAAAGGCCACAAAATGCCCACGTCCAAGCAAGGAAAGGCAGGCCAAGGCCGAGGCAGTTACATGATTTCTCTTATTATGACATTATCTTGTGATGTTTTTCATTATTATTATTTGATCTTTCAAATTATCTCTTCTTATCATCAAGACAAATGCCAAGCAACAAATAGAAGAGGACACGAGATGTAGGCACGCAGCCAGGGAAAATCCCCACTCTAGGGGAAAGCTCAGTCAAAATTCTTCATTTGATAGATTCAAAACAATATGAGAGGACCAAGACCCTCACAACCTAGACTAGAGACTCCCTCCATCAAGTCATCCTTGTTTGTTCTTCCTTTCACCTTGTTTGCGTACCAAGATCCATGTCACTGTGTTAGCATCGAATTCTTGTCACTGTGTTAGCATCGAATACTTGTCACCGTGTTTGCATCGAGACATCATCACTGTAATACCACTGAAACCTTATCACTGTAATGGTACCAAGATATCATCATTGTAATACCACCGAGACCTCATCACTGTAATAGCATCGAGATCTCATCTATTGTGATAACATCAAGAGCTTCTTTCTTTGGTAGCACTAAATTGTAATGGCAACGAGATCTCATCATTGTAATACCACCGAGACCTCATCACTATAATAGCACCGAGATCTCATCTATTGTGATAGCATCGAGACCTACTTTCTGTGGTAGCACCGAACTTTGATGGCACCGAACTCTGATAGTACTGAGACTGTAATTAAAGTGAGGTTAAGACTGTGATAGCACCAAAATTCCTTTTCCGAGTTTGATTCAAACTTCCTTACTTCAGTCACACGAAACTATCTCTATAATTAACCAAAACTCTTGTGGTTGTATTGATTCGAAGACCTTAGGCTTGTTTATATAGTTGTCTCCCATAGAAATAGGCTGACATGACTTTGTTGAAGAGTTGTGTCTCCAGATATGGTAAGACCGACTTGAGTTCATTTGAATGTAGCCGACCCGATGATGATTTATTTGAGGCCGACAGTAAGGAGACTTGATGGAGGATTCTTTGACCAATCAACAAATTGACTTTGACCCAAATAAACAAACCTAAAGCTTACAATGGAAGCTTGACCTATAACAATTGACCCAAGCATGAAACGTATGCTTTAACAAGTCAATTCAATAATAATAAAAATTATTTTTTCTTTTCTTTTGAAAAATATATTACATTTTGACTCAAGTACAATTTATGAAGACCGAACCTAGTTACATTCTTCAACAAAGGACCTACATCTAGCTCTAATCCAACAATTTTCCTTTGATCTCACCTGCACAAATAAATTTACAAATGCCCAAGATCCCAATATATCCAAAAAAATATAAATTCCCATAAACCACAAACCCCAGCTGCAAACAAGGGTTAGAAAATAAAGATATTTACCAAAAAAAAGTTATACAAACATATTTACAAAATATACAACTGTACAATGCTTGGAAAGATTTTGAGGAATAATTTTTCAAATAAAATTTTAATGATGAATAGACGTATTAAATGCTCAACCATAGCATTAGCGAAGTTAGAAAACCATATAAAATATTCAGAATCAAACACGGTGAGCTTGTGCCCACAGTTTGAAAACATAGAGAACAAGGGTGAGGAACTTGCAAATTCTATATATTTTCTTAACGAGAAACCATTAGAACACACAATGAATCAGATCACCTGAGATAAGCCCAAAACTTACCACCAAAATGTTCCTATCATCTACAATGAAATAACAATTAATTATTTTCTGAAGCACAATATAGGAATGCACGTACCCAACACGTACTACAAATCAATGAGACAAAGACACCATGAATTGCACCCCCAAGTCTTTTATTATGATGATCAAAATGTTCCCAACAGAACAGTGGCTTTACACCAGCTTTTACAAAGTTACATCAAACCCAGCTCATCAAAAAATGAAAAATAGAAGTAAAATGCTTTCTATTTATAGAAAAATTCCTCCAAGTGGAAAATAATGGCTAGTTGGTTTGATCCCCGTCAAAATAATCTCGATTGTCGATAAATCTTTGATCCAATTATAATCTCTACCGACGAAAATATTTTTTCTTTTGAGGAATTTTCGAATTTCTCATTAAAACCATTTTTATTAGCTCGAAAAGAATTATTTCGAGTTAATTTCCTCAAAAAATTGACTTTGACTTAACCACCAAGGTTCAAGGGTACAAATTTTCTTGAAATTTCAAATTTTCCCTTGGTAGGGGACCTCCAAAAATTAATTTATTTTAAACCCACAAATTTTTCCACTTGGAGAATTTAACTTCTCTAACATTTTAATTTTTTACTCTAATTAATCAATTTTTTGGCTTAGGATTTTATTTTATTTTTCCATAAAAATTAATTAATTGACTTATGAGGTAATTAATTATTTTTTCCACCCTCTAATATTTTAGTCATGGTGTCCAAGTATCAGAGACCATGCACTAAAATATTTATTACATAAGCCTCTAATTAATTAATTTTCTGGCTTTTGATTTTATTTTATTTTGCCAAAAAAGTTAATTAATTGACTTAGGAGGAGATTAATTATTTTTTTCACCCTCTAATATTTTATTCATCGTGTCTAAGTATGAGAGACCATGCACTAAAAAAATTTACATAAGATTTTACAAATTCAACCCTCAAAGGGGGAATATCCATTCGTTATAGACCTTCAAATAATTACCCAATATGATCTCGTAGACCAAGTGATCTATAATAAAATAATTTAGCCAATTAACTTAAATTATTCCCAAATCACTTTTACAAAAAACTCGACTAAAACACTAAGACTCACCTAAGAACTTGTCGATAAATTCCACCCTAGCTTTGGGGTGAGGTTGGAGGCAAAAACTCTGTCGATCATCCATGTTTAGAAACACGAGTGAATCAATGAGAGGAAAAACCACCTAGGATGAAATTTGTCGCCCAAATGATAGGCTTACCCAGGTTGTTACATAATAAAACAGTCGTACTAGCATCATTTACATTACAATTTTGCAGAATGGGTTTACAACTTTACAATGGCATAGAACAGGTTGTTGGATGATTACTTTGACTCTGAAATTTTTCCTTGAAATCTTTGGATCTTGATTCCTTGGAATGTTGAAAAAATGGGTGCAACAGATCCTACGTGGATCTAGGTGGATCTGTATCCATATCTATATCTGAAACGAGGATCTGCGAATCTGGCATCAAGACCCCGTGGATCCAATAATATAGCTCAAAAGTTAAAACTGAAAATGGACTATGGACAATGAAAAAATGTTATCAAAGAAGGACCAGTTAGCGAACTATTTGCCCCAAAAACCAAGAACCAGAACAAAAACTGGTGGATCAAAAACTGCATAAATATTCAAATTTTGAAAAAAATTACATAAATATCCATGTGCATCCATATGAATTCCAACCATTATACATGAATACATAAAATTTCTCATATATATATCAAGGGTGCATATAACCAAAATAGCACCAAGTGCAATCCATCTTTGACCCATAAATATATCAACAAAGAGGCTTTTGATGGCCTCTATAGCCCCAAAAAAATCATGCTTCGACTATAAACTAAATCTCATCAAAATCATTTCCTATATTGGAATCCTCAAAATTAATACCACCCTCTAAGTATTAAAAGAAGATAGAAAAAGCTTAACATGTCAACTCGAGATTTTGTTTTAGTGATGGATACATTTTTGCTAGGGCCCTAACACAAGAGTTCAACAATCAATGAAACCAACAATTAGGTAAAGGGAGGACTTTGTATTCTTCATTAAATGTTAGTTCCATACCCTCATACATGATAGAATCCAATGGAAATGTTACAATCACCCCCAATACTAAAATCCACAAAACTATAAGTCTGTTAGTGGTTGAGTGGAATCTAAAATTCTACATTCTCCATATGAAATCCAATGAGGTTGTAACCACTCTCAAACATCCTGAAACAATTCATGCTAATGTTAAAAAGTTAAGTAAAAGAATGAAAATGAAAGATGAACGTAAAAGTATCATTCTCGTTTATCTTACATTTTCATACTTTTACCTTAACAATTTTAATATTATCATTAATTACAGAGCATTGGTAAGGTCCTAGGGTTGAATATTAGGTTTCCCCACGCATAAATTATTGTTTTTAGGCAAAATTCAAGGTGAATACTCAAACATCCCCTTTTATCGACAGGAGACACCCACAAGCACCCCTTTTTGGGGAAACATTTCCCACTGTGTTTCCCAAAGTTTTCCCATAATGGGGATTCGGGAGCATGGGTAATGTGCGGAGCATGCCCCCTAACATGGGGGATGCATCCTCATAGAACACTGTAAATTTCATCTCATTTTGAGTTCCAAGCACAAATTTATGCATATTTGAAGATCTACCCTTTATGGGGTTGTCAATGCACAAAATAGCAAGCCTAGTAAATAGGCTAAAGCTAGAGGGGCACAACAACACCCTGGGACAAAGGCCCACTATCACCATAGCCTATGCCCCCTTCTCTTCTCGTATTTTCACTGATAGGAGGAGTCCCAGTAACCCTCACTTGTGATTGATGTTCCAAGAATGGGTTTGAAGTGAGGCAAGGAGGCTCATTCAATGGAAAGGTTCAATTAAACTATGAGCTTTGGGAGAAGCTATTAAGACTTTCCATGAAAAAACCCTTGAAACGAAATACCATACAAAACCTAGGATTGGGATATTTGACGAGACAAGAGTTCATCCAAGGTCAAGATAGTCAAGATAAAAGGTTTTGAATGATATATTACTAAAGTACAAACCTCAAGAAGCCCCTAAGTTGAAGGGAAACTTCAAGGGTTCCCACTTGGTGTGATAGCTAGGGCATTAGTTTTCTTGAGATTCCACGATTAAACTTCATTCAAAATTTGCAGATGCCTAGAGGAGATACAATAAAAGAGCTCTATCCAATCGAAATTCAAAATGCACTCCTCTAGAGAATTTCTCACCAAGCCCTACAGAGGCTTCCTTCGCCTTAAAGGGATGAGAAAAAGAGAGAGAAAGAGGTGAAGAAAGAATGATTTTTCAAGTAGAATGTGATCATCAAGGATCCCATACCAAGTGTCTGCCGATTGGGAGAAATGGAGATAGGATAAACAGTGAAATGGCAACTCGCTCTTCAAGGAGACCTAGAAGGAATTTCGCTACCCTAGATGGAAGCAACGACAAAACTACTTCTAGATTTGTATACTTTGATGACACTTTTGTGGAGTTTTAAGATTGCAAATTTAATCAATCCTCTAGGAACATTCATTCATTCTTTGTCCAATGAGTAACACATGCAAAATTTTCCAATAGTTTCAATGCTTCAAATAATTAGCATTAATTAGGGCACATTATTCACCATGAAAAAGTATTCCATGTATTAGACATTCACAAAAGACAAAAATATAGCATTAAATAGCACTTATAAGACAAAGAAGATTATATCCATCCAAAAAATTGCAAAAAAGAAGCTCCAAGAATGCTAGAAAAATTATCTAAACATCATAATTCATCAAAGACATCCAAATTTCGTCCTCTACTGCAGGTCTGAATTCTTTTTAGGAGAAATCAAAGTTCCAAAGTATGGTGATGAGAGTGAGGCAAGGCCTCCTCTACTTATACACGATCTAAGAGTTCAAAAATCAAAAGATGAAGTCCCTCCAATGCCTAAAACGTCTAGTAACCCACCCATGGTTACAAGCCAACCATGGTAGCTCATAAAACAAGTCAAATTAGCCTTCTCAGGGCCACGCTAGGATAATGTTGAGGTTTAGAAGGGCAGCATTGAGTCCTCATGTGCCAAAAATGAGAGTGAGGGCCTCAAAAACAATGGATAAGAGGGGCATGCCCAATTTGGGATCTGTGGGCTCCAAATGGGTCTCATGGGTCTCCAAATGGCTCAAGATCATGTTGATGCTCCATCAATGAGGGCTACAAGATGATACATGCCCTCCCATGTCTCCAAGGGAGAGACAAAACATCCTATAGGCCCTATATTGGCTGCCAAGTGTCAGGTGCAATGTGTAGTGGCTCAGCAACGTGGTCCAAGTGCATCATCATCTTTATATAACTGGGGCACATACATCCAATGTGGTGGTGTGAAGAAATCCATGGTATGGCAATCAATGCTCTACATGGTAGGAGAACCATAGCTTTCAATGCTCACTCTACAAGTGCCATTCTAACCCTCTGGAGGGCTTTGATCCCGTATAGGGAGACCAAGCTCAAGATGAAGACCCATCTATAATATTGTATAAGATCCAATGTGTCTCCTCACCTTTCAGTACAATAATTCATTGATACAATTGAGTAAATAAGCTTGCTAATCAGGGGCATAAATGGACACTTCATAGTGGCATGCCCTTCCAAATGTTGAGATTGTGGGTAGCATCGAATGTGCTCTAACTCCAAAACACTGTGGAAGGGCTAGAACACATGAGATCTCGAAGACCCAGAATCGTTTGGAGAAATTCAACCCAGAGCCTAAGTTATTCCAAAAATTAATTATTTTAATGCAGACCCTAAGTCTAACTTAGGGAAATAAAATAATTTAAGAAAATTAATTTAAACATGTGGGTGAGAATGTTCTAAGTGACGTGATTTAAGTGTTTTCTAATCTTAGCCATTGATTAGAGGTTAGATCACGACCATTGATTTTTCAACGACAAAAATATTAAAGGAAGGCTCGGGGTCAGTTGGAGAACACACACAACAGTAGCACTTGAGCTAAGTCGAAATTATGGGGCACGATTTGCTGAGAATTTTCGAGTGAGCTTGCAATGCTGGTGAGGGGCAGATCGGTGAGGGATATTCAAATACAAGGTCGAGAATACATAGGCAGAGAGGAAAATCCATACCAGGCAACGCAGAGGCTGACGCAGGCCCTTTAAGGTGATGCAGAGGCAACACAGAGGCTCTAGCAGCTACGCAGAGCTAACGCAGTGCCGAGAAATGCAGCACTAGTATTTCCAGTGGGCCAAAAAGGGCTCGTATTCAGCGATTCAAAAGGTGTGAAGCTTCGGCTAAATCAACCATATTTTCTGTCTCCGAGTGATAAAGGCAAATTTGTTGTGATTTCTCTGTTGGGCAAACCACTATTGGTGCCCTTGATTGTATTTAGATACTCTGCTTAATAAACAAACCCTCGAAGAGTTGTTGCACCGGTTTTCCCCTATTAGGTTTTTCAAGGGACATTGTCCAAAAAATATTGTGTCCTTTGTCATATGTGTGTTATGCTTCAGTAAATGATTTGTCTGTATGTGTATGCTACGGGAGTATTTACTTTGATATTTTTGTTGAATAATTCAGAAAAGAAAAAACAAAAACAAAAACAAAACAAAAAAAATCTTAATTTAACAAAACGAATAGGAGTTGTAAATCAAAAAATTGCAGTAGGGTTTCTGTAACTTAGGTTCAGAAATTTTCACATGCCATCAGAGCTATTACAAATCAAGCTGAAGCCATCGTCAAAGAGCATAAAATTTTTGTTGCCGGAGGGTAAATGAAGCTCACAGATCCAGAAAAAGGCAGTGCAGCACCAGAGGGACAGCGCAGACCCAGCAGGGGTGACGTAGAGCTTGTCTGCTCACAAAGAGTTTACACAGAGGCTGACACAGGCCCAGAAGGGTGACGCAGAGCCTGTCAAGCTCACGCAGAGGATGACGCAGACCCAAGAGGGTGATGCAGTCCAGAAGGGAGTTACGTTGTGCCGATTGTCATGCCTGGAAGTGCAGTTTTCTGGTCTTCGAATTTGTTGGTGGGGCATTGTTTCTGTCGGTGAAAAGCAATGTCTAGCAAGGTTGACAAAGTAAGGGGAACCAGTTCCTCAGCAAATTTTATAGCCGAGAAATCTGAAACTCAAATGGTGAAGTGATCGTAGAGGGTTGATTCAACAAAGTTGGTGGAAGATCTTCAGGAGGGAATCACTAGTCAGAGGGAGCATAGTCTCTAGAGGGTTTCTATCGCCAAGAAACCCAGTTCCAGTCTCTTGCTAAGAGTAGCAGCAGTAGAAGGGAGAAGAGCCTTTTGCTTTGACATTCTTTTCTTATTTGGCAGAGATGGCCTCGCATGGATTAAGAAATCAGGACAAGTTGGACATTGTCAAACTTTATCATCTGGAAAGCCAAAATCTTGTCAGTCCTTGATGAGTATCATATTAGAGAACATGCCAAGAGGGTTGTGGTGGTTCCAGTCGATGTTGATCCTCTAAAGAAGTATGAGAAAAATCAGGCGTGGGCTCAACGGTTAATCATGGATGGGGTAATGAATCACATGGTCCCACATATTTTCGAGAAGAAAACGGAAAATGAAATGTGGCACGCACTGGAAACATTGTATCAAGGTAGATCCATCCAGAGGAAGATTCTTCTAGACAATCAAATGCAACTGTTTGTAATGCACAAGGGAGAGGAGATCGATCCCTTTCTATTTAGATTGAAGGCTATTCGAAATTAAGAAGTTGCAATGGGGGCAACTCTAGATGACGGTCTCTTGGTGAGGACTACCCTGAATGCAGTTACCGAAGATTGGGAGACCTTTGTCCTAAGTATCTTGGGCAGAGCACAGCTTCCAAACTGGGAGGACATGTGGGCAATCCTTCGTCAAGAAGAAATCAGGAGAATAACCATGAGAGGCAGCAACAATGGAGGAGCCAAGATAAAGAAAGAGGAGGAAGATGCAACTCTCGAATCGAAGGGGCAAAGACAGCAACAAGGGAAGAAGAAGAAGGACCTCTCAAAGGTCTGGTGCTTCAAATGTCGCGAATTTGGACACTTCGCCAATACTTGTCCTCAGAAGAAGAAGGGCAAGGAAGATTTTTATTCCAAGGCTACGACGGCCAAAAGGGATAGTGGTAGTGATGACGATGTTGCCATGAGTGCTCATGTACCTCGAGAGAACAGGTGGGGCGACATAGATTTGTAGATTGAGCTACAAATGGAGAAAGGGACAGGATCATTGAGGTGCCCAAACTCTTGGATCACATACGAGCTACGAGAGCCCTTAAAGACAGTAGCACGATGACTAGAGTTAGTTGGTGCAGAGAATCGTGGAGGTACTATCGCAGTGTTGGGATGTTGAAGACCGGAGCAGGCAAAGATGAGGCAGAAGCAGCGTGGAAGCAACAGCGCAGAGGCAGTGCTTACGCAGTGCAGAGCAGCAGACAGAGCAGAGCTTCAGAGGGTTAGCACAGAGCAACAACAACGGGTGCTTCAATATCGAGATGTAGCCAACTAACTTATCTGTTAGTATTTTGGGTGATGTCCTTCAGTTGCTTACTTCTCAGCAATTGAGTTGCAATGCAACAGTTAGTAGTGGCAGTGCTATGGGCAGCATGATGCAACATTTGAGACTCAAGAGGGAGCTGCAATACAGATGAGGCAGTGACTGTGGAAGAGTCATGGGCAGCAATACAAAAGGAAGCAACGCAATGGATGAGGGGCAACACGCCAAGCATCAACAGCATAGAGGATCGATGACATGGATCAGAGTAACGCTTATGGAGTGAAGTGTTGCTAGAGCACATTCCTTGCTAAGAGGGAGTGTTGAGATTTTGGGTAGCATCGAATGTGCACAAGCTCCAAAACATTGTGGAGGGGCTAGAACACATGAGATCTCCAAGACCCTTAAATCGTTTGGAGAAATTCGACCCGGAGCCTAAGTTATTCCAAAAATTAATTATTTTAATGCAGACCCTAAGTTTAACTTACATAAATTAAATAATTAAAAGGAATTAATTTAAACATGTGGGTGAGAATGTTCTAAGTGACGTGGATCAAATCTTTTCTAATCTTAGTCATTGGTTAGAGATTGGATCACGGTCGTTGATTTTTCAACCACAAAAGTATTAAAGGAAGGCTTGGGGTCAGTTGGAGAACACACATATAGTGGTAGCACTTGAGCTAAGTCAAAATTTTGGGGCGCGATCTGAGAATTTTCGAGTGAGCTTGCGATGCTAGTGAGGGGCAGATCAACGAGTGATACTCAGATCCGAAGTTGAGAATACGTAGGCAGAGAGGCAGATTCGTACCAGACAGTGCAGAGACCCAGCACGAGGGATGCAGCCCTACCAGGCTCATGCAGAGGCAGCGCATAGGATGACGCAGGCCCTTTAGGGTGACGCAGAGGCTCTACCAACTACGCAAAGCTAACGTGGTGCTGGGTGGGGCAGCGCTGGGATTTCCAGTGGGCTAGAAAGGGCTCGTATTCAGCGATTCAGAAGGTGGGAAGCCTCAGCTGAATAAGCCATATTTTCTGTCTTTGAGTGATAGAGGTACATCTGTCGTGATTTCTCTATTGGGAAAACCACTACCGGTGCCCTTGATTGTATCTAGATATTCTACCTAATAAACAAACCCTCTAACGGTTGTTGCACCGATTAATCTGCATTGGGTTTTTCCGGGGACATTATCCAAAAAATACTATCCTTTGTCATATGTGTGTTATGCTTTAGTAAATGATCTATATGTATATTTAGGTTGCAATAGTATGTATTTTGATGTTTTTGCTAAATAATTCAGAAAAATAATTTGTTAATTTAACAGAACAAATAGGAGAAGTAAATCATAAAACTGCAATAAGGTTTTTGTGTGAAAATTTCTAAATATTACTATATGCAGAAACCTTATTGTTAGATCTGGTTATAATTCTCCTACTTAATCAAGTTATTAATGTTGAACATTCAGATTAACATCGAAGTAAACACATAACAGAATTTCACCGATTCAAATTTAAGCAAAAGATACATGCACACAAACAAAGTGACACACCAGATTTTTTGGACAACTGTCCCCGAAAGACCCAATGCAGGAAGACTAGTCTTTTGGCTGCCGAAGGGTTTATATTATTAAGTAGTTTTTGAATACAGCAAAGTTGGGCACCTTACTGGTTAACCCGACAGAGAAAAATAGATCTGCAACTAACCTGCTGTTATGGAGACAAAAAACTTGACTGATTCACACCCTCAAACGGGATTTACAGGACTCGGCCACTTTTTGCCTCTAGAAAACTCAGCACTACGCTTGAAGCCCCTACACTAGCCCGGCTAGCCTCTGCGTGCCTCTCCGCCGGCCTGGAGAGGGTTGTGTAACCCCAGACTGGGTGATGCAGCCCCTACGCTGCCCTGGATGGCCTCTACGTAACCCTAGGGGCCTCCTGTTGGCTCAGCATTGCCCTTTCTAGGCCTGCGTAACACTTGCGTAGCGACAGAAGCCCTCTGTGCTGCAGAGCTGAAGTCACATCAGCATCTACGTTGAAGTCCCCTACGCTGTTGTTGTTGCGCTGCGTTGTCCACCTGAAGCCTCTACGCTACTACAACTTTTCTCTGCATGATCCAGCCAACACTGCGCTGTTGAAGTCACATCAGCCCATTTGCGCTACGCTGCCAGGCTGTTGCTACATCTGCACTGAGTTGCTCCCTTCATCTTCTAGCTCCGCCTCTGCTCCATCCGTGATTCTTTGCACCAACTGCTCCACTTGTCCCGCTACTGTCTCAAGGCTTCCATAGCACGGATGTGATCCAAGAGCTGAGCTACTCAAGGATCCCGCCACCACTTTGTAGCTGCTCTACAGATCCATGTCGCCCCACTTTCGTGGTTCATGAGCGCTCATGGCTACGTCATCTTCAAAACCATCATCCACCACAGTAGCCTTGGAGGTAGAACCTTCCTTGTCCTTCTTCTTCTTAGGACAATTGCTGGTGAAATGTCCTCGTTCGCCGCATTGGAAACACTTGATCTTGGATAGATCACGCTTCTTCTTCCCTTGCTACCTCTTTGACGCCAAGGCTGCATCTTCTTTCTCTTCCTTCTTCACCTTACTTAATCCGGTGTTGTACTACCTCTTGGTGAATCGACGGAGTTCTTGATGAAGGATTGCCCACATATTGTCCCAGTTGGGAAGGTCCGCTCTGCCCAAGATACTTTGGACAAAGGCTTCCCAGTTCTCTATGACTGCATTGAGTGCAGTCCTTAACATCACATCATCCTCCACCTTTTCTCCCATGGCAGACAACTGATCTCTAATCGCCTGTAATATGAAAATGAAGGGCCCGATTTCTTCTCCCTTGGCCATCATGAATAACCGCAACTGATTCTCCAGAAGCATTTTGCTCTGGACAGATTTTCCCTCATATAGGGCAGTTAAGGCTTTCCACATCTCCTGAGCCGTTTTCTTGTCGGTTATGTGTGGAACTATATGATCCTTAACCCCATCCATTATGAAGTGTTGGCATGTGTCGCAGCATCCTCATGCTTCGCTAAGAGAGCAGCATCGGTTGGCGTAGCCAGGACTTTTTCTGCAAGGTCCCTTAGACCATATGCCTCCATGACAACTAGGATTCTGGCCTTCCAGACTACAAAGTTGGACAGACTGTCCAACCTCTCCTGATCACGTAGTCTGTGAGGTGCCATCTGCTCAGAAAATCTGTCAGAACTCCTCCTCTCTATCATAGAGATTTGGATCTAGGGTCCTTGGCGAAAGAGGCACCCTCTGGTCCCTCTAACAACTGACCTCCTCTCTTGGAAGTCTGCCAAATCAAACGAATCAGCTCTCTTCGATCCTCTGATTGATCTGCAGATTTCTTTGGTTGGAAATCCTCTGAGAAGTTATTTTCCTCCCACTCTTTATCACCTAATGCTTAGGCTAAATTCTGAATCTTCAAAAATTTAACCCAACCAACGACTTCTGAAGCTCTTCAGCACTACTTTCGACACTCTGAAACAACAACGGCTTCAGATCTACGTCACCCTTGTTGGCCTCTGCGTGAGCAGACAGTGCCAGTGTTGTCTCTGCCCTGCCTTTGCGTAGTAAGTACCTGGGCCTGCATGGAAACTGCATAGGACTGTGTCACTCTAGCCTCTGCGTAGCTTTGCTCCCTCTACTACTACGTTGTCTCTTCCGGTCCGGCTTTTTGTGGCTGCTACGGCTTTCTCCAGCAAAGATTCTTCAGTCTTATGTTGGTGATCCTGCTAGATCTGCAATCTCTCTGATACCATGTGAAAATTTCTAAATATTACTATATGTAGAAACCTTACTGTTAGATCTGGCTATACTTCTCCTACTTAATCAAGTTATTAACATTGAACATTCAGATTAACATCGAAGTAAACACTTAACAGACTTTCACCGATCTAGATCTAAGAAAAAGATACATGCACACAGACAAAGTGACACACAAGATTTTCTGGACAACTGTCCCTGGAAAAACCCAATGCGGGAAAACCAGTCTTTTAGCTGCTGGAGGGTTTATACTTTCAAGTAGTTTCTGAATACAGCAAATCTGGGCACCTTGTTGGTTAGCCCGACAGAGAAAAATAGATCTGCAACTAACCTGTTGTTCTAGAGACTAAAAACTTGATTGACCCACACCCTTAATCAGGATTTACAGGACTCAACCATTTTCTGCCTCTAGAAACCCCAGCGCTGCCCCTGAAGCCCCTCCGTCAGCCCTGCTAGCCTCTGCATGCCTCTACACTAGCTTGGAGAGGGTTGTGTAACCCCAGACTAGGTGACGTAGTCCCTACGCTGCCCTTCATGGCCTCTGCGTAACCCTGGGGGTCTTCTGTTGGCTCAGCGTTGCCCTTTCTAGGCTTGCATAGCGTTTGAAGCCCTCTACGCTACGCAGTTGTTGTTGCTGCCCTTGCTCCTAGTTTCTGCATCTCTGCTTCTTGCTAATTCTTGTCACTGGAATTAGAACATCCCCTTTACCAATACTACCCCTCTCCATAGTTGAAACACTTCTGAAAATTCTTCGCAGACCTGCCCTAGAATTTCAGCTTAGTCTCGGTGCTATGCCTCTGTGTGTGTGTTATCGAACTGACCCCAAGCCTTTCCTTTATACTTTTCTCGTTGGGAAACCTCTGTATATTAATGAAAGTCCTAGCTACGTCTAGTCGAAACCAAACAAACTTATCCTCAGTCCAAATAACATCAGCAAGCCCCCAAACTCAATATTATTGACCCCTGTACACAAGAACAAAGGTGGGCAACATTACACTCAGCAGAAAGGTACGTACAGCCATGGTTTGACAAAAAACGAGTCCCCACAAATGATACGCTCAGCTCAACCACCTGTGTGCAACCCAAGAAGTGAAGATAGTTCGTCGAACAGTAAATAGAACTAAGGCTTTGACCAAATACAACAATTTAGCTCTCCAAAGAACAACTTCAAGCCACCTTTTCTTATAGCCAGTATCCACAGTGAGAGCAATATCTCCCAGATTCAAACTCGACCTCTGCTAAATTTTGAAGCTTGTTTCCTAAGGCCCAAAACTTCAGAAAACTCCTCAAACTACAAATGAAAAGGGAAATACTCAATAAAACCTTAAATTGATTGATAAAAACCTGGGTACATCTTCATTTCTTACAAATCTTGTTCTCCATTGTAGCTCAGTGGTGAACTCTAAGTGATTTCACTCTCAAATCCAAACTAGGGTGTCTAGTTTCAACACCAAAGTCTGTTATGGCAACCAAGGTTCCAAAACCCTAAGCTTCTCCTTCAAACTCTCTCCAAGAGCTCTTTCTCCAAACTCACAAATGCACAAATGAGGAGAGTCTCCTCATTTTCCTTCTTTCATGAGCTTAGGGTCATCTTTTCATGTTCCCTTTTATTAAATCAACTTTTATAAAGTCACTTTTTCGATATTTCACTTTATAAAGTTAAAGTGACTTTTCACCGGCTAGGGAATATCACCTTTTCTCCATTTTAGACTTTATAATGTTTTCCTTAGGCAATTTAAGTCCCCTTTATTAAATATTTCCCTGCTTTAGCCTATGGGAACCACTTTATACTAGCGAACTCCAACAATAAGCTTCCTAAATGGTCGAGGACATTACAAATCGAAATAAATGGCAAAATGAGAGCTAATACAATCTAAAAATGTATGTAGAATACGAAGCACTCAAATTGAAATAACATCACCTTGCAATCCTTGAAGGACAACACCAACAAAAGATAGTACCAGAAAGTCTTTTAGTATACCATAAGAAAGTTAGTACAAAATGCAGTAGAGCCTCCCCAGGCACAATAGCTCGTTCCAAGATGAATAGAATGAAGCCCATGGCTCATTTCAATAAGAGAATGGGAGAAAATCCTAATGAGACACCAAAATGCCAAGTGGCCAGGGCGGATATCCAAAGAAAGCAAGTCAAATTCCAAACTAGGACACATGTGAGATCAACTTTTGAGATGTGGCATGAAAAATAGTGTAAAAATCCTCCTTTATGGCCAGGGTAGCCTTCTTTCCCATGTGCATATTGTTTGGAGCTTCCAAGGGTGAATTTTTGTAGGTGATTAAGGAGACATGTCCCATCGAATCCCAACAAACAATCAAGAGAAGTGACACCTCTCCAAATCAATCCCAAATCGCATGTGTAGATGCTTCCAAGTATGGATTTCGTGGGACTGGACTAGCTATAGCGTGGAGTGGACTTGAGTGTAGGTGCCAAGCGTGGAGATGCTATGCCAAATGTGAAAGCAAACTCCCATAAATTTTTCTCATCAAATCTCTAACAAATCCCCAAGAAATTTGTTGATCTTCTCTAAGGAAATTGAACTTGCCACATCAGCAAATAGATTACTCAAATCTAACCAAAAATTGATCCTCGTGGAGTGCAATAATTCTTGTGTTGACTCATGTTCCATATCATCTCTTTAATTGCACCTTGACTTGTCTTTTCACTTTAGTGAATTTCCAAGTCATTTCCACATCATTTTGCCATGTGGAATTCTTTTTATTTTCTCCACTTTATTTATTTTTGGGTTATTTTATTGCCACATTTTACCCTTGACTTAGGAAAAGAGGATTTTGAGGGTCTATAAATGATTTTTTACCCCTCAAAGTGTGTCTTAGTAGAAACTTGAGGTGTCGAGGTCTAACTTTGTATACTCATACCCCCTACAACCTCTATAGACATCACTTATTACATTTTACATAAAAAAAAATTATTAAAACTCGAGCCTTGTGGGAAATTTTAATAATTTAAAAAAAGACACCTAGACCTAATCAAATTCCGCGAAATTGTATAGGTGACCTAACATGGTAATATACATTGACTCTAGACACTAAGATTCACTTAAGGCCTTACCATCAAGCCGCGCGCCAGCTTTGGGGTATATGTGGGTGAAAAAAACTCAAATAATTATTAAGAGTTGTGAAGCACAAATAATTACTTAAGAAAGAAAACTCCCTAAAGAGAACTCACTTGATAACAAAGTCCTAAGCTACCAACACTTGTTACATGGCTTTATTTCATTATGCTAGCATCATATTTACAATATCCCCGTAGGGCTGCGAAATCTGACTACAGTGAAGAGAGACAGAGAGAAGGGGCTTAGAAGCCCTGATGATATCTGGAACTCTGTAAGTGCAAGAATGCTCTGAAATATCCTTGGGCATGAAGTCTTCAAGTGTACTTTAGTAGTCAACCGGTTGTAATGTCCCTTTCTGAATAATCAATTATAGAGAACAACTCAGTAGCCTATTTGATTCTTGTAGGCTATAGCGATCAGAAGGGGTATCAATTCATTTGATTACTTAAATGTCAACTAGGTGAAAGTTACAAATGAGATACCAATGGTATTTGATGACCCATGGTATTTTGATGATAAAAGAGAGATTGGAAATCACTCATCGGGCATGCCTTTTTATTTTTTCAAGTCGACATATAGAGCTTTTGTAGCTTGTGTGTGAGTGGTGGTAAAACCCTTAAGAGAATCGGTTTCAATGGTGAAAGAAATCCACCCTAGATAATCATAAGGAAGAATCACACATATTGTTCATAGGAATTCATTGTCAAAGAGGGAGATTCACCCTTTTGGCCAAAACAAGGGTTCAACCACAATTCATATGAATTTTATGTGAATCGATTTAGCTATCAGCTATTTGTGGAAGCCAAGGTGTTGAAAATCTAGGGCAGAGAGATGATATGATTTCTCTAGCAATGATACTGCTTGTGAGGACTTGTTACTTTTCTTAATTAGATTCTTCGTTAGCTTGATTATTATTATGTTTTCTTCTTCACTAAATAGCTACCAAACTATAAAGAACAATAAGACAAATGACACCAGATGTAGGCTATCAGCCAAGGCCAAAACCTCTCCAATATTCAGAGGAAAACCCACCAAATTCTTCTTCTTATAGAATCTTCAATTGATGAATTCCAAGACCACGACCCTTGACTAACAACCACTCCAAGACCAAGTCAGCCCTTACTTGAAGATGTAGCAACTTCGCCTTCCTTCTTAACCCCCGATCCTTCAACTCAAGTTTGAAATTCTTGGCCTCTATCTCTGCAATTTTTGGCTACCAATAGGTGACTGCGATTTCCCACGTTGTTACACAGCATTTTGTCACCGTCCCTGCAATCCCTAGTCCCGTACATTGGAGGACTATTCCCGTGACCTGTGAACAGTAAAATGTCCTGAAAACACCTTGATGGCATCCTTCTGCATAAGGGCAAGAGTTCTCCTCAAGAACATTTCCTCTGAAAAATCTTAAAAACCCATGTTTTGGCATTGGCACAGGTAGCCAGTTCATCCCTCGCGCCAATGGGGAAAATGCACACTAGTGGGCGCGCCAGCTAGTGCTCTGTCCTTGTGTTGTGCCCGCGCCAAGCCTATTAAGGAATGTTTTTTAAAAATAGAAGGCAGAAGTTTGATTCTAACAACTTCAGAACGGATCATCAAAAAGGGGTTGGGTTGTTTGCCTCTGAATCTCCCTGTTTAGGAAGTGGTTTTCCACCTCTCATGGAACCTTCCTAAGAGATAGGACTCTCCCCCATGATTATAGGGAGCCTAACCTCTCCTTCTCCCTCTATAAAAGCCTGCCCTCTCCATTTGCTAGCTAGCTGAACTTTTGGGAAGAAAATTATAGCCGAGTGACAATCAAGAGCAGAGCTAAGGAGAACCCTGTGAGAGAGAGAGTTATGTCAAACCCCTGACGAGCTTTGTGAGACACGTCCCGCTGGAACCCTGTCGAAGGAAGATCATGACGTCAGAGCACCGGTTGTAATCATTCTCTCGTATCTTAATATACATGACTCTGTTATTGGTTCCATGATTGTGTTTGTCCATCATATAATGCAATTTCATTCGTTCCTCTCTGACTGATCGATAGTTATAAAGTGTGAAATATTGCGTTGCATGTTGTCTCTCTTCTTTGCATGTGTACAGGTATCTGGATGCAACAAGCTCACGGATCATGACCTGTCCAGCTAGGAATAGAAGCGCCACTTCTTCTTCGACAACAGCAGCGAAGGAATCACGGTAAGCGATCTATCGCGATTCTATCTTTTGTAACTAGGAATCAATAGCTTTGCGTGTTTCGATTGTTGCTAGACCCATTCTAGGGCTAGTGGGATCGCCTCTGTCCGCAGAGGGGATTTACCTCCACAACACACGTGTGGTTGAATTAGGGCTACTTATGCCCTCCTTCTCCTTCACTTGACTAGGGTTGGATTCTATGTGACTTCAGCCTTCAATATATCTCTTCTTCTTGCCTTGTTTTAGCCCTCTTGAGATGGCTGTGATTTGAACTTGCTATAAGCATGAAACCCTAGTTTCCCTTGCACGTGCGAACAAAAATACCCGAAACAGACCTACAATACCTTTGCTCTTCCTTCGACCTTGATCTTCTCTTCTTCGCTTGGATGTAAGGCTTCTACTTTTTCCTTCTTCTCGAACTTATTGTGAGATCAATGGTTGTCCTTTGAATGAGGTCGAGTACTCCTTTATATAGTGATCTGCCCATGTAAATAAGCTCACTTGAATGGATCCTAGGCCGACATGTCATCTTGGTGTAGACTTATTGCTTCATTTAAAGGCTAACTTGTTAGAGGTGTTTGGACTTGCTCTTGGAGGGTCCTCTGAATCTTTACAATGACTCAAATACATATGTAACATGCCCAAGAAGGGTCTTCTTGTACATGACAAAGACTCAATTGACTTAATGTCTTAATGACCAATCCTAATAGCTCACAATGGGAGTTTGATCTATAATAAAATTCCTTGAGCATGAAACCCACGACTCAAGCATAAAATGATTTTATTTTTCTTCTTTACATTAATTACATAAAATCATGATTACACATGTCATTATGAAGACCGAACCTAGTTACATATTTCAACACTCCCTCTTAACTAGGGAGGTATTCATAATCTATACAAGGTACTTGGACATTCTCAATCTAAAGAATTCTCATAAGAAGAATCTGAGCGGTAACCCATCTATTTAGCATCATATCATCCAACATTTTCACATAGCAAGGCCTTGACTAAAAGCTTTATCTCTCCATAAGATCAGAGCACAATGTTGGCGATGTTAACTCTAAATTGGTACAGATAGGCTGCTCCACCAAACAACTTAGAGTAACTCCTTCAAACCAGCTTTTGGCTAAAGATTAGCCTCTTCAGCCTGAGAGGGCTCTCTTAAAGTAACTTGTGATTCGTTCAATAAGGATTCAATCAGATGGCTAACTCTATGATATTGAGTTGCATGTGTTTGATTGCGGGTGAAAAATGTATAGGGTTTACTACCATTGGGCTTATGGAGTCCGTGTGAGAAAATTCAAGGGTCTCTATCCCTTTCAAACTTTATCAGAATCTTCATATCTTTTCCTATGGAGACATCATAGTCAAATCTTTTTAGTCTTGGATGTTGATTTCCTTTCTTCATACTTGCATTTTTTTTCATGATCTCCTCCTTCCTTCACACATTTCCTTCCAGGAATTTCCAATCACAGTTCCTCCAATTTTGTCAACCACCTCATATTTCATATGAGAACATATTATGATGATTTCATCTATTCAATGTGTGAACCATGCCTTCCTACATCCTTGCAAGGTTGGAGATCCTTTCTTTTGATCATGCTTTTGAGGTGGAGCATTCATTCATGATATCTGCAACCATATGACATGACTTAATTGAATATATATGCATACATACATCATCTATTTCTTTAGGTCATCTAGACTTCTTTCAACAACTTCCTTGATTCAAAGAACTTCAAACCTTGACATGCTTCGCTTCCTATGACATCATACCATTATTCCATGAATCCCATACAAGGTGGAATTTTCAACGAAACACTTGCTCCTTTCAATAGGTGAACCTTCCAATGAAGATTCCAATGGAGGATCTTGATCATCCTCATCCTCTTCTTGAATGATATATGATAAGTTCTTATACTAGATGATTTTCTTCTTTTCATGAGGTTACCAAGAGCTACATTCTTCTATAGGTGACTTGCCATAAACTTCTATTTCAGCCATCATTTATGCTCCTCTAATATGATGTCATGAGCTCTTCCTTTCAATTGTATGCTTCTATGATGCCATGATGCATCCTATCATGCTTCCTAGTGATTCCTACCATGACAGCTATATAACCAACAAAATTGAAAAGAACTACGTGAGGAATACTATCCAATCATAGTAGAGATTCTGAAAATTCCGAAAACCAGATTCCTATTGCAGCAACTAAAAAATATTCTCCTAATTTTTTATTTTAATTTAACAATTTATTGATTGTTTCCTATGGAAAATAGTGAATACATCAAGTTGCAACCTTCACAAATAAAACTACAGAAGAATAAATGATGGAAGAATGCTAGCACACACACATAAAATAAACATCATTATTTTTGGACAAAAGTCCCCGATAAAACCCAACTTGGGAAAACTGGTGCAGAAATGAAGGTTTTATTTTATTATGCAGCAGTGAAATCTGAGTACATCTATGGATGCCCAAATGGCAATCCAAACAGCAAGAAAATATGGGCAAAATACTAAAGGGAAATTACCTTTCTCCCTCAAGCAATTTCTGGCATGACTTTGTCTGCCAGAACTCGACCTCCTAAAGCTCTGCGTCAGCCTCTACATTTCGATTTTTGTAGCATCAAAAAGTGCTCTAAATCTCAAAATTGTTGTAGAGGCTTAGACGCTAGTATTCCAAAGAACCCAGAAAGTGTTTGTGGAAATTCCACTCGGATTTTGTTTTATTTGAAAATTTAATTATTTTAATGGGGAACCTAAGTCTAACTTAAGGAAATTAAATAATTAACGAGTATTAAATAAAACAGAGTGTGAATCTTCTAGAGAACATAGATCAAGTCATGTTATAATCTTAGTTGTTGATTAGACATCTAATCTGGGTCGTTGATATGTCAACGAGAAGACTATAAAGGAAGGCATGAGGGTCATTCGGAAAACACACCAAAACAGTGAATTGACCTAAGATCAAAATTTTTGGGGCAGGTTTGCTGAGAAATTTGAGCTAGAGATCTCAGCAATGAGGGGCAGAGATAATATCCGAAGAGGAAGAGATTTTCTCAGCCAGTGGAGAATCAGTCAAAGAGAGGCAGAAGAAATCTAACCAAAGCCAACGCTGAAGTAAGAGGGTTGACGCAGTGACTCCATAGGCTCACGCAGGAGCAGCGCAAAGGCAAAGGAAGGGTTATTGGAATTTTGTTGGTGGATTAATTTCAGACATTGGGATTTAGTAGGTGCCACCGGGAGGTTTTTCCTCAGGGTCCACAGAGGCAAAATGGCTTGGTTGAGGGCCAACGATGAGACTGGAAGGGGGTGACGCAGTGGCTAGAAGTTCCAGTGCTGGATTTGTGCAGAGCTTCTCTGGGGCAGTGTTTTCTTCACCCAAATCAGCCGGAAATTCAGTGATTGAGTGAGGTAAATCCTCACAAATTCTTCTACTTGTATTTCTCTCGTAACTAAATTACCCTAGGGGTATTCAGAGATGTATTCAAGAATTACTATTGCATAATAATAAAACCCTCAGATCTACTACACCGGTTTTCCCGCATTGGGTTTTTCCAAGGACTTAGTCCAAAACAAAGGTGTCATATGTGTGAATGATTTTCTTGTTCAGTTTCCTTGTTTCAGAATAATAATTATTCTAATGTAGGCTACTTTAGTGATTGCTTCAGTATTTCATGAATGTGTTCAGAAATAATTGTGTAAAGCAAATTACATAACAAATGAAGTAATTCGGATGGTTACGGTAGGATTCCTTAGATTGATTGAGATCTAGGAATTTTCACATGGTATCAGAGCATTGATGTGAAACAAGAAGGACAGATATGATTTCTGAAGTGAAGGTCATTGTTGCTGCAATGTAGTAGAACGAATCTATTGAAGGATTGCGCAATTCTGGCCAGGAGGGCTGATATTTTCATGGCAGTCTCTCTCTTAGTGAGTTGACATAGAGAAAGGGCTTCCAGATTCGAGATCTTGCTGTAGGAGAGGCAACAGCACAGACCCTCCACACAGAAGATAGAGGGACATAGTTTTTTAAAGTTGTTGCTAGGCAAAAAAGCATCAGAAGGAGTCAACACCACATATTTGGGAAATTCTTCCTCAGTGATTTCCTAGCCGAGGAAATCAGCATTTCTTAGTTGTTCAGCAGTAGAGGAGCTGCAGAATTTACAACTCCATCAGGGAGTACATAAGCCTGCCAAGTGCTACGCAGTAGGGAAAAAGAGGGAGCAAATTCGACAAATTTCAGCGAAGATGGCATCTCACGGACTTCGTGATCAGGATCAATTGGAGGGCTCCTCCAACTATATGATTTGGAAGGAATGGGCTATGTTCCTTCTAGATGAACATGATCTAAAGGCGTTCGCAGAGAACGTGGTAGTTTTACCTACACATCCGGATCAAAACAAGAAGTACAAGGCTGATATGGTGAAGAAGGCGAAGAGGTTGCTCATTGATGGTGTCAAGGATCACATCGTCTCACATGTGGCTGGCAAGAATACTGCTAAAGAGATGTGGGTAGCTTTCCATGACCTATATGAGGGATCTTCTGAGCAACGGAAGTTGTACTTGGAGCAGAAGCTTCGTATCATTCAGACACGGAAAGAGGAGCGCGTAGCTTCATACCTCATGCAGTTTCACGAGGTTCGAGATCAGTTGTCAATAGTAGGTACTTCACCTACAACTGCAACCATGGTACGAATGGCCATTAACAATGTCACGGAGGAGTGGCAAGTGTTCGTCCAAAGCATACTAGGCCGGGAAGCATTACCTAGCTGGGAGCAGTTGTGGTCAGCTTTTCAAAAAGAAGCGCTGAGGAGACACATCGTCAACTGCAAACTTGCTGGCAGCAGTGGAAGCAGATAGAAATCCGTGGAGGAAGAGGAGAACGCAGCGCTTGCATCAAAGGGATAGCAGGGGCAAGGGAAACTGAAGTGTGATGCTTCAAAGGTCAAGTGCTTCGGATGTGGCAAGATGGGCCACTATGCATCTCAGTTTCCTCTGAAGAAGCAAGACAAAGATGAGAAGCATGACCCAAAGGTTGCAGCTGCGAAGATTGAGGAGGATGAGTTTGCCATGAGTGCTCATGCTTCTCGAGGAGAGAAGTGGGCTGATATTGAGCTGTAGTTCTTTAAACTTCAGTTGGGCAAGATCCTTGAGGAGCCCACCTCATGGATCATACCTTGCTACGAGATCCCATATTTGCAGTAGCAGGATGGAGGAGTATTCAAATGGAGCCGAGGAGTCATGGAGACAACAGTGCAATAGATAGCAACGTTCATTTCTGGAGCAGTGCAGAGCACAGGCAGCAGCAGTGTAGTAGTCGCAGAGTTCATAGTGGTGCAGCACAATGCAGAGCAGTGCTAACGCAATGTAGAGCAGCAGCAGTGTAGTAGTCGCAGCAGAGTTCATAGTGGTGCAGCGCAATGCAGAGCAGTGCTAACGCAATGTAGAGCAGCAGCAGCAACGTAGAGCATTCGAGGGGCAGCGCAGTAACTATCAACAGTCAAATTCTTCACCACCAAAGTGCATCCATTGAACACTTATTCAGTCTTAAGTGGTTTCAGTTGTTTCTCTCAATAGTTGAGTTGCAGTGCAGTGGCAGTGTTAGCAGCATAGTAGATGCAGCACTTGAGAGGGAGTTGTAGTACAGATGCAGCAATGGCAGTGGCAGTGTCATGGGCAGCAGTATAGTGGCAGCAGTAGTGTCATGGGCATCAGTACAGTGGCAGCAGCAGTGTCATGGGCATCAATACAGTGGCAGCGGCAGCGCAGTGGTGGTGGACAGCATCAGTAACGCAGAGGATGCTTCAGGGTCAGAGCAGTATGCAGGAGGCATTATTGCTAGAGCACTTTCCTTGCTAAGAGGGAGAGTTGATTTTTGTAGCATCATAAAGTGCTCTAAGTCTCAAATTTGGTGTAGAGGATTAGACACTAGTATTCCAAAGAACCCAGAAAGCATTTGTGGAAATTCCACTCGGATTTTGTTTTATTTTAAAAATTAATTATTTCAATTGAGACCCTAAGTCTAACTTAGGGAAATTAAATAATTAAAGGGTATTAAATAAAACAGAGTGTGAATCTTCTAGAGGACATGGATCAAGTCATGTTATAATCTTAGTTGTTGATTAGACATCTAATCTGGGTCATTGAGATGTCAACGAGAAGAATATAAAGGAAGGCTTGAGGGTCATTTGGAAAACACACCCAGACACTCTGAAATTTCTGGGGCAAGTTTGCTGACAAATTCGAGTTGCAGATCTTAGTAGTGAGGGGCAGAGATAGCATCCAGCGAGGAAGAGATTTTCTCAGCAGGTGGAGCAACAGTCATAGAGAGGCAGAAGAGATCTATCCAAAGCCAGCACTGAAGGCAGCAGGTTGACACCATGACTATGTAGGCTCACGCAGAAGTAGCGCAGAGGCAAAGGAAGGGTTTTCAGAATTTTGTTGGTGGAGCAGTTTTGGAGGCCAGGATCTGGAAAGTGACAACGGGAGGTTGTTCCTCAGGGTCCACAAACGCAAAACGACTTGGTTGAGGGCCAACGTTGAGCCTGGAAGTGGTTGACGCAATGGTTGGAAGTTCAAGCGGTGGATTTGCGCAGAGGTTATGCAAAGCTTCTCTGGGGCAGTGTTTTCTTCATCCGGATCAACCGGAAATTCAATAATTGAGAGAGGTAAATCCTCACAAATTCTTCTGCCAATATTTCTCTCTGTAATTGAATTACCCTAGGGGTATTCAAAGATGTATTCAAACATTTCTACTGCATAATAATAAAACCCTCAGATCTATGGCACTAGTTTTCTCGGATTGGGTTTTTCCGAGGACTTAGTCCAAAATAAAGGTGTCATATGTGTGAATGATTTCCTTGTTCAGTTTCCTTGTTTTAGAACCATAATTATTGTAGTGTAGCTTGCTTCAGTGATTGCTTCAGTATTTCATGAATGTATTTAGAAATAATTGTGTAAATTAAATTACATAATAGATGAAGTAATTCAGATGGCTACAGTAGGATTCCTTAGATTGATTGAGGTCTAGGAATTTTCACACTGCGCTGCTCTGCGTAACTGGTTGGACAGCTTCCCTCAAACTAGCCTCTGATGAAATCGTTCTGCCTTTTAGATGGTGAGAAAATCTTATCCCCGACACTCTAGGACTTCTTCCCGGCCTCTGGAACTGAGAACGATTTTTCCTTCTTCCAAATCAAACTCCCTGGCAGAAGCAATTGTGTTGTCCCTCAACGCCGCCTCTCTGGGATAACTCGACCCTCTTGCTGCTACCTCTTTGGATCTGGAAATCTTTCCTCCGGATCATTATCCCTACCCCTCACACTACTTCGATCTCACTGACTCTCTCTCCGACAACTACCTGTTGCTACTCTAGAAATCGATCTGCCTATGAAATCGAACTGCAAAGGTGTATTCCCCATCAACACATCGACCTCCTCTTATAATCCTCTGTTGGAGCACCAACGAGCAAGATTAAAACTTAACCAATGGCTAGGATCATCTTGGGGTCGATCAATGTGAGTTTCTAGATGATTCTTGCCTTGACTTAATTAATTCTGATTAATTAACCATATTGCCTTGACTTAGGAAATATTTAAAAATTAGTCAATAATCTAATTAAGCCACTTCTAGGCAGAATTTCCAGAAATGATTTCTGGGTTTTGGAGATCTCATGTATTCAAAGCTCTCCACAAAATTTTGTGTCTAGGACACATCTGATGCTACAAAAACTAACAATCCCTCTTAGCGAGAGATGTGTTCTAGTGTTTCACCTCCTTCAACAACACAATGTCTCTACACCATTTCCCATCACATTGTCGATGTCTAGCTGTTGTTGCCCACCAACCACTACTCAAATTTGATATGAGCTGCATCTATGTTGTTGTTGCATTGTTACCAACACTGTATCTGCACTGCAACTCCGTTGTTGCTACTATTGCAACATCTCCAATTGAAATACATCCAAAATACTAAACCAACTGTGTTCAGTATGATGCATCTGTCACCCAAGTCCTGACTGCTACTAGACTTTGCAATGTCTACTGAAGACTCTGCGTTGTTGTTGACTCTACACTGTGCCAACTGCATTGTTGCCAGCTCTGCAATGCACTCCCCAACATGTGACTGCTACTAGTCTCTGCAATTGTCACTTTGGCGTTTGACTGCACCAACTACCAGTGGTCCATCCTACTACTAAATATTGCAGGATCTCGTAGCTACATATTGATCCAAGAGGTGGACACCTCAAGGATCTTGCCCATCTATAGCGCTTTGGGGCTACAAAACCATGTCACCCCACCTCACTCCTGGAGGTATATCAACGAACATAGCGAAGTCTTCCTCCAACCTGGAGAAAGCCTATCGATCTCTGCAGAAGTTTCCTATTGGTCCTGCTTCTCCTCCTTGTCCTTCTTCCTAAGAAGACAATTGGGTACTCTAGTGGCCTACGTCACCACACCTGAAGCACTTGACCTTTGACAGGTCCTTCTTCTTCTTCTTCTGCTCCCCCTATCCCTAACTGGGACCCTTTCATGTGAGGGTCGCATTCTCCTCCTTCACCTACGTCGATCCAGTGTTGTTGCCACTGATGGAGCTCTTCAAAAGAGCTCGTCTCATCTCCTGTTGCAAGTCAGCCCACATCTTTTCCCATCCAGGTAGCTTGTCTCTGCTCAATATACTTTAGACGAAGACCTGCCCATCCTTTGAAACACTATTAAGCACCAACCGCTCTAGTTCCAAAGCTTGAGGCGCTACCCCAACAGCTGAAAACTAATCCCGGACTTCCTGAATCCTGTTGAGGAAGGGGTCTATGCCTTACCCTTTCTGCATCCGAATGCATCTGAGCTTCTCCTCGAGGTACATCTTCCGTTGTTCAGAAGTACTCTAATACAACATGGTGAGAGCATCCCACAACTTCTTGGTAGTATCATTGCCAACTATATCTGAAACAACATGATCCCAGACCACATCTCGGATCAACCGCTTTTCTTGTGCCATCTCCTTTTTGTACTATTATTGTAGCAACTAAAAAATATTCTCCTAAATGTTAATTTTAATTTAACAATTTATTTTTTGTTTCCTACGACAAATGCTGAATACATCACACTGACACCTTCACAAATAAAATTGCGAAAGAACACAACTATAAAATGAATACAATTATTTTTGGACAAAAATCCCTGGGAAAACCCAACTTGGGAAAACTGGTGCAGCAATGAGAGTTTTATTTTACTATGCAACAGTGAAATTTGAGTACATCTATGGATGCCCAACTAGAAACCAAACAGCAAGAAAATCTGGGCAAAATACTAAAGGGAAATTACCCTTCTCCCTCAAGCAATTTCTGACACAACTTTGTCTGCTAGAACTTGGCCTCCTAAATCTCTTCGCCAGCCTCTGCACTGCTCTGCGTAGCTGGATGGATAGCTTGCCTTGGACCAGGCTCTAATGAAATCGTTCTGTTGAGATTTTGGGGTGTTAGGGTAGCATCAGATGTGCTCTAGCTCCCAAACTTTATGGAGGGACTAGAGTACATAAGATCTCCAAGACCCAGAAATCGTTTTGGGAAATTCCATCCTGTTTATGGGATATTTAATTAATTACTCTTTTTATTTAAGGACCCTAATTCTAACTCAGGATAATTAAAAGATTAAAGGTAATTAAATTAAACATGTGATGAGAATGACTTAAGTCACGCGGATCAAGCATCTTCTAATCTTAGTTGTCGATTCAAGATCAGATCACAGTCATTGATGTTTCAACGAGAAAAGTATAAGAAGAGGGCTTGGGGTAAGTTGGAGAACACACACACTAGCAAAGCATTTAAGCTAAGTTGGAATTCTAGGGCGTGGTTTGCTAAGAATTTCAGAAGTGTTCTGGTTGCGAAGAGGGGCAGTATTGGTGAGGGGGATGGTCTAGTCCTGGGCCAACAGTACAACAAGGGCAAAGAAGCAGCAGACCGAGGCAGCGCAGAGGCAGCAGCTACACAGAGCAGCCGAGAGCCCAATATGGGTAGCGCAAAAGCAGCAGCTACACAGAGCAGCCGAGAGCCTAACAGGGGCAACGCAGAGGCAACAGAAGTCCAAGATGGCTGACGCAGTGCCAGGATAGCTAGCACAGTCCTAGGAGGACTGATTCAGGCCCAATCAAGGCAACGCAAGGGTAGCGTAACCTAGTTTGGGGTGACATAGGCCCTTCCTGAGTAGCGCAGAGGCTGACGCAGGCCAGCAGAGCTCACGCAATTGGCTTCAAAGTAGCGGTAGGGTTTCTAGAGGCCAGAAAGGGTTGAGTTCTATAAATCCAATTTGAGGGGGTGAATCAATCAGTTTGGTGCCCAGATTTGTTGTACTTAGATTCTACTTAATAATAAAATCCTCCAGCATCCAGAAGACCGGTTTTCCCGCAATGGGTTTTTTCGGGGACAGTTGTCCAGAAAATCCTTGTGTGTCACTTTGTCATTGTGCGTATATTCAATTTAGATCTATATGTGTAGGTTGTTAATGTATTTACTTCGATGTTAATGCTGAATATTTCACATTAATAACTTAATGTAAGTAGGACAAGTAAATCTGAAAATTAAGAATAGGGTTTATGTTTGAGATATTCAGAAATTCTCACATAGTAGGGTTAACCAGTTTGGTGCCCAGATTTGCGGTATTTAAAATCTGCATAATAATAAAAACCCTCCAAAAGCTAGAAGCACTGGTTTTCCCACATTGGGTTTTTGCGGGAACAGTTGTCCAAGAAATCCTAGTGTGTCACTTTGTCATTGTGCAAGTTATTCACTTTAGATCTGCATGTGTAGGTTGTTAATGTATTTACTTCGATGTTAATGCTAAAGATTTCAGATTAATAACTAATATAAGTAGGAGAACTAAATCAAGAATTTAACAGTAGGGTTTCTGTTTACGTATATTCAAAAATTTTCACATGGTATCAGAGAGATTGCAGACCTAGCTAAATCTCCAGCAAGAAGGTCGAAGAACCTGTGTTGCAGAAAGCAACAGAGAAAGCACCAGCAATAGCAGATCATCCGAAGAGAGCAACGCAGCAGCAGAGGGACGCAGAGGTAGCAAAGCCACGCAGAGGCTGACACAGTCCTAACTGGGTGACACAAAGGCAGCACAATGCCTTCCAGAGGGACGCATGAGCAGCCTGCGCTGCACAGAGGCTAGGTTGAGTCAGTCTGCTCATGCAGAGGCTAGCCAGGGTGACGCAGTCCAGATGATGATTGTTGTGCAGAGTGTCATGAACCAGAAGCGGAGTTGTAGACCTTCAGCAGTTGCTGGGGGGTGGGGGATGAAGATTCTGCCTGTGCAGAATTTAGCTTAAGCTAAGTTGACAAAGAGCAAGAGGAGAACAGCTTCTCAGAATATTTCCTCCCAAACAAATCTGAAGATCGATTAGAGGATCGAAGAGAGCTGATTCATTGTGTTTGGCAGACATCCAAGAGAGGGAGTCAACTGTCAGAGGGAGCAGAGGGTGCCTTTCTTGCCAAGGACCTTAGATCTGAGTCTCTAGCAGAGAGAGGAGGATCAGTTCCAACAAATATCTAAGCAGATAGCACCACACGGACTGCGTGATCGGGATAGGTTGGACGGCATGTCCAACTTTGCGATCTAGAAAGCTAGAATCCTGGTAGTCCTTGAGGCCTACGATATACAAGAGCATGCAAAGAAAGTCTTGGCTACACCAACTGATGCGGCTCTCCTGGAAAAGCACAATGAAGCAGCGACACATGCCAAGCGTTTCATTATGGACGGGGTCAAAGATCATGTGGTACCACACACAACCGAGAAGGCAATGGCTCCTGAAATGTGGGTAGCCCTAACCACATTGTATGAACAAAGGTTCGTCCTAAGAAAGATGCTTCTAGAGAACCAGCTAAGGTTATTCATAATGGCCAAGGGAGAGGAGATCGGCCCTTTTCTATACAGACTGCAGTCGATCCAAGATCAGCTGACTGGCATGGAGGTCAAGGTATATGACAATGTCATGGTGAGGACTACTCTCAAAGCAGTCACAGAGGACTGGGAAACTTCTGTCCAAAGTCTCTTGGGCAGAGCGGACCTTCCCAACTAGGACAACTTGTGGGCAATCCTCCGACAAGACGAGATCCCTCCACCATATGACCAAAAGACAATATAGCGCCAGTTCGAGCAAAATAAAAAAGGAAGAAGAGGAAGTTGCAGCCTTGGCATCAAAGCGGCAGCAAGGGAAAAGAAGCATGATCTGTCAAAGATCAAATGTTTCCAGTGCAGCGAACATGGACATTTCACCAGTAATTGTCGTTAGAAGAAAAAGAACAAAAAAATCTTCTAGTTCCAAGGCTGTTGTAGCAGACAATGCCTCCAACAATGACATAGCTATGAGCGATCATGAACCATGAAAGTGGGGTGATCTTGATTTGTAGAGCAGCTACAGAGTGGGGGCAGGATCCTTGAGTAGCCAACTCTTGGATCACATAGGAGCTACGGGAACCTTATGATGGTAGCAGCACAAGTGGAGCAGTGGGTGCAGAAGATAACGGATGGAGCAAAAGCAGCGCTGACACGCTGATGAGGGAGAAGCACAATGCGCATACAGCAACAGCATAGAGTACGCAGTGCAGTGTTGTAGCAACGCAGCAACAGCGTAGAGCACAGCAGCGCAGAGTCAGAGCAAGGCAAGTCTCCTTACGCAATGCAGAGTTGCAGCAACATAGTAGCCTTCGGAGGACAACACATAGCAACAGCCTATGGAGCTTCAGTGATGAGATGCAACCCAACTAACTTGTCTGTCAAAGATTGGGCAAGAATCCTTAAGAATCCTTCAGTTGCTTACTCTCAACAACTTAGTTGCAGTGCAGCAGTTAGCAGTGGCAGTGCTATGAGAAGCACGATTCAGCAACTTGAGAGGGAGTTGCAGTATGGATGTAGCAGTTACGGTGGCAACGTCATGGGCAACAGTCTAGAAGAGCAGCAGTGTTTTCCAATTTCTAAAACACCTTAGAGAATGACAGCCCCAGAACTACAAGAATTACAAATTCAGTTAAAGGAATTATTGGATATAGGGCATATTCAACCTAGTATTTCACCTTGGGGTGCTCCTATAATCTTTGTGATGAAGAAAGATGGTTCCTTGTGATTATGTATAGACTATCTAGATTTAAACTGCGCTATAGTAAAGAATAGGTATCCAATGCCTTGAATTGATGACCTTTTCGACCAAATGAAAAGAGCTTTTGTCTTTTCAAAGATTGATCTACGATCAAGTTATCATCAACTAAGGATTAAAGAAAGTGATGTTTCTAAGACTCCATTCCGAACTCGTTTTGGGCATTATGAATTCATTATGGTACCATGTGGGTTGACCAATGCACAGGCAGTATTCATCAATGTTATCAGAACCGAACCGGTTCTGAAAAACCGGTCGGTCCGACCGGTTTGGAGGCAAAACCGGTCCGAACCGGCCCTCCGAACCGGAAATGACCGGTTCGGTACTGGACCGGCCGGTTCCGTCACTGGACCGGCCGGTTCCGTACCGGTCCGGTTCAGAGACCGGTTCCACCGGTTCACAAGCCTGGGCACTAAAAAAAAAAAAAAAATCTTAATATTTTTTTAAATTTTTAAATTTTTTTTGCTAAATTATTATTTTTCCTAGTTAATAACGTTACCCTAGCCCCCCCTAAAACTACTTAAACACCCCCACCCCCTCTATTTCCCTCACACTATTCATGGTAATGTTAAATTCTTAAAGTAAAAGTGACATTCTCCTTAATCTTCATTTTCATCATTTTACTTAAATTTTTAACATTACCATGAAATGACTCAGGATGTTTGAGAGTGGTTCCGACCTCATTGGATTTCATATGGAGAAAGTAGAATTTTAGATCTCATTCAAAATCCAGTAGACTTGTCAGTTTTTCAGGATTGGGGGGATTGCAATGTTTCCATTGGATTTTGTCATGTATTAGGGTATGGAACTCATATTTAATCAAGAGCACCAATCCCTCTATGTACCTTGATGTTAGTGACATTGGTTGTCAAACTCCTCTATCATGACCCTACTAAAAATGTACCCATCACTCAAACAAAACCTTGACTATCGAAGATGATAGATAAATCTATGTTTAAATCAATGAATTAAGTA
This sequence comes from Pinus albicaulis, assembly GCA_034641835.2. Lineage (NCBI taxonomy): Eukaryota > Viridiplantae > Streptophyta > Pinopsida > Pinales > Pinaceae > Pinus > Pinus albicaulis. Next base: position 861,563,110 of record CM076579.1, read on the forward strand.
TGAATTTGTGTAAAAAATATATAATTTTTAATATATATATATATATATATATATATATTTTAATAAAATAATATATAACGTATCGTATCCCAGAAGTATCCTGTTCCGGGGTCACCGTACCCGTATCCGATTCTTCGAATCCCCGTATCCCCGTATCAGGTGACTTAGGGATTTTGATGATGATTGATGATTTGATCATATGTAGCTTATAGTATTGTAGGCTATAGTATAATACTATGATCTAACATGTTATTTTGGACTATAAAGGCCTTTTAGAGCCTGTTTCTTGATGTTTGTTACATTTTTTGTTCAGCAATGTTTTGCACTAAGTGCTATTTTGGCTATCTGCACCTATATAATGAAAAATTTTGCATATTTGTGCTTAAATGGTTTGTATTAATATGGATGTACATGAATATATCTGGTTTTTCTTTAAAATATGAATATTTTATGTGTTTTTGGTAAACCGGTTTTTTTTCCGGTTTTTTTCCGGTTCCGGTCCGGTTCCGACCGGTTCTCGGTCCACAAGGTTTTCCGGTTCGATAACCGGTTCGGTTCCGATAACATTGGTATTCATGAACCTTTATGAACAGCATTTTCTGCAAATATCTCAATCAATTTGTACAAATCTTCTTAGATGATATTCTCATATACTCTAAGAATGAGAAAGAACGTGAAGAACACCTATGGATAGTATTATATTGCCCTAGGGAACACCAATTATATGGAAAGTTATCAAGTGTTCTTCCTTTCAAAAGGTGTAAAGTTTTGTAGATGTTCTATGCTAGAAGCAATTTCACTTTTATTTCAGCAATCATACAAGTAGGTAAGCAAAATGCAGATAGAACATATAAGTAGATCTTACAGAAGACAAATCAGAAACAGGAAAAATGTTTGTATTCGTTTCGGCGGTCAACAGGATGCTTCAACCAGCAAAGTCTCCTTTGGGAAAGAAACCATTGACGTAATATTTTGCAACAATAGAACAACCTCCAACCGATGAAGGACCGAACTGAAGTCAACTCTGCCAAAAGTCAACGTTGTCTGAAAAGTCATAGCAGGGCGGCAACTAAAGTCAGCAGCAATGACAGCAGTGACCAGCAGCCTCGATTTTTATGCGAGAGTAGTACGGCCTTCATAAATCAAACCTTCCACCAATTTTCAGCTTGTTTGGACCAAGCGTTGACCAAAGTCAACGCTGGTCAAAGTTACTGCGAAACCCTAGCAGCAGCAAATCCGTACTTCAGCTTGACCGTACAGTTTGTCCTCTTCGTCCTTCACACGTGTGGATTAAATTAGTCCTTCTTGGTAGCTCGTATTCCTAGATGAGAGAGGAAGATGTGAGTTGTGATGATGATGAAAATCTCTCCAACTTTTCCTGTATATATATCCATCATGAGGGTGTGTGACACATCTATTGGGCATCCGAGCCTACATTACAAAACTGGCCGACCTTGCACATATAATTTATTAAAAATAATAAATTCAAAATATAAGTTCTGCTCATCGGATTAAGACATATTTTATATGGATTTTACACCTCTCAGAAAGAGGAATCCAATAAAAATATTAGCCTCTTAATCTAAGCATCTTAATATGGAGTTTGGACCTAGTTGTCCAAATTTAACACTCCCTCTCAACTAGGGAGAACTCCATCTATTAGTGCAATCAACATCGTGCGTCATCCCGCCGAAACTTGCTTTGCTGGCTTCTTTATTTCAGAATAGAAGTGGGTTAGTCACAAAGACATCATCCCCCGACTGACATAGTCAGTCCAGAGGTCCCAGACCTCACAAATCTTGATCCCAGATCAAGTGGTTGGACCGTGCCATCCTAGATAGAGAGTACGGCAATCTCTGATGCGTCCATCAGTCTTTGCTAATAGTCTCTAACTTTTCCACACCTCATCGGCCAAATGAGAGGTACTTCCCATGAGCCCTGAACTCAATGGGTAGGATACATACGGGGCACAGAAAATGAGAGGTGAACCAACTCAAAATCACAACGGTGGGGTCCAAGCACACCACCAAGGTTGGCAAGCCTAGCCTTGTGATTTCTCATAGCTCCAAGAAGCTCTCCCCAAAGCCCCCCAGAGCTCCCAGAGCTCATCGTCCAACAGGACCCACATCATAGGGTCGTTCCACGATACCAAGACTCTCACGGAAGGTTAGGAACTTGACCTTCCCCAGGGGCTTAGTGAGAATATCCCAAACCTCGACCATCACTTCCATATGACTGAGGCCTACTTACTACCGTACTACATATCCCGGATAGCAAGGTACCACCATCAACATGCTTGGATTGTTCGTGGAAAACGAGATTCTATGACAAACGAATCCCCCTCTAGTTATCACAAAGGATAACAGTGGCATCTAGCACATGCTCGAACAACTCACTAAAGAGCTTTCGCAACCAAGTGACTTCACAACATGCCAGACATGTTACAATGTATTTGGCCTCAGCGGTGCTTAAGGCTACCGACTTTAGTTTCCTGCTCGAAGCAGATCTACGTGTGAAGTAGCATCCAGATGTGCTCTTCCGATCCACCACATTGCCAGCCCAATCGGCATCAGTATATCCACGGAGTGTCATACTCCCGGCAGTGTATCTCAGCCCATGGTCTATCATGCCTCAGAGATATCTCAAGAGTTTCTTGGCACCAACCCAGTGAATGTTATGATCAACCATGTGTTGACTCAAAGTGTTCACTGCACAGCATATGTTCGAACAAGTGTTCATTGAGAACATCAGAGTCCTTATGAGTTCACGATACTCAGTAGGACGGGCCCAGCAACGTTGCTCCTCAACTTCTTAAAGTTGAGTTCCATCGGTGTCGACACGGACTTACAGTCCACCATTCCAAATCTTTTCAGAAGCTTCACAATATATATTCCTTGAGAAAGGAAAATCTCTCCAGGTCTCTGCCAGACCTCCAGGCCTAGTAAATAGTGCATCAGTCCTAGGTCCTTCATCTCGAATTCAGCAGCAAGCTCCCTCTCACATTGATGAATGAGAGGGTCATCACCAGTCAGGAAGAGGTCATCCACATATAGTACTAGAATGAGAGGCTTCTCTTTCACAACCTTGAAGTATAGGTACGGATCAGCATTACTTCGAGTGAAGCCCTGCTTCATCAAGTAACTATCCATCCTTTCGTACCAAGCTCTGGGTGCTTGCTTTAACCCATAGAGGGCTTTCTTCAACCTGCAGACATAAGTGTCTCGATCTTGAACTTCAAATCTCAGAGGTTGTTCCACATACACCTCTTCCTTTATTGCACCATGCAGAAAAGCGGTCTGGACATCCATCTTATGAGGACTCCATCCTTGCGTAGCAGCAAGGGCTATGATTGATCGGATGGTGGTATATCGTGCCACAGGTGCAAATATATCGTCATAGTCAATTCCTTCCTTTTGAGAGAAGCCACGGGCAACAAACCTTGCCTTAAACTTTTCAGCACTCCCATCAGATCCATGTTTGATTTGTAGAGCCATTCCGCAGTGACAACAGATTTGTCCTTCGGTCTGGGGACCACATCCCAGACATCATTCTTCATAATAGACTCATATTCTTCATGCATAGCATCCTTCCAGACTTGATGCTTGATGGCTTCCTCAAAAGATCCAGGTTTTGCGAGAGAAGTCATCAGTAAATGTCATATAGTAAGAACATCCCCCCAGGGATGTTACAGGCAACATACCAGAAAGATCAGAATGGACTAATTGCAATATCTCAGATGTCTTTGTGACACTTGAGGGAAAGAAGGTCCCCTTGTTATGTTATATTCTTCAGCACAGCCCTTACATACACCTTCCTTGCTTCGGGAAGGGCTTTCCAAATCTACGGTGCCATAGTTCGGTTTGTCGGATAGTATCACAAGTCATAGCTCCCAACGGACTCCCTCCAACCTGATAGAGTGTACCAACCCTAGAACCAATTGAGATAGCTTCCTTAAAGCTCTTCTTCCACATGAGCACCTTTCCATCAGAGAAAGTTACATTGAATCCTTTGTCTTCCATGGCAGATACAGACACAAGGTTCTTCTTCAATTTGGGTACATAGAGTACATCTTGTAGACGGAGGACTTGTCCTTGAGACAAGTGGAGGGTCACAGTCCCGGTCCCTTTCACAGGATAAGTGGCATTATCCCCAAGGATAATTTCTAGATTAGTATCCCTTTTAACCATGTCAGAAAGTGCTTCCTTGAATCTAGTGATGTGTCTTGAGGCACCACTATCAATTAGCCAGACATCCATAGTGTCGGGCGGAGATGCAGCTGAGAGAGCAGATACCAGAATATACTCATTTCTTTTATCAACAACATTAGACTCCTCATACCTGATATTTCTGGACCTCTTAGAAGGTTGATTGTTTCCTCCAAAGTGTGCCTTCCTCTTTCCTTTGGATTTGTCATTTCTTCGATTCCCATTTCTTCGGTTGTTGTTGTTATCGTCACTATCGGGAGAATCCTTCTTGAAGGGGCATTCTCTAGCATAGTGTCCAGGCCTATGGCAGGTGAAACATTTACCCTTCTTCTCTTGAGTCTTTGTCCTTCTTTGTCCTTAGAACCACCAGAGTTCTTCTTTCGGGAATGAGCACCATAGGCAGCATTTCTTTCATTATCAAATTCCTTCATCCTTGTTTCTTCTTGCATACATCTTGACAGAAGCTCATCAAAGTTAGGAATGGTATTATTGTTGAGGATAGTAGTTGTGAATACTTGCCATTCATATGGAAGTCATCCAAGTGCGGTGAGAACCATCTCACGATCAGCTATTATCTCCCCAATAGCTAGCAGATGGTTCCTGGTTTCGGTCAACTTCAGAAAGAAAGTTTGAACAGACTCATCTCGGCCCTTCTTCATATTCTTCAACTTGTTCTTGAGGAATAGCACTTGGTACACATTGTTTACTTGAAACATAAGTATCAATTTGTCATACATCTCCTTGGATGTGCCTAGTTCAGATATGTAGGCAACCAGACTCTTATTTATGGATTCACTGATCAGCAGCTTTGCTTTGATTTCTCCCTTCTTATACTTGTTTCTAACAGCAGCAGAGGCATTGGATGGAGGTTCTTGAATCCTCCCTGTCACATGATCCATGAGATCATGATCTTCTAATTTGAGATCTAATATCATCTTCCAGGGATGGAAGTCATCACTTCCGGTCAGCTTGTCATTCTCCTTGAATTCAAGACTAGTGGAACCCATTTCCACGATGATGATTGCTATAGATTGAGTTTGTCTTCACCTCAGCTCCGATACCATGTAAAGTTTTGTAGATGTTTTATGCTAGTAGCAATTTCACTTTTCTTTCAGCAATCATACAAGTAGTTAAGAAAAATGCAGATAGAACATATAAGTAGATCTTACAGAAGACAAATCAGAAACAGAAAAAATGTGTGTATTCGTTTCAGCGGTCAACAGGATGCTTCAACCAGCAAAGTCTCCTTTGGTCAGCCAGCCCAGCATGTGTCACAACAACCCTCCAACCAGTAGATGAGTCAACCCAAGTCAACTCTGCAAAAGTCAACGCTGTCCTGAAAAGTCAACGCAGGGGCAGCAAGCTAAAAGTCAACGCAGCAGCAAAACGGTCAACCCTTTGACCTCGATTTTTGTGCCAGGTAGTACGGCCTTCATAAATCGAACCTTCCACCAATTTTCAGCTTGTTTGGACCATGCGTTTACCAAAGTCAACGCTGGTCAAACTTACAGCGAAACCCTAGCAGCAGAAAATCATACTTCAGCTTGACCGTACAGTTTGTCCTCTTCGTCCTTCACACGTGTGGATTAAATTCGTCCTTCTTGGTAGCTCGTACTCCTTGATGAGAGAGGAAGATGTGAGTTGTGATGATGATGAAAATCTCTCCAACTTTTCCTGTATATATATCCATCATGAGGGTGTGTGACACATATGTTGGGCATCCGAGCCTACATTACAAAACTGGCCGACCTTGCACATATAATTTATTAAAAATAATAAATTCAAAATATAAGTTCTGCTCATCGGATTAAGACATATTTTATATGGATTTTACACCTCTCAGAAAGAGGAATCCAGCAAAAATATTAGCCTCTTAATCTGAGCATCTTAATATGGAGTTTGGACCTAGTTGTCCAAATTTAACACTCCCTCTCAACTAGGGAGAACTCCATCTATTAGTGCAATCAACATCGTGTGTCATCCCGCCGAAACTTGCTTTGTTGGCTTCTTTATTTCAGAACAGAAGTGGGTTAGTCACAAAGACATCATCCCCCGACTGACATAGTCAGTCCAGAGGTCCCAGACCTCACAAATCTTGATCCCAGATCAAGTGGTTGGACCGTGCCATCCTAGATAGAGAGTACGGCAATCTCTGATGCGTCCATCGGTCTTTGCTAATAGTCTCTAACTTTTCCACACCTCATTGGCCAAATGAGAGGTACTTCCCATGAGCCCTGAACTCAATGGGTAGGATGCATACGGGGCACAGAAAATGAGAGGTGAACCAACTCAAAATCACAACGGTGGGGTCCAAGCACACCACCAAGTTTGGCAAGCCTAGCCTTGTGGTTGCCCATAGCTCCAAGAAGCTCTCCCCAAAGCCCCCCAGAGCCTCCCAGAGCTCATCGTCCAACGGGACCCACATCATAGGGTCGTTTCACGATACCAAGATTCTCACGGAAGGTTAGGAACATGACCTTCCCCAAGGGCATTGTGAGAATATCCACGACCTGCTCATCAGTTCCTACATGATCGAGCCTTACGGCGCCTCGCTGTACCATATCCCAGATAAAGTGGTACCAGCCATCAACATGCTTGGATCAATCGTGGAACCCGGGATTCTATGACAAATGAATCCCCCTCTGGTTATCACAAAGGATAACGGTGGCATCTAGCACATGCTCGAACAGCTCGCAAGGAGCTTTCACAACCAAGTGACTTCACAACAGGCCATACATGTTACAATATATTTGGCCTCAGCGGTGCTCAAGACTGCCGACTTTAGATTCCTGCCCGAAGCAGATCTTCATGTGAAGTAGCATCCAGATGTGCTCTTGCGATCCACCACACTGCCAGCCCAATCGGCATCAGTATATCACGGAGTGTCATACTCCTGGCAGTGTATCTCAGCCCATGGTCTGTCGTGCCTCAGAGATATCTCAAGAGTTTCTTGGCACCAACCCAGTGAATGTTATGATCAACCATGTGTTGACTCAAAGTGTTCACTGCACAACATATGTTCGAACAAGTGTTCATTGAGAACATCAGGGTCCTTATGAGTTCACGATACTCAGTAGGACGGGCCCAGCAACGTTGCTCCTCAACTTCTTAAAGTTGAGTTCCATCGGTGTCGACACGGACTTACAGTCCACCATTCCAAATATTTTCAGAAGCTTCACAATATATTTTCCTTGAGAAAGGAAAATCTCTCCAGGTCTCTGCCAGACCTCCAGGCCTAGTAAATAGTGCATCAGTCCTAGGTCCTTCAACTCGAATTCAGCAGCAAGCTCCCTCTCACATTGATGAATGAGAGGGTCATCACCAGTCAGGAAGAGGTCATCCACATATAGTACTAGAATGAGAGGCTTCTCTTTCACAACCTTGAAGTATAGGTTCGGATCAGCATTGCTTCGAGTGAAGCCCAGCTTCATCAAGTAACTATCCATCCTCTCGTACCAAGCTCTGGGTGCTTGCTTTAACCCATAGAGGGATTTATTCAACCTGCAGACATAAGTGTCTCGATCTTGAACTTCAAATCCCAGAGGTTGTTCTACATACACCTCTTCCTTTATTGCACCATGCAGAAAAGCGGTCTTGACATCCATCTGATGAAGACTCCATCCTTGCGTAGCAGCAAGGGCTATGATTGATCGAATGGTGGTATATCGTGCCACGGGTGCAAATATGTCATCATAGTCAATTCCTTCCTTTTGAGAGAAGCCACGGGCAACAAACCTTGCCTTGAACTTTTCAGCACTCCCATCAGATCCATGTTTGATCTTGTAGAGCCATTTTGCGGTGACAACAGATTTGTCCTTCGGTCTCGGGACCACATCCCGGACATCATTCTTCATTATGGACTCATATTCTTCGTGCATAGCATCCTTCCAAACTTGATGCTTTACAGCTTCCTCAAAAGATCCAGGTTTTGCGAGGAAAGTCATACATTAAATGTCAGATAGTAAGAACATCCCCCCCGGGGATGTTACGAACACTTTATACCGGAAAGATCGAATGGACCCGATTTGCAATATCTCGAGGATGTCTTTGTGACACTTGAGGGGAAAGAAAGGTCCCCTTGTTATGTTATATTCTTATGCACGGCCCTTACATACACCTTCCTTGCTTCGGAAGAGGCTTTCCAAATCTACGGTGCCATAGTTCGGTTTGTCGGATAGTATCACAAGTCATAGCTCCCAACGGACTCCCTCCAACTTGGTAGAGTGTACCAACTCTAAAACCAATTGAGATAGCTTCATTGAAGCTCTCCTTCCACATGAGCACCTTTCCATCAGAGAAAGTTACATTGAATCCTTTGTCTTCCATGGCAGATACAGACACAAGGTTCTTCTTTAGTTTAGGTACATAGAGTACATCTTGCAAACGTAGGACTTGTCCTTGAGACAAGTGAAGGGTCACAGTCCCTGTCCCTTTCACAGGATAAGTGGCATTATCCCCAAGGATAATTTCTAGATTAGTATCCCTTTCAACCATGTCAGAAAGTGCTTCCTTGAATCCGGTGATATGTCTTGAGGCACCACTATCAATTAGCCAGACATCCATCGTGTCGGGCAGAGATGCAGCTGAGAGAGCAGATACCAGAATATACTCATTTCTTTTATCAACAACATTAGACTCCTCATACCTGGTATTTTTGGACCTCTTAGAAGGTTGATTGTTTCCTCCAAAGTGAGCCTTCCTCTTTCCTTTGGATTTGTCATTTCTTTGATTCCCATTCCTTCGGTTGTTGTTGTTATCGTCACTATCGGGAGAATCCTCCTTGAAGGGGCATTCTCTAGCATAGTGTCCGGGCCTATGGCAGGTGAAACATTTACCCTTCTTCTCTTGAGTCTTTGTCCTTCTTTTGTCCTTAGAACCACCAGAGTTCTTCTTTCGGGACTGAGCACCATAGGCAGCATTTCTTTCATTATCAAATTCCTTCATCCTTGTTTCTTCTTGCATACATCTTGACAGAAGCTCATCAAAGTTAGGAATGGTATTATTGTTGAGGATAGTAGTTGTGAATACTTGCCATTCATATGGAAGTCCTCCAAGTGCGATGAGAACCATCTCACGATCGGCTATTATCTCCCCAATAGCTAGCAGATGGTTCCTGGTTTCGGTCAACTTCAGAAAGAAAGTTTGAACAGACTCATCTCGGCCCTTCTTCATATTCTTCAACTTGTTCTTGAGGAATAACACTTGGTTCACATTGTTTACCTGAAACATAAGTATCAATTTGTCATACATCTCCTTGGATGTGCCTAGTTCAGATATGTAGGCAACCAGACTCTTATTTATTGATTCCCTGATCAGGAGCTTTGCTTTGATTTCTCCCTTCTTATACTTGTTTCTAACAGCAGCAGAGGCATTGGATGGAGGTTATTGAATCCTTCCTTTCACATGATCCAAGAGATCATAATCTTCTAATTTGAGATCTAATATCATCTTCCAGGGATGGAAGTCATCACTTCGAGTCAGCTTGTCATTCTCCTTGAATTCAAGACTAGTGGAACCCATTTCCTTCGATGATGATTGCTATAGATTGAGTTTGTCTTCACCTCAGCTCTGATACCATGTAAAGTTTTGTAGATGTTCTATGCTAGAAGCAATTTCACTTTTATTTCAGCAATCATACAAGTAGGTAAGCAAAATGCAGATAGAACATATAAGTAGATCTTACAGAAGACAAATCAGAAACAGGAAAAATGTGTGTGTTCGTTTCGGCGGTCAACAGGATGCTTCAACCAGCAAAGTCTCCTTTGGTCAGCCAGCCCAGCATGTGTCACAACAGCCCTCCAGATGAGTCAACCCAAGTCAACTCTTCAAAAGTCAACGCTGTCCTGAAAAGTCAACGCAGGGGCAGCAAGCTAAAAGTCAACGCAAGAAGAAACAGTGGACTTTTCTCAGATGACTCATATGCCTCGAGAAAATTAAAGCCTCATGAAGAACTTTATGACATGCATGATTTAGAGTTAGCCATCGTGGTGCTAGCTTTAGAGATATGGAGACATTACCTAGTAGAGAGAAACTTTATGCTCAAAAGTGACCATCAAAGTCTACAATATTTATTCACCCAGAGAGACTTTAATGCTAGACAAAGACGATGGAGTGGATTCTTAAGTGAATATGACTTTGTAATTTCATATATAAAAGGGAAAAAGAATGTAGTAGCAGATGCTTTAAGTAGAAGACCACGAATATTTTCTCTCATACCTATCAAGGTAGACTTAAGAAAACGAGTACTAGAACATCTCATGAGAGATAGTTGGTACTTAAAAGTAAGTTCAGGGCTTGATAGTAACCATTCAAAGGAACTTAAATTTGAAGGATATGAGTTAGAAGATTATGGGATTTTATGATTCCATGCAAGAATGTACATACCGAATAACGGGGATCTTTGAAATACCATCCTGAAAGAAGCCCACAAGGCAGTGTATTGTGCACATCCTGGTATAAAGAAAATGTATGTTGATACAAAGAAACTCTTCTTTTAGGCAGGCATGAAACGCGACATTGTCCAATTCATTGTTAAGTGTCTTGAATGTCAGCAAGTAAAAGCTGACAATTGTCACCTAGCAGGTCTCTTACAATTTCATGACATTCCTATCACCAAATGGGAAATAATTTCTATTGATTTTATTATTGGGCTACCACTTACACCACAAAATCATAATGCCATTTTGGTTGTGGTAGATAAATTAACGAAAATCACCCATTTTATTCCTATAAGAGATACTTACGAAGTTGTTGACGTAGCACAGGTATTTATAAATGAAATTGTCAAATTTCATGGAGTACCTAAGAAAATCATATAAGATAGAGACTAACGATTATCTTCAAGATTTTGGACTTGTATGCAATGAGCCTTGAGAACTCAATTATATTTAAGCACAACTTATCACCCTGAGACTAATGGGTAAACAAAAAAATCAAACCAAGTATTAGAAGATATGCTAAGAATGTATGTTATGGACCAACAATCGCACTAGGAAAAATACTTAACCTTAGTTGTATTTGCATACAATAATAGTAATCACAATTCAATCGAGATGTCACCATTTGAAGCATTATACGGAAGACCCTGCAGAACATCATTGAGTTGGCACAGGTTAGAAGATCGAATAATAGCAGGGATGGAATTAATCCAAGAGATGGAGAAACAAGTAAAGCAAATTAGACAACGATTGAAAGAGGCACAGGATAGACAAAAAAGTTATGTTGATGCTCATAGGACAGATAGAAACTATGAAGTAGGAGATCAAGTTTTCGTCCACATCAGGCCAAATAAAAGCACCATACGGTTTGGAAAAGAGACAAAATTATCACCCCGATTTATTGGGTTGTTCAAAGTCCTAGAAAAAGTTGGACCTGTTGCCTATCGTCTTGCACTGCCACCCCACTTGCACAAAATTCATTATATATTTCATGTATCTGTCTTATGACACTATATCGCTGACAAATTTCATAATCTTCAATGGAAGGAACTGCAAGCATCGGACGAGGGAACCATTATGGTTGAGCCATTACATATACTGGAACGTAGGGTTCGACAACTCAAGAATTGTCTGGTAGACTAAACTAAGGTTCAATGGGACAAGTACAGCCCTGGATCAGCTACTTGGGAAGATACAGAGGCCATATGTCAAAAACACCCCAACTTGTGCCAATTTTGAGGAACTGAAAACCCTATTTTGTATATAACTACTCTATTTTGGATGCTTAAAACTATCATTTTGAAATATCACATGCAAAGATCAATTTTATTTTGTTGGTACATGGATACCCATAACAATACGATGTTTGCTTAATTCTACTGATATATTGGATACCCATAACAATACAATGTTTGCTTAATTCTACTAATATATGATATATGTTATTTGCTTAACTCAGTTAGTACATGGATACCAATATGAAATATGTTAACATTGTTGGAATATAAATATCAACATGAATTTTAGTATTTGAGTAATCTTGCCACGAAATATAAATCATACATTAGGTTATGATGAAGGTTTTGTAAACTGTTTCATTTCTATATATCGATATGATTAATGAGACAAAAATAAAAGAATAGGTACATTTTGATATGAAAGTTAACTTATTGATAAAGGGGTTGGATATGACCAAGTATGTTAAACCATAGATAACAATATGTATGAATTATATTGGAACTGTTATCTAAAGACAAATTTTACGAAGTATGTTATAATGTGTGGACAAGTGTTTACATTAAAAATAACATCGTTACAAAACCAATCATGTCATCACAAAATTCCAAGAACAGTTGAGACTTAGTGAGATTCCATGATAGGGTATTAAACCTGTTCCTACTAGGAGGGGTGGAGGTATTGCCCACCATTTATCCTCCAAAACCTGGAGTCATGGGAGGATTGTGCGAGTCACACTCCTCTAGACGTGTGATGATGACTGTTGGATGCCTATTCGGAAATTAGGTTGATATAATCGACGCTAACACCCTTAAGGTCTATGAATGGTTAGGTCAGTAAAACTGATGCCATGGCATATTCATGTAGAGGACGGATAGAATGGGAGTGGAAGAGATTAGGAAGGATAGGATGATTATAGAATAGCTTGGAAACTCGATTGAGACAGAAGATAACAATTAAATTATAAATCCATAAATATTCAAACAGAAATTCAAACTTGAAATACAATCTTTACACAATCACTCTAATCACCAAAGCAATTACTAATATGTTATATAAATTCTAACTTCTGGAAGAAGTTTTCGGAAGAGAGGAAGTATGTAATGCCCTATGTAATTATACAAATTTTAATTTCACATCATCTATATATTGATTGATGTAAAAATATTCATTTTAATATAAATATCATAATTAAGATATTTTCAGTTATAAATATTTAATTAACATACTTAATGAATTATATGTATATGATATAATTTAAATTAAGTTTAAAATAAAATATAATTAAATTAAATGCATAAACTATTCTAATATAGCAAATTTCTGCTATACATAATCTATATTAAAGCTCCACGTAGTACCAAATGGTGACTAAGTAATAAGAAGGAGAGCGGTGACTGCCTACCTTAATAAATATATACCTGCACTCGTAACTGAGAAGGGGGAGTTTTTTTTTTTTGCACAGAGGGAGAGGGATGCAGACTGGAGGAAAAGAAATGATTGTTCAAACTTGCTCTTGGACGAGGTCACCATTGTTCTTGGAATTCTGGCCACAGGGGCCAAAAGAGATATCTTCTAGATCTAAGGATTGTACTGGTAGATCCTAGATTGGTTGGGAGGTAAAGATTGGTTTGGTAACCGCGTCAGATGCATCCACGGGAAGAGCCACAGCCCTACACATCTCCAATTCATCCCAGGTATTCTTCTCTGATTTAATTTTCTATCTCTCAAATTTCATATTAAGTTTGTAAAATTAAGGTTATGCTTCAATCTGCTCTAATATAATGTTTTGGTTAAAATTGCCAAGTTTATGGTACCACATGAGGGGCAATAGACCGAGCATCAACAGCGCAGAGGACCGACATCCTGGATTAGGGACTCACTAAGAGGGAGTGTTGATTTTTCGGTAGCATCGAATGTGCTCTAGCTCCGAAATTTTATGGAGAGGCTAGAACACATGACATCTCCAAGACCCACAAATCGTTTGGAGAAATTCCACCCGCAGTGCAAGTTATTCAAATAATTATTTATTTTTAATGGAACCTAAGTTAAAACTCAGGGAATTAAAATAATTAAAGTGAATTAATTTAAATGTGGGTGAGAAGTTTCTAAGTGACGAGCATCAAGTCTATTTTAATCTTAGTCGTTGACTAAAGATTAGATCAAGGTCATTGGTTTATCAACAGGAAAAGTATAAATGAAGACATGTGGGTCAGTTGGAGACAAGCCAGGCAAATAGTCAGTAACCCGAGGGAAGTTGAGACTCAATACTCCAGGAGAAGATTTCGATTTCAGAGGGAGAGTGAAGGAAGATGAGGGTATCACCAACAGTCTGAGACAGAGGAGGGACACAAAGCAGCAGAGAGACAACGTAGTGAGGCAGCGTAGCAGACGACGCAGTCCTCACGAAGAAGAGGACGTAGAGATGACGCAGTGGAGGCTGGGGGTCTTTAGGGTGTCAGAATTTCTCCAGTGACTGGATGAAATCTATCATAGGTGTTTTCACAAATGTTTCTCCATGATTCTACAAATCATTCTTTGTAAAGAGATTGTTGATGAAGAATAATAAATAAACCCTCATCTGCTGCATTGGTTTCTCAGATTGGGTTTTTCCGCAGACAATTGTCCAAAAGCAGTTGTGTTGACGTGATTGATTCTTGTGCTTGAATTTCACTGTTCATTTCTCTATGTAATTATGTGATAACTGCAGTAGAATTTATTTGGTTATTTACTGAAGGATTTTCGTAAATAACTTATTGTGGAAATAAGTAGGAGAAATAAATTAGTTACTACAGTAGAATTTCAAGTTAGAAATTTTCACAGTCCTTTTCTTCCATGCTAGAAAGTTTGAAGCCCCAACCAATTTGTTTCTTTCCTTGCAAAAAGACATTTTCACATATTCAGATGTAGACATAAATATGCTTACTTGTGAAGATGCTCCTTTCAACCTACTGGCTTCTTGAATTTGATATGGTTTTTACAAGATTTTTTCCTTGAAAAGTGATTCTTGACTTCTAAGAGATGGAGATCACCTTGAATCCGTTGATGATATCAACAGCTCCTTTCTTCCTGCTTCCCTTAGATGAATAGACTTCAAAATACTTTGATTTGTAGATTTCTTCAATTTGAGTAGAGGTAGGGTCTTTTGAGGTCTCCTTTCTTGTGATAATGATTTAAGCGAGGATCCAAAGAATGCTTCAAGTGTGGATTTCTTCTTTGATCAATCTAGGGTTTTGAAACTTCCTTCAAGTTGATGATGTAGTCCTTGTCTTCAAAATTCCTTGCAGATGAGAGGATATTTTTGATGCCCTTGATAGCATTTCTAGAACTTCGATCCTTCAATGATTGAGTGTCCCTTATTGAGTTGCCCTTCCTTGATTTGTCACCTTACCTCTGATACCATGTTGAGAAATCTAGGGAAGAGAGATGATATGGTTTCTCTAGAATTGATAACTGCTTGGGAGAACTTGTTAATTTTCTTAATTAGGTTTTTCTTTAGCTTGATTATTATTATGTGTTCTTCTTCATCAAACAGCTACCAAACTATAAAGAACAATGAGACAAATGAAAATGATGTAGGCCAAGGCCAAAACCTCTCCAATCTTGAGAGGAAAACCCACCGAATTATTCTTCTTATAGAATCTTCAAATGATGAACTCAGGGACCAAGACCCTTGACCAGCAACCCCTCCAAGACCAAGTCAACCCTTGCTTTAAGATGTAGCAACTTCTCCTTCTTTCTTCACCCTCGATCCTGCAACCCAAGTTTGAAATTCTCAACCTCTATCTCTGCAATTTTTGGCTACCTATAGGTGACTGCAATTTCCCACGTGTGAACGAATTAAGGCTACTTAATCCCTCCTTCTCCTTCGCTTGACTAGTGTAGGCTTATTTGTGACTTCAAGCTTCAATATAGCTATTTTTTTGCCTTATTTTAGCCCTCTTGAGATGACTGTGATCTGAACTTGTTGCAGGTAGGAAACGTTAGTTTCCCTCGCACGTGTGAAAAAAAATACCCAAAACAGATCCTCACTACCTTCACTCTTCCTTCAACCTTGATCTTCTCTTCTTCGCTTGGATGTAAGGCTTTTATTTCGTCCTTCTTCTCGAGCTTGTTGTGAGATTGATGGTTGTCCCTTGAATGAGGCTGAGTGCTCCTTTATATAGTGATCTGCCCATGTAAATAAGTCGACTTGACTGGATACGAAGTCAACATGTCATCTTGGTGTAGACTTATTGCTTGATTTGAAGGCCGACTTGTTAGAGGTGTTTGGACTTGGTCTTGGAGGGTCCATTCACTCTTTACAATGACTCAAAAACATATGTAACATGACCAAGAAGGGTCTTCTTATACATGACAAAGACTCAATTGACGTTATGACTTAATGACCAATCCCAATAGCTCACAATGGGAGCTTGATCTATAATAAAATTCCTTGAGCATGAAACCCATGACTCGAGCATAAAATATTTGTATTTTCTTCTTTACATTAATTACATAAAATCATGATTACACATGTCATTATGAAGACCAAACCTAGTTACATAATTCAACATAAGGGAGGTCGAGTTTATTAATGTACCAACACTCAAAGGGTTTGTGTGGGTCGACTTAATCATTGGCAGTTTGTGGAAGGTCGAATCAGTTGAATAATTTTGTCTGGCAAAGTCACCCTCAATAGTTTGTAAGGGATATATCAATGTTGTCCTCTCCATCTCTTGCTCCCAACAAAATCGTGCCAAGTTCCCAAAAATCGACTTGTATCTTAAAGGGTTTCTTAGCATGTAGTTTCATGGCCCGATTAATACACAAATATGATTTTATTTCACTGAGTTTATTGCTCTAAAATTTTGTTGTGAAATATTTGTTGTGTTGTAATTGTGTCAAAAGGGTTCTTATAATTACTGTTATAATTTTTCTTGTCGAACATTTGTTGTGTTAGCAATGCTTAATGTTGATTACATGCAAAGTGTTTGACGAAATGTTCGAAAGATAAAAATGAAGGAATCGAAAGTTTAGTTAATGTAATTCAGTAAGGGGCATTCCATTGGTCCAGTGTTTTCTTGATGCCCTCTTGGTGCAACACCAAAATCCACAATGACTCGTTGCTCTTTATTGAACAACACGTCTTCCATTTTGAGCTTCCACGACTCAAAACCATGCCCATTGAATTTCTCAATCTCTATCTTTGAACTACGTGTCATTTCCTTTCACTACAACAATCAATTCCACAAATCTCCCACTATGACAAGGTCTACCATAGACTCGAGCCAAAACTACTTTGATACCAAAGGTAGGGTTTAGCCTTGTATAGTTAATTGCTACAAATAGATTCTTAATAATGCATAAAAGATGCAATGGCACACACAAAATGACACAGATTTTATGTTGGAAACCCTAACCAAGGAAATTAGAAATATTTTTCTATATATATATATATATATATATATATATATATATATCATGTGCCTTCCACAAGTCACTACTCCAGTTACTATGCATTAGGATACAACCATACTTCCTTAACTTCAATTAAAAAAACCATGGGCTAAAGTATCATGCACCACAAAACCACCAAAAACAAATGCAATAAACCACCCAAAAAAAATATATCACATAGCCATTGATCATTCCATCCATTGAGAAACATCCACGAGATAACACCTTCAAGAGAGCTTTCTAGCTAGTCACCAACAAAACTTTGGAACTCCTAAGGGATTTCCAGCCAATCCAGTCATGCATACAATTGACAAAGTGCAACTCTATTTACATGTACATGCTCAACTTCCTTTACAATAAAAAAACTAATATTTCAAAAGTTACCCTAAAATTTGGTCTATGGAAGAGTAAAATACACTATTCACCAAGTAGATAATCTGAAATACAATAAAAATCAAGTGGTGAAGCCACATGTACCACGATCATGTTACATAAGGCCCTAAAGAATGAGACATCTTATTAAGAAAGCATATACATGGGCTTCAAGGTCTATTGTCCAACCTCCAAACATTTTCCAATGTGTCAAAACTCCATAAATCATGTGGGAAGGCAACACTTTTCTCCCAACCTGCCATGTAGGCCTGTTCTTAGATCCTCTCCATGTGCATGTATGTTTCCCCAAATCATGAACCAAAACCCTCCAAAGTGGGTGGCCCTTCTAATTCCTCCCCAATATTAAATATATGCAATCAACAAGGTCCACATCTTCTTCAAGGTGTGCAAGTAAACACTCCCAGGGTTGCTTTAATTTGGACACATATCCTTCCAACTTCTAATGTGAAAGGTCTGACCCCCCCCAAAGAGGGGATGAATTATCAAGGTTCGTGAATGAATGTCCCAAAGTTATTCCAAACAGGTTGGTAGAACAATCCTTAAAACTATTGAATTCTTACAAATAAATTTCCAGCTTAATCAATGTGCCAAATCTTCTTCGAACAAGGTCTCCAACATGGTGCACTGTAGAGGAACATGCAACAAGCGGCATGACCCTGTCTAGCGTGCAACAAAAACCCTCCATGGGCCACCCATTGACCAAGTCTTCTATAAAAACAGATGGGAGTTGGAAGCCTCATGGACAGGGCACTCATCAAATTGCGCCACTAGTTCTTGTGCCATTAGAAGACCAAAACAAAGGCAGTCCAAGTTAGGAACCTTCTGCAAGGATGACAAGTGGCAGTAGTTCTTAAAATGTCCCGAAGATACCTACATTCTCTGCTGGAACACTCCTCTGGCTGTCATGTTACTCCTGCTGATACAGATGCTGAGAACAAGTGCAAAATCGCTTCCTCTGCTGATCAGATTCCACATAGGATAACAGGCCCATAATGGCATTGCTGCATTTGTGGCATAACTTATGTATTTTACAACCGATCATCGCCACATACAACACGTATTATACTGCAGCACGTTGTTTTCAAATGCTGAAAGCTACATAAGTCCCAATCCTGCTACAATTCTTACTGCTAACAATGGAGGAAACTGTCACCAAGCTGTATTGCCACCATCCATGGACTTCTATTCTGTCACAGCAACACTAAAAGAAAGTATTTTCTGCTGGAATCATATGATAATTTTCCCAGATTCATCATACTTTTTCCTTTTTGATGTGCTGTTTATGAGAGCAAGCGAATTTCTTCATGGTGGCACTTTCAATCCCAGCTTTCTTAGAAGACTGCAGGAAACACCTCACCCAAACTGATACAAGAAGATCATTCAAGATTCTTCCTATAACCTACTGTTTTCATGCACAAGGGTGGATATGTGAACAGGACGAAATACTCATGTCACTTCATGCTCCTTTTCATTTCCTCTAGTCCTCAAAAGCTAGCCTCATCAAATGGCCAATTCTGAGCAGTCACATGTATTAATCAATCGAGCTCAGCCTGGAGTAAAGCCTCATGCCAAATTGAAAGGTAAAGTGTAAAACTATGTAGATGTTCTATGCTTGATGCAACTTTACTTTTCTTCAATATTAGATAGCAATCACATAAACCATAAAGTAAAATGTTGATAGAACATATCAGTAGATCAATAGAAGACAAACCAGAAACAGATAAGGGTGGTGGTGCGTTACAGCGGTCAATAAGATGCTTCAACTAGCAAAGTCTCAATATGGTCGGCTAACCAGCAATGTCACACAACCCTCAAAATAGCCAAATGGTCAACTCAAAAGTCAACCCCAGAAAAAGTCAATGCTGTCAGTCAATGGTCAACGCACAGCACCAGCAACAACAGCAACAGCACTAGCACCAACCGCAACAGCAGCAACAGCACCAGCACCAGCAAGTAAAAGTCAACGCAGCATGGTCTACAGTCAACCTTTGACTTCAATTCTTGTGCCAAAATGTACGGACTTCAAAAATCGAAGTCTATGCCAAAAATCAGCGCCTTTGGACCATGCATTGACCAAAGTCAACCCTGGTCAAACCTGCGGTGGAAACCCTAGCTGCAACAGAAATATCTTCAACCTTATTTCCCACGTGTGAACCGAAAAACTGCCTACAGGGAGCTCGAACTAATCAGAAGAGGAGAGAGAATGTGTTGAGGATGAGATGAGTGAAATTTCCACCAACGTTCACTCTATTTATATCAATCACTAAGGGTGTGTGACACATCTACTGGGGTACAAAACCTTAAAGCCGACCTGCACATATTTGAATGTATTAGAAAATAAATTCAAAATAAATGTTCTGCTCATCGGATTAAGATGATCATTAGATCGATCTTGCACCTCTTCGAAAGAGGAACCCAATAAAAATATTGGTGTCTTTATCTGAGCATCACAACATGGAGTTTGGACCTAGTTGTCCAATTTTAACACTCCCTCTCAACTAGGGAGAACTCCATCCACCTGTGCAATCAAACATCGCGCGTCATCCCGCCGTAACATGCTTTGTTGGCCTCTTTATTTTAGAACAGAAGTGGGTCAGTCACAAAGACATCATTCCCAGCTGACAGATTCAGCACAGAGGTCCGAAACCTCTATAGGACTCACAAAGAGTCTCATACCAATTCGAAGTTGGTTTACCTGACCCCAAGTCAGTTGGAGGTCCGAAACCTCACATGGACTCAAAGAGTCACATACCAACCCGAAGTTGGTTTATCTGACCCAAAGTCAGTACGAGGTCTGAAACCTCACTAGACTTGATCCCAGATCAAGTGGTTGGACACGTGTCATCCTAGATAGAGAGTACGGTAATCTCTGATGCGTCCATCAGTCTTTGGTACTAGTCTCTAGCTTTTCCCACCTCATTGGCCAAATGAGCAGTACTTCCCATGAGTCCGGAACTCATATGGGTAGGATGCATACAGGGCACAGATCATGAGAGGTGAACCTACTCAAATATCATAAAGGTGGGGCAGAAGCACCACAAAGTTCGACAAGCCTAGCCCTGTGAGTGCTTATAGCTCCGAGGAACTATCCCCAAGGCCCCCCCAGAGCTCCTAGAGCTCATCATCCAACAAGACCCTCAGAATAAGGTTGTTCCACGATTCCAAGATTTTCATGGAAGTTTAGGAACATGACCTTCCCTAAGGGCATTATGAGAATATCCGCGACCTGCTCATCAGTTCCTATATGATCGAGCCTTACGGTGCCTCGCTGTATCATATCCTAGATAAAGTGGTACCAGCCATCAACATGCTTGGATCGTTCGTGGAACACGAGATTCTATGACAAACGAATCCCCCTCAAGTTATCACAAAGGATAACAGTGGCATCTAGCACATGCTCGAACAGCTCACTGAAGAGCTTTCGCAACCAAGGGACTTCACAACAGTCCATACATGCTGAAATGTATTCGGCCTCAGTGGTGCTCAAGGCTACCAACTTTTGTTTCTTGCCCGAAGCAGATCTACATGCGAAGCAACATCCAGATGTGCTCTTGCAATCCACCACACTGCCAACCCAATCGGCATCAATATATCCAAGGAGTGTCATGCTCCCGGTAGTGTATCTTAGCCCATGGTCTATCGTGCCCAGAGATATCTCAAGAGTTTCTTGGCACCAACCCAGTGAATGTCATGATCAACCATGTGTTCTCTCAAAGTGTTCACTGCACAACATACGTCCGGATGGGTGTTCACTAAGAACATCAAGGCCCCTACGAGTTGACAATACTCAGTAGGATTTACTAACACGGGCCCAGCAGCGCTGTCGCTCAACTTCTTAAAGTTGAGCTCCATCGATGTCGACACAGAATTACAGTCCATCATACTAAATCTTTCTAGAAGCTTCACAATGTATTTTCCTTGAGAAAGGAAAATCTCGCCAAGTCTCTGCCAGAGCTCCAGGCCTAGGAAATAGTGCATCAATCCTAGGTCCTTCATCTCGAACTCAGCAGTGAGCTCCCTCTTGCACTAATGAATGAGAGGGTCAGCACCTGTCAGGAAGAGGTCGTCCACATACAGCACCAGAATGAGAGGCTTCTCTCCATCAACCTTGAAGCTAAGTTGCACTGAAACGGGTATGGGAACGGATACGGATACGGGGTTGGAAACGGCACACACACACACACACACACACACATATATATATATTAAAAAATATATATATATATATATATATATATATAACAAAATAAGAATTTCGTATTCCCATTCATCTTTTAAATTTAGAATCTTTCAATCTAGATTATATCTAAAAATACATAATCAATTATTGAATTATGATATTATCATCTATCATCATCATCAATTCAGCATATATAATGTTTAAAGTTTAAACATTGTCATCATCATTAATGATTATTATAACATTCATGATTCAATCATTCAAGACTAGCACAAAGAATTTTAGGAGCTCCACATAGAATTTTAGCAACGGTTTAAATTACACTAACATGCAGACACAGTCGCTTGACGTGTGCATTCTGGCATATTTTCCAAGGCACATACAGGTGCAGAAATTGAAAGCAAATTTCCAGTGCACAATAGAGCATGAATCTGAAGGCAAAGTCAAAGTCACATGCAGGCAAGCACGAATACCAAGGCATACAATACACATGCACGGCCAATCTGAGCAGAAATCCACAAATATTAGCGAACGTGTACAACAATAGCATGGTGACGTATATAGCAACACACGAAAATAAGCTGTAAATTTCAAAATTGAAGCGGCAGCGGTAGCGATTAAAAATCGACAGCGATTAAAAAGTGAAGCAGCAGCGATTAAAAATCGTGAACCGTATTCAGATATGGCGGATACACTTAGAAATGAAACGATACTATTGTCAATTTTCCGGATTGGGGTTTTCAAATAGAAATACGTTTTAACAAATTGCAGGAAACAATTTTTTTTTTTAAATGCCGAAAATACGTTTCCCGAGTCAACTTTCCATTTCAGAAAATTGGAAACGAGAAAAAAACGTTTTTTTGTCGTTTTTTAGGAGTATCATACAAGTATCCGTATCCAAAACGCTGAATGGCATTTTAGGGAGGATGGCCTAATGTTTCTGGCAACTTAGCCTTGAAGTAAAGGTTCGGATCAGCATTACTACGAGTGAAGCCTAGCTTCATCAGGTAGCTATCTATCCTCTCGTACCAAGCTCTGGGTGTTTGCTTCAGCGCATAGAGGACTTTATTCAACCTTCAGACATGGGTGTCCCGATCCTGGACTTCGAACCCCAAAGGTTTCTCTACATACACCTCTTCCTTTTTCGCACCATGCAGAAATGTGGTCTTCACATCCATCTGATGAAGACTCCATCCTTGCGTAGCAGCAAGGGCTATGATAGATCGAATGGTGGTATATCGTGCCACAGGTGCAAATATGTCATCATAGTCTATGCCTTCCTTTTGAGAGAAGCCACGGGCAATGAACCTTGCCTTAAATTTTTCAGCACTTCCATCAGATCCATGCTTGATCTTGTAGAGCCATTTCAAGGTGACAACTGCTTTGTCCTCTGGTCTTGGAACCACATCCCAGACATCATTCTTCATTATGGACTTATACTCTTCGTGCATAGCATCCTTCCAGACTTGATGATTTACGGCTTCCTCAAAAGATCCAGGCTCAGATTGTACAATAGTACTCATGGCCGCTAGATGCCCATGGTATCTACTCAACTTCTTACTTTCACGGAATGTCCCCCTTGGGGCCACATGTCCCTCGGCATCCTCGAGAGTGTCCCTGAGCCATGATGGTATCTTTCCCAGTGAAGGAGGTGGATCAATCGTGCCCATCAGTCCTTCAACATCGGGCATTGTCTCATCCTTCGGTCCTTCTTGATTTCCAGGCCTTGCTTCATGGTCTTCCTCAGATCTCGAAAGATCGACTACTTTCCTCAGGGAAGCATCTTCGTCAAAGGTGACATCGTAGCATATCTCCACTTCCCTTTGACCAGGCACATAGACTCTATGGGCCTTCAAAGTTTCGTTGTAGCCCACAAATATTCCTTTCTTCCCAGAAGCATCTAGCTTGCTCCTCTTCTCTTTTGGCACACGAAAATAAACAGGACATCCAAAAACTCTAAAATGTGAGACGTCGGGTTTCTTACCATAGAAAACCTCTTCAGGAGTTTTGGAGACTAGAGCGGAATGTGGGCATCGGTTTTGTATGTACACATCAATGTTTGTCACTTCTCCCCACAAAAACTTCGGTAGACCCTGGTCACATAGCATGGCACGAGCAGCTTCCACAATGATCCTGTTCTTTCGTAACAACATTCTGCTCAAGAGTATAGACAGTTGTGGTCTCCCTCTTGATGCCAGCTTCTCTGCAAAAGTCCTTGAACTCGTTCATCTCATATTCAGTGTCATTATCAGTCTGTCGGATAGCATCTCATGTCATTGCTCCCAGTGGACGTCCTCCAATCTGGTAGAGTGTATCAACTCTAAACCCAATCATGATAGCTTCCCTGAAGCTCTTCTTCCACATGCGCACCTTTCCATCCATGACTGCCACATTGAATCCTTTGTCTTCCATGGCCGATATAGACACAAGGTTCTTCTTCAAATTTGGTACATAAAGTACATCCTACAAGTGAAGGACTTGACCTTGAGACAAGTGGAGGGTCACAGTCCCTGTCCCTTTCACGGGATATGTGGCATTATCTCCAAGGACAATTTCCATATTAGAGTCCTTCTCAACCATATCAGAGAGTGCTTCTTTGAACCCAGTGATGTGTCTTGAGGCACCACTATCTATCAACCAGACATCCATAGTGTCGGGTGGAGATGCCACAAAGACGGCAGATACAAGAATGAGTTCATTTCCTTTATCAACAACATTTGATTCCTCATACCTGGAGTTTCTCGACCTTTTGAAAGGTTTCTCATTTCTGCTGGAGGGAGCCTTCCTCTTTCCCTCGAACCTATTGTTCCTTTGATTGCCATTCCACCGGTTGTTGTTGTTGTCATCACCATCGAGAGAATCCTTCTTGAAAGGACATTCTCTAGCATAGTGACCTGGCCTATGACAAGTGAAACACTTGCCCTTCTTTCCTTGGGCCCCCGCTTTTCCTTTGTTTTTTGGACCACCAAAGTTCTTCTTTCTAGAATGAGCAGCGTAGGCAGTGTTTCCTTCATTTCCATACTCCTTCATTCTGTCTCTTCATGAACGCATCTCAATAGTACTTCGTCAAAGTTAGGTATCACATTATTATTTAGAATGTTAGTGTTGAACACATGCCATTCGGATGGGAGCCCTCCAAGTGCGGTGATTACCATCTCTCGATTAGCTATTGTCTCCCCAATAGCCAGCAGATTGTTCCCGATCTTGGTCAGCTTCAGAAAGTATGACTGAACAGACTCATCCTTGCCTTTCTTCAGATTCTTCAATTGATTTTTGAAGAATAGTACTTGATTTGCACTGTTGGCCTTGAACATGTGGATCAATTTATCATACATCTCTTTGGATGTGCCTAGCTCAGAGATGTAGGCCACCAGACTCTTATGAATAGATTCCCTGATCATCAGCTTTGCTTTGATCTCCCCCTTCTTGTATTTTGTTTTGGCAGCAGTAGTAGCAGTGGATGGAAGTTCTTGGATTTTACCCTGCACATAGTCTATGACATCTTGGTCTTCCAATTTAAGATCCAATATCATCTTCCAAGCATGGAAGTCATCCTTCCTAGTCAGTTTGTCATCCTCCTTAAAGCCATAGTTTGTGGAAGCATTTTATTCTTCAGAGATTGCTACAAATAGGGCTTGTCTTCACCTTAGCTCTGATACCTTGAAAAATTATGTAGATGTTCTATGCAATGTTGCGAACATCACGATCGGGATTAAATCGGCGAGGGGAAAAAATCGGAAAAAATCGTAAAAATCGGCAAAAAATCGGCAAAAATCGGGAAAAAAAACGGCACATACAATAATATTCATTTTTTTTCAATTTTTTTAATAACTAAAGCATCCACAACTTAAAATAAATGCATTGACACATAAATATGAAAAAAAAACTAATATATAAGATGTGTGATATCATGTCTAGTGCTACATCACACATAACAGTGAATCATGTCTTGAATACTAAGTCCTGAGTCTCAACTCAGCCTCAAAATATCAACAAAAAATATAATAATGTATCTCATATCATGAGCCATAATGACATATACAAAGGAATGCACCAAATAAACTATACTATTGATTTCCTCTGCCCCTCTTGCGAGAAAATGTAATGGCTTTCCCTCTAGATGAAGAAGTTGGCGGGGTTGGCAATGGACTCAGTTGTGCTCTAGAACCTGAAGCACTAGAACCTAAAGCACCAGGAGCTAAAGCAGGCAGACCACGTCCTCTACCGGTAGCAGGGGTAGGTGGTGTCACCTCCTCCTCTTGCTCCTCGTGTTGTTGCTCCTCCTACTCCTCCTCCCCCTCCACTACCTCTTGCTCTATCTAATCAGGGGTTGACTCCATGATAGGCCTCTCAGCCTCAACCCTCTATGCAACAGTGGTGTCAATCGCATCTAAATAGATGGCCTCCATATCATGAGTCCTCTCAAGTTGTCTCACCCACTGTATGTCCTCTCAAGATGACTTCTCCTCCTCCTTAGCTTTATTTATTAACCTTTGTCTGCAAAAATGACAAAAGAAAAATCAAATTTTCATGTCATTGGCTCATTGTTTGACGGCCCACGATTTTTTCGGGTCCAATCGCATTTTTTTCATGAATTTTTCAAAATAAAAAAATCGCCAAAAAAATCGGCGATTAAATCGCGATGTTCGCAACAGAGGTTCTATGCTTGATGCAACTTTACTTTTCTTCAATATTAGATAGCAATCACATAAACCATAAAGTAAAATGTTGATAGAACATATCAGTAGATCGATAGAAAACAAACCAGAAACAGATAAGGGTGGTGGTGCATTACGGCGGTCAACAAGATGCTTCAACCAGCAAAGTCTCGATATGGTCGGCTAACCAACGATGTCACACAACCCTCAAAATAGCCAAACGATCAACTCAAAAGTCAACCACAGAAAAAGTCAACGTTGTTAGTCAACATTCAACGCACAGTAGTAACAGGGACAGCAACAGCACCAGCACCAGCAGCAAAAACAGCAGAAACAACAGCAACAGCAACAGCACCAGTAAGTAAAAGTCAACGCAACATGGTCTACGGTCAACCTTTGACCTCGGTTCTTGTGCCAAAATGTACGGACTTCAGAAATCGAAGTCTATGCCAAAAATCAACTCCTTTGGACCATGTGTTGACCAAAGTCAACACTGGTCAAACCTGTTGTGGAAACCCTAGCTGCAACAGAAATATCTTCGACCTTCTTTCCCACGTGTGAACCGAAAAACTGCCTCCAAGGAGCTCGAACTAATCAGAAGAGGGGAGAGAATGTGTGAGGATGAGATGAGTGAAATTTCCTCCAACGTTGACTCTATTTATATCAATCACTGAGGGTGTGTGACATATTTGTTGGGGTACAAAACCTTAAAGCCGACCTGCACATATTTGAATGTATTAGAAAATAAATTCAAAATAAATGTTCTGCTCATCGGATTAAGATGATCTTTAGATCGATCTTGCACCTCTTCGAAAGAGGAACCCAATAAAAATATTGGTGTCTTCATCTGAGCATCACAACATGGAGTTTGGACCTAGTTGTCCAATTTTAACATAAAGACCCCACTATGTAGTTAGCATTTGGTAGCCACAAATAACTTAATAAGAATGGAGTCATCCCTATTGAACATGGATGAGAATATTCAATATTGTATCGGAGTCTACCTCATTGGAACATTGGCCCCACAAAAAGGCAAGTGAACAAGAGTTGATCCTTCCATAAAAAAGATCATTGCAAGGTGTTGCCCTACCTTAAGGGTGTTCTGGATTTAATTAATTATAACTTATATATTGTGTGAATCATTTTCAGATCTTTTTACGAACACAACAGAGTAAGCAATGGAAGAGCTAAGTTTATCCTTTAGAAATCGAAAGCAATAAAACAGTACATGGAGAATTCTGAAATAGGTACTATCAAACCCTAATGAATCCAAAGGAACAACATGGGTGAGGGTTTGATGGGCATTGCAAAGAAGCACAAACAGCACAAAGATCAATTGTCAGCTCTTCTAACATCCAATGGCCAAGTGTATACCAAAATTCCAACTGTTTACTGGTTGTCTGACCTGAAGCCTAAGCTTCTTTACAGACACGGTATTGAAGTTTCACTCATGACACCCACTATGATTTCAGGCTTTCTGTCAAAGGATGGATAGCCAAGGTGCTGAAGATGCACAAGTCGATCCCCTCATACTTGTAACAGAATTTTAATTAGTTTATCCTTTCAGTTTCCAAATTTTCCGTTCGACACATTTCTATATTTTACCATCCTTGAATTTCTATATTTCACCATCTTTGCATTTCTAAAGATAAAAGAGAACTGAACTTATATTCATGCTAGATTCCATCAGTCAGACTAAATACCTTGAGATCCAGCTTCCCTGGTGATATCCAATTCAGATGGCAAGCATTCTGCTGAAGAGACTCCAGCCTATTACCAAATGGCATTGTCAAACAGATTAATAAGAACTAAAATTAAATCCCAAATATCATAATGAGCAAAATAGAATCACTAGGAACAAAGATAGTGTGCTACCTCAGTTCTCAGGAAGCATGTATTGGAACAAGTTAAAGAGGTTCTGTATTCTTGTAGCAACTGTAAAGTGTCAATCAGCATTTCTGTTGTTTTGAATGAGTGTCTTACTTTATACACTCGTGATGGAAACAACTGGTACTGAGGAAACGCAACAAGAGATGGTTTCCAGGATTCCTCAGTGCCTGAGCCAAAATATTTTGCAAGTAAATTCTTTTCAGACTCTGTCAATTCATTATCTTCATTATCTGCCGACAGAGCATCTGCCCTTGATTTCCTTCCCCGAGGAACAAATTTTTCAATTGACATCTCAACAAACTGCACCTCCGGTTGGTAGCTATGGGGAACCTTCATGACGAACAACCCAGTACCTTTTAGTTTATAATGCAGATACACAGCACTGACCTCTCTACCAGATGTTCACTCCTCAGCAACTCAACATTATCCCTAAAGCAATCAGAAAAATGTTCTTCTCTAGGATTTGCAAACATTCGCCAACTCATTACCCATTATTAACATATTTTAAGAGGAAAATCTTAAAACTTCACAAATCATACCATACGAGGACTGCAATGGAAATTGAAGCTGTTGATACCACCATTGTGCATGTGCTTTCCTAATGCTTTGCCTTTGGCTTGCTTCTTTAAATAGCCCTGCAGTTCTGATCCTTCGCTGGCTAAAATCGGTAGATAATGTTAAGCAGAATTCACAAGGATAAAAACTGGATGTATTGAACATTATGTAAACTTCAATCTTAGAAATCATAAATAGATGACAAAACATGGAATATTTTGGTAAATCAGCCATTAATTGTCAACTCCTCTTCGAGCTAAAGGATATCAACTCGACCATCACGTTTCCTTCCAGTTCTTCCCATCCGCTGTATCATCCTTATTGGTGAAACATTTGCATCAAAACAGATTACAAGATCAACTTCCATTATATCCAAACCTTCCTCTCCAATTGATGTTGCCACAATCGTGTTGTATCCACCTGCACGAAATGTCTGACAAAAAACAAAAAAACATAATCAATAACAATGCAGTCTGTAGGTCATCCTCTCTGAATTGCAAATTGGAGTTCAAAACCCCACCTGTAAAACTGCTTGCTGAACTTTTTGACTCTGTCCCTTGGATGCTTTCCCTGTGAAAGTGTGAATTGTAAACAAGGATGAATTTTGTATTGGTCAAACTTGGAAAACTGAGCATGAGCTTAACTTTTGTTTTCAACCAGCATCAGATTCAAATATCAACACAGAACTAAATGTACTTAGATATCAAACACGGATTCTAATAGATATGAAGACAATGAAAATTAGCAATGACTAACTCAAGAATAAAAACATAACAGCAAACACACCAGAGCTTTGCCCAATAAACTCCATAGCTTTGACGACATCTCCGAGCTTCGCCAAAGACTCCATAATATCCCTTCAATTCATCAATATCACCTTCAAAATTAGAATTTAGTTTAGCATGAAATTTGTTCGGTAATAAGATTTTAATAGACAAAAACGTAGCAAAACAGAGAAATCAATATTATTAGTTCATAGGGTATAATACGTCCAACCAACAAGCTTGAGGATTTGGTATGTTTGAGCACAGATTTCGTTACATTTAGGAAATGAACCAAATGGAACCATCAC
Source organism: Pinus albicaulis (assembly GCA_034641835.2). Lineage (NCBI taxonomy): Eukaryota > Viridiplantae > Streptophyta > Pinopsida > Pinales > Pinaceae > Pinus > Pinus albicaulis. The sequence goes on from CM076579.1 coordinate 861,593,175, forward strand.
CAGATTTATTCATTCCAACATGGTATTAATGTGAAAAATTTTGAATCTACACTACAGAAATCTGATTTGCATTGCCTACTTGCATTATTAGATTACATGTTATTTTTCTAAATATTCAGTGAAATACTATTGCAAATACTCTGCAGCTTACACAATTATACAGATCAAGTACTGAAGAATAAGTAAAGCACATAGACAAAGAACACATGTATTTTTTGGACAAATGTCCCCAGAAAAACCCAATGCGAGAAAACCGTTTCAGCAGTTCTAAGGGTTTATATTATTATGCAGCAGTATTCTGAGTACATCTAGGGTGCCAAAACCTCGGTGGACAGAGATAAACTGTGAGTTCTACCTCACTCAGCGAGTCCCAGTTGATTCGGACCAGACACTGGTGAAACCCCAATTGCCATTGTGCAGTCTCTACATTGCCACTGCGTAAGCCTGCATGGGCTTGGCTGATGGACTGCGTCACCCTTCCTCTGCGCTGATCAGCCTCTCCAGTAATCGAGTTTCAACCCTGTCGGCTTAGAAACCTCGATCTCTTTCTGATTCTAGACTATCCCTCGGTGGCTCTGCACTACCCCTGTGTCACCCTCTTTGGGGTCTGCATCACCTCTACCGGTGGCTGCGCTGCCTCCTTTGCGTCTTTGTTGCCCTTGCTCTGCTATGTACTCTTGGTCCTCCGACCAATTACTGCATCTGCCCCTCACTACTTCTCCGAATCACTCAGAACTGATCTTCGTCCGAGCACTGCTCCATCAGAAGAATTCAATCTCTTAGAGTCACTGTGTATCCGCCAACTGACCCCAAGCCTTCCTTTAATACTTTTCCAGTTGACGAATCAACGGTCGTGATCTAATCTCTCATCAACGGCTAAGATTACAAAAGACTTGATCCTTGTCACTTAGAACATTCTCACCCACATGTTTAAATTAATTCACTTTAGTCATTTAATCTCCCTAACTTAGAATTAGGGTCTCCATTAAAATAATTAATTATTTAAATAACTTTAGCTCCGCGTGGAATTTCTCTAAATGATTTCTGGGTCTTGGAGATCTCATGTGTTCTAGCCCCACCACAAAGTTTCGAAGCTAGAGCACATCTGATGATATCCAAAAATCAACACTCCCTCTTAGCGAGAAATGTGCTCTAGCAATACTTCATCTTGAAGCATCACCCTGATCCACGGCATCATTCCTCTACGTTGTTGATGCTTAGCTGCTACCCCTCATCCACTGTGATGTTGCCTTTTGTACTGTTTCCCATGTCACTGCCACTGACACTGCCTCATCTGTATTGCAGCTCCCTCTCAAATGCTACATCATGTTGCCCATAGCACTGCCACTGCTAATTGTTGCACTACAACTCAATTGTTGAGAAGTAAGCAACTGAAACATCTCAAAGATATGACATACAAGTCAATATGAGTGCACCTCAATACTGAAGCACCCTCTGTTGTTAATTTGCGAAGACCCTCTAGACATTTGTGTTGTCGCTGCTTTGCATTGCGTGAGCACTGACTCTGCGTTGTTGAAATCCCATCAACCTCTGTGTTGTTGCCATGTTGATGCTGCCTCTACTCTGCGCTACTCAAAACTTCAGTGCCCTGGCTCTGCCAATGTCGCTCCATTATCCTCTGCACCAACTGACTCCAGTCATCCTGCTACTGTCATTAAGGTCTCCCGTAGCTTGTATGTGATCCAAGAGTTTGAAACACCTCAAGGATCCTACCAGTTTCCTCTCATACTCCTCCTCCTGGGTCTCGTAAACCTTTCAAGCCTAGTCCCTAGTTGGGGCCCTTCCTTTCTGTGCAACTCGCACTTCCTCCGTTAACTGCTTCCGACAACTGGAAGTCAATATGTTGCCCATATCCCTGTCAAGCTGCAAATATAAGGAAACTCAAAACTGGAGAAGAAAATGATCTCACCAAAATGTCGAATTCCTCCTCTCTCCTCTGCGCAGCTGCTAACTGGCTCTACGCACTCCCTGCTGGAGTAAGTGGATCCGGTCTCGGCTACAACTGCTCTGCAGTGAGAAAACAAATTCCTTGGCTCATAATACTCCGAGGAAGACATTCCCTCAATGTCATGCAACGCACTAGCTACCACCCTTGCGAAACAACTGAATGTCAAACAAGTTTTTTTCTCCCTCTTTTGATGTTGCCCCAGCAAAACTCGGATCTGGATTTCTTTGGACTAGAAATCCTCGAAGGAACAAGCTCCCTCTGAATTTCGATTTCCTTCACGGAAATCCTTCTGCCAACAAATGTGGAAGCAGTCCTCTCTGATCACTCTTTGGTGCTAATTACCACTAGATCTAGACTTCTTGGCAAGAAGTCTTCTGAGGAACTTCTTACCTCTACTTTGTCATAGCCCCACTAGACATTGTTCTGCACTAACAGAACAATGCCCCACCAGCAACTCCTAAAGAAAAACGAACTTCTCTTCCAACCACGGCAATCAGAAAGACAAAGGCTCAAAACCTTTGTGTTGGCCAAGCAAACACTACGTTGCCTCTGTGCAGCTACAGCATCACCCTAGCTGGCTAACGCAGGCTCTGCGTCGGCCCCTCTCGTGACTGTGTCACCCTTCCTCACCTCTTCTGGATCTGCGTTGTCACTCGGGACAGTTGGTTTCTTGCAACAAAATTTTTCCTTCGTCTCTTCGTTGATGGGTTGAGCTCTACTTGATCTGCAACAACTCTGATACCATGTCAAAATTTAACAATCTACACTACATAAATCCTACTGCAAAAACCTGATTGCATTGCCTACTTGCCTTATTAGATTACAAGTTATTTTTCTTAATATTCAGTAAAATTCTAATGCAAACACTCTACAGCCTGCACAATTATACAGATCAAGTATTGAAGAATAAGTAAAGCACACAGACAAAGGACATATTTTTCAGACAAATGTCCCAGGAAAAACCCAATGCGGGAAAATTGGTGCAGCAGTTCTGAGGGTTTATATTATTAAGCAACAATATTCTGAGTACATCTAGGGTGCCATAAACTAGCTCACCAAACAGAGAAAACCTTGGCGGACAGAGATAAATAGTGAGTTTTAACTTCTACCTCACTCTGCAAGTCTCAGTTGATCTGAAACAGACACTGGTGAACCCCAGTTGCCTCTGCGCACTCTCTACGTTGCCACTGTGTGGGCCTGGCTCATGGACTGCGTCACTCTTCCTTTGCGCTAATCAACCACTCCAGTAATCGATTTTCAGCCCTATCAGCTTAGAAACCCCAATCTCTTGTTGATTTCGGATTGTCCCTCGGTGGCTCTACGTTGCCCCTGTGTGAGCCTGTGTCACCCTCTCTTGGGTCTACGTCACCTCTCCTGGTGGCTGCGCTGCCTCCTCTACATCTCTACTACCCTTGCTCTACTATTTCCTCTCGGTCCTTCGACCAATTACTGCATCTGCCCCTCACTACTTCTCTAAATCACTCAGATTTGATCTTCGTCCAAGCACTCTTGCGTCAGAAGAATTCGATCTCTTAGACTCACTGTGTGTATCCTCCAACTGACCCCAAGCCTTCCCTTAATACTTTTGCAGTTGACGAATCATCGATCGTGATCTAATTTTTCATCAACGACTAAAATTAGAAAAGACTTGATCCTCGTCACTTAGAACATTCTCACCCACATGTTTAAATTAATTCACTTTAATTATTTAATTTCCCTAAGTTAGACTTAGGGTCTCCATTAAAATAATTAATTATTTGAATAACTTAAGCTCCAGGTGGAATTTCTCCAAACAATTTCTGGGTCTTGGAGATCTCATGTGTTCTAGCCCCTCCACAAAGTTTAAGATCTAGAGCACATCCGATGCAACCGAAAAATCAACAAGTAACACATTGGGGGCAAGACATGTGACAATAACAATTGAATTTTGAAACATTGGCAGTGCCAGGCATGCACGTATGAGTGCAAATTAATTACCCATTCATAATTTCTTAGCACCATGTACAGGAATACATCTGTCTCTAAAATAGTTCAAAGATAATATAAGTTTATTAATATTCAACGAATGACCACAGTAATAAGATCAATGGCACTGAAAAGTACACCAGATTTCAGGACATATATTGAGTGCAAAACATCAGGTTTCACAGATTTCGACGCTGAAGAGTTGTGGCACTTTGTCTGCCACTTGCTCTCCCAAGCTAACAAGATAACCGAGAAGAAAGAAGCCATCTTCTTAATGTTCTTTCATTGCATTGGATCACTAAGATATTGCAATCTATGTCTGAAAATCTGTTGCATGAACAGAGCAAGGCACCTCTGCTATGTTTAACAGAATAATATCAAAAGGTAATTCCCAGAATCCCAATAGAGAAAATGATATCTCCCACTCTGATCTCATAATAGAGATGGAAACAAAAGATTAGATGCTCCTCTGTCTTGGCCTCATGTAAGTGGCACAACTCACAAATCTTATCCAGCCCTAGAGTATGGTGGTCTGACTCAACATACACCCCCTAAAACCACCTAGGACAAACCAAGGGGGATCCTCATAGCAAGCATCTATGTGTGTGCATATGTAAAGGTCTAATAATGACGCCACCTCTCTACTACAAACAATGTCCAACATAAAAGGGTATCTTAACTTCTTAAGGCCAAGGCCCTCAAAGGATGAACTACACATGACTTGGACATGTTGTACATGGATGTTTTCTCTGGGTGAAATGGTTCAAGTCCTTTGTAGACGATAGGAGGTCACCTAGAGACTCTAATGAGTACTTGAAAGGGAAAAGTTGATCCAAAAGTGATTAGAAACATTTGAAACCCAACAAGGGACATGTCCTAAATAATATTTTACGTTTTATCGATAAGAGGTCACCTAGAGAGTCAAAATGGAACATCCCCAATTTTTGGATTACCTTGTGATGTGGTTAGGGGAGATTTCCAGAGCTCATGTCAGTCATGTCATAGGAGCAGGATTACACCATTGGTGGGCCCGGAGAGCCTTGGAGGAGTTTTATGGGGTCTGACTGGGATCATTGCCATATTTCATCATTATGCTCAGTTCCACACAGTTCAATCCTGGTTTAGTTGCATTCTGACGATTCTTGTAAAACAGGGTTATTATCACGCATATTTTAATCTTTTACAGTAAGCTGCTATTTGGGGTTGATTATCTGGAGGAAGACCATAGTGTAATAATAGCTTGTTAGAATCAGGACGAAAACATCTACAAGGAAAGATTATGAAAGGGGCTTTGGGGGGGCACTGCGATCACGGTGGTGAATTAAGAATTTCCCAGGGTTAAAAGTAACTTCAATTAGTTAATAAAGAGTCACCTTATTAAATAAAAAAGGGAAAAGTGCTTTTATTATTTAATTGGAGAAAAGGCTAAAAAGGGGAAAAAGTCACTTGGAGAAAATAAGAAATACACACTATATCAATTAAAAATAAAAATAATAAGGTGCTTCTCGAAGGTTAGAGAAAGATCCAACAAATCTATAAAAGGCAAAGTAACAAAAATCGCGATCGGGATAAAATCGCCGAGGGGAAAAAATCGGAAAAAATCGTAAAAATCGGGAAAAAATCGTAAAAATCGGGAAAAAATCAGCACATACAAAAATATTCATTTTTTTTCAATTTTTTTAATATCTAAAGCATCTACAGCATAAAATAAATGTATTGACACATAAATATGAAAAAAAAACTAATATATAAGATGTGTAATATCATGTCTAGTGCTACATCACACATAAAACTGAATCCTGTCCTGAATACTAAGTCCCGAGTCTCAACTCAACCTCAAAATATCAACAAAAAATATAATAATGTATCTCATATCATGAGTCATAATGTTATATACAAAGGAATGCACCAAATAACTTATACTACTGATTTCCTCTGCCCCTCTTGCGAGAAAATGTAACAACTTTCCCTCTAGACGAAGAAGTTGGCGGGGCTGGCAATGGACTCTGTTGTGCTCCAGATCCTAAAGCACTAGGAGCTAAAGGAGGTAGACCACGTCCTCTACCAGTAGCAGGGGTAGGTGGTGTCACCTCCTCCTCCTATTGTTGCTCCTCCTCCTCCTATTGTTGCTCCTTCTCCTCCTCCTCATGAAACTCATCATTGATTCATCGCTACTAGAAATGGGATCATCAACAAGAGATACATAAACATCATCTAGCTCAAAGTCTTCAGACTTGGATTGCTCAACCTTAAAATGCGGTAGAAAAAGATTAACATGCCTAACTAGTTGTTTTCCTTTGAGTGAAGGGTACATTCTTGTTAAGGCCACCGTAGGGGAGTTCAACAATCAATACCACCAACATCAACAAAGTTCAACAATCAATGCCACCAACATCAAGGTTCTTAAAGGACTTCATACTCTTGATCAAATGCCAATCTCATACCCTTACACATAATAGAATCAAATGGAAACAATGCAATACCCAAACCATGAAACCCTGAAAACCATTAAGTCTGCTGAATTTTGAGTGAAATCTAAAATTCTAGTTTCTCCATATGAAATCCAATGAGGTCGAAACCACTCTTAAACATCCCGAGTCATTTCATGGTAATGTTAAAAATTTACTTTAAGAATTTAACATTACCATGAACTGCCAACAGGGTGTGTTAGAAAAATGAGAGGGCTGCAAAAATGACAAAAAAAAAAATCGATTTTTGAACTTATAGGGTTTCTATTTGATGGGCCCACGATTTTTACCAAAATAATCGCGATTTTTTCGCGATAACGATTTTTTCAAAAAATCGTTGAAAAAATCACCGATAAAATGGGCAGCCCGAAAAACTCGCGATTTTTTAAAATCGCGATGTTTGTTACTTTGATAAAAGGTAGAGGGGGTCACTTCTCATTCATTCTATACTTCTCATTATTACTTTGAAGATCAATTTGGCTCAAGCAAGTCCCATACGAGGGTTTCAAGTGGAACTTTTCAGCTGATTTTGGTGGAATTTGAGTGCCACCCTAGTTGACTCCTTGGGAAGATTACTTTAGAAGTTCCACTTGTGCAAATAGTAGATTTTGCAAGTGTTTGGAGCGGATTTCAAGAGGAGAGACCCTTCGCTAAAGGATTAATTTTCTGCGCTTTGGTCATTGTCACTGCAGGTTCGAGGTATATTGCCGGAGGCCAAATTTATTCATTGGAGCCAAGTTCTCTGTAGAGGTCGAATTAATTTTGGAGGCCAAGTCCATCATCTATGGAGGTCGAATTTGTTGAAGGTTGACGTCATCATTGTGGACGCCGAAATTACTAGAGCTCAAATTTCTAGTTACTGAAGATTGACTTCATTTGCTAGGCCAAGATAATTTACTGGAAATCGATTTCATTTATTGGAGGTTAAGATCAGTTGCCAAGTTCATTTGTCGGAGGTTTGATCAATTTCTGGAAGTAGAATCCCATTATCGGAGTTGAGTATAATTGCCAGTGGTCAAGTCTATTTGTTGCTTGAAGGTCGAATACATCATTTGTGGAGGTCGATAATTGAAGGTTGAATTGCTCATCATCCCTAGAGGTTGAGTTCATCATTATTGGAGGTCGAATTACTAATTATTATTGCAGGTTGAGTTCACCTATTGCAATAGCCCGAGTTCCATTCATGGGTCGAGTATTTGTTGGAGGAGGTTGAGTTATTTGTTGAGGTTCGTGTTATTTCTCTAAGGCCGAGTTATCTTGTTTCCAAGCCGAGTTTGCTTGTTTGGGCAAAGTTATTTTTTTAGAGGGCTGAGATCATTCTTCTTGAAGGCCGAGTTATTATAGCTATTTGCTGGAGTTGTATCACAGGTTTAGAAATTAATATTTGGCATGTAAACCGCTTGATCAAGTTAATAAAATTTTGATTGTGCCTTAAAATATCTCTGTTGTAAGTGTTTGTTTATTTTTCATACAAAGTTTTTGAAGAAAAGCTTGCACACAGTGTTTGTCAAAATTCCTAAAAGAGAAATTTAATTTTTTGCAAGTCATGCTAGCATATTTTAACTAAGGGATATTACAGTGGTATCAGAGCAATTTCAACGGATTCGTACAACATTTTATAATATTTCCAACAGAATTTACGTCGTGATATTTTCTAGGTATTTTTAGCTAAATATTTTTTAAAGGAATATTACACTAAAGAGTACTTGAACAGGGAAACTTGATCTAAAAGTGACCAGAAACCATTGAAAACCAATAATGGACAAGTCCTAAATAACAATTTAAAAGTCATAAACAAAACTCGCTGAGTTATACCAAACCAGAACCGGATCTAACCAGCGAACAAATTTAGTTATTAGCACAAAATATGAAATTTTAATATATATATATAGAGAGAGAGAGAGAGAGAGAGAGAAAGAGAGAGAGAGAGAGAGAGAGAGTGTGAGAGAGACACTTGTACATCAATGTAAATTCATACCACTGAACACCAAATGTGCAAATAGAGGGGGACCATCATTAACTAACCTTAATTAAGTGCTTGGGAGTGGTTGAGCATCACTTTTTCTTTCTCTAGAAAATGTGTGCCAAAGATGCTTGAATCGATCAAACTGACAGATCAAACCAGTTAGACCAATTCTTAAACCACCTTGAAGTCCCCAAGGGATGACTCAATCAAACTAAATCTATTCAAGGTCTAATTCACACAATTTCTAAGAAGCAGGTCTTAAGGGCCATGCTCAGGCAATGGCCTCATATATACATAAGGCCATACAAGGATACTAATCCCCAACTTACTAGGAATTGGATTTAGATATAGAAGCAGATCCAACAGTTTATTGTAAGCCAAGATCCATATGTGACAGCAAAATTGCAACTACAAACAATATTAATATAGTTTTCTAATTTTTAATAGTAAAAATTACATAAAAATAAAATATAATACATTTAAATATATATATATATATATATATATATATATATATATATAATGATAATGCATAACTTTTATAACTTAATAATATATCATACATAAATCATATAAATATAGATATAGAACAATAATAATAATAATCTGTTTTTAAGGTCACAGCCAAGCCAAACAAGAAATTGGTATATAAAACCCAGTGTTACAGGAGTCTTCAATCACTTGTGAGTACTCACGATTCCGACTCTAATCTTCAACCAAATGAGCCGATTTGAATCTCGGCAAGTCAAAGTCATGTTGACCGAGTTTGACTCGTGGTCAACACAAGTTTGACTCGCGATTTTGGAGATTTGTAGAGGACTCGACGAGCCACGAGCCACTTAGATTCTTCGGCTAAAAGTCTGCAGGGTTTTATCTTGTGGTTTCTCTTTCACTTCTTGCCGCCCGCTGCGCTTGAAGTTTGCTTTCATTTCTTCTTGCCATCTGCCTATATAGAGACTCTGTGGATAAAACGACGCCATTGTATATGTACATATTTGTGGCTACTCCCCGATGGTTAAGCAACGTTCTTTTCCTTTAAAAATATCATTTTGAATAAAAGAAACTGGTTGTAGTATGTTAAAGTTCTATATCGTTTTGAATAAAAGCAAACCGTTGCAAAATGTTGGAACTTTACAAAGACCTATAATAATGAAACAATTCCTTAAATTCATTTGTTAGCATCAAGTGTATAACTGATCTACCAATGGGTATAATGCATTACCAATCCAAACTTAGCCCAATTTAAAAGCAATGCTACTGTAACTCCAAGTAAAATTATAGCAAGTTTGTTGTGTTTGTTGACAAAAACATGGCAGTTTCTCGTCTCATTTGAATCTTTGTACCTGTTTTGAATGTTTTCTAATACTAAATATATTTTATACTTGAAGTATACACATTTCCCGTAAAGTTTATTTCACTCCTAAGCTAATTTCATTAAAAAGAATCACACCTAGAGCTCTCTCTTCCCACTTTTGATATTGGTGGTGATTCAAGTGGAACTGGAAATACTAGTAGAATTGCCTCCTCTACTGGACAAGCATGTTGTTATGTTTGTGTCGATGAGTATGAGGGTTGTTATGATTACTAATATGTAGTCAATATTTGTCTTTAATTCACGTTTTATTTGAATTTCAGCTCATATAGCCTTATGTATAAAGGTTGGTCTTGGAACCTTCATTGTACAGCCTCATTTAAAAAGGTTGATTATAGATTCTTGCATCATGTGATCATCTATGAAAATTGATATATACTTGGTTTTCCTTCTAAAATATCATTTATGTTCCTCATTCTTTCTTTTCTTCCAATATAGACTTGGTTTTCCTTCTAAAATACCATTTGTGTGTCTCATTTTTTCTTATCTTAGAATATAACTTATTTGTAATATATATATATATATATATATATCATAGTATTAAAAACTGGAACCGTTGACTAGACCGATGGAACTAATGAACCGAGTTTCTGACCGGAACCGGTCTAACCAGTACTGGTCAGGTCTAAATGAACCAGTTTTTAAAACATACATTAAATAATTAATTTTTAATAAAAAAAACTACTTTTAAGATTTGCAACCATGACTCCAGGCCAATAGAGACAAAAAATGCAAAGTTTGCTCATTTATATACCATGTAAAGGAAAATATATCAAAATGGCACCGAGTGCAATTCATATAATCGAAAAATACATAAGCAATGAGGCTCGAAATGGCCCATAGAGTCCAAAAACAATGCTACAAGCTATGAGGCCATTGGCCTACTACAAATCTACATATATGATATTAGTGATCCACATTATCACTTGAAACTTCTCATCGTGATCAACCTCAGTTGGTTGAGTCTCAACTGCCAAACTTTGCAACTACTCGAGTCACAAAATTCTTTATTGGTTCAGTGACTTGAGTCTCAAACTTCTGAAGGTATTTTGCCCTAATATGCCTTATTACTTCATTTGGCGCTCCACATGGCTTTACATCGCCTCCTATCCCAACCAAGTGTTGCTTGAACCTGTAAATACCCTCTCCTACAATAGATTTTTGGCAATATTTGAAATCATTTTTCCATCTATCATACCACAATGAGCCCATGCGATATCCTTGGTTTTTGGAGGCATGATGGCTACTACTTAGCTCAAACTCTATGGTGTTCCACTACTCCAACAAAAACTCAACACTCTCCAAGCTCTCAATCAAACTCACAAAAGCTCAAAATGAGATGTGTGCGAAAAATGAGAGGATACCCCTGCCTTTAAACGATTGGGGAGGTTGTTTTTGGAGGGAAAAAACCCTCTTTTTCCCTCCAAAACCACCCATTACCGGCCAAATCAACTTTTGTGGGTCCCTTTTGTGGTCGTGGCAACTAACCGCCGGTTTATCCATAAATCGGTTAGTTGGCCGGTTTGACCAGAAAAAAATGCAAAATGGGGTGGTTGACCGGGTTTTTTGACCGGTTTTGACTGACTAGGCTCTTGACCGTTCGGTTTGAAGGGTTATATATATATATATATATATCATAGTATTCAAAATCGGTCGGTTTGAACTGATAACGACTCAGGCAACGTTTTCATTTTCAAGGGGTGACAATTCTAGTAGTACCCATTTCCAAAATGTCTAGACATTTTGGCATTTCACGCAACTTTGCCATTTCCAAAATGATTGCTAACTTTGCCATCTTCTGAACATCTCAACCATTGGGGAATCTCCTCTTCAGTGAGCCAAATAGGATTATTATCCTCTTTGCAACAAAGAATACTAGCTTGTTGATTTGTTGTTCTATTATTAAAATCGCCCATTAAAAGCACTTCTCCCTGTTGATAGTATGCAGCAATATCTTGCTTTAAAGTTACATACGAATCCTTATTGTCTAGCCCCTTACTTTTCTAAGTTTTATAGACTTGAGGGGCAAAATAGCATGCTGCAATTCTTATGTGATTCTCGTTCTCTGATATTTTGAACCATAAATATTGTTTATTTTCATCTTCTTTCATCAACTGAATGTGACAGCCTTCCTTTTCTTTCACTCAAACTAGTATTCCCCCATACCCTTTGCCATTTTTTGCTACCTTGTTCCAAACTGCTAACTTCAAATAACCGTTAAACACAGGTGTTTTACAACCATCATGTTCATAAGTTTCCGTGAGACAGATTATGTCTCTTACCTTCCGCAATAGGCCCTAACCCAAGTCCCCTCCTCCAAGGGTATGAGATGATTACAATGAGGGTGAGGGCCTGCTTATATACCCTAGGCAGGTACCTCTTCACCAACAGTTATGTCCTTAGGGACATAACTTTTCATTAACTAGTTACTAATTAATCATTATTTATTAGTATTATTGTTTTACATTATTTACATTATTTTATATATATTTTTATTCATAACCGTCAACAACAGCAGCAGCAGTCAATAGACAATTATCCTCCAAAATGACTCGGTCAACAGTAAAAAATTATGGCTTGATCAGATGGTTAGATTCCCCCAAAACCAGTTCCAAAATTCACCTCCAATCTTGGTCAAAGTCAATGCCAAGGGTTGCAAAAACCCTAGTTTCAAATTTGAAGTCAACCACAGTCAAAATGCACTGAAAAACTCAATTTGTGTCCAGATATTCGGCCCTCCAAAACATTCCAAGAACCCAAGTCAAAATAAGTCATAACAGACCCAATTTCCAAAAGTCAACCCAAGTCAAAGTGTTGGTCAAAATCAGAATTCAACCTACCTACAATTTCTCCTTCTCTAGCTCGCATGTCTAAAGAAGATCCCTGCAATTTCAGATGTATCGAACATCAAGAAAGAGAGAGAAGTGTGTGATGAATAATGTCCAAATGAACTTGAGGTGACCTCAGTTTATAGGTGTTGGAAGGCTAATTTGTCCTTAGGTTGACCATGACAATTTCGACATTGTGGGATTCACTTCAAAAATATACTTTTCCTTATCCAAATCAAGTGCTTCAAAGGTCAAAATTGGTCCTCTTGGAAAGAGGAATTTAGTCCCATGATTGGAATTTGGCATTGAGTTGTCAAATTAACACTCCCTCCCAGCTAGGAGGGAATTCCAACTGCATCATGTGATCATCGCAAATATCCTGTCATCAAATCATGTCCCATCTTTGTTCAACTCTATCTGCTAAAACATTCTCGAATCTAAAGAAGAAGAATCATCGAGGAGCTACAGCTACCACCCTCTCGGGACAATGAGGAAGGTCCTATGGGACACCCTCAACTTATGTCTATGACAGTGGGGAAGGTCCTATGGGACACTCTCACCCCAAGTCATCTAATAGGGGAGCATTCGGCTTCCACTATATATCGAACAATAGGCGAGATACACCTACCAAGAAGGGATGACAACCATCCCATTGTGCAATCAATAGGTGAGATACCACTTGCTATATAAGAGGTAAGGATCACATCCATCCTATTGCCTACTAATCTTCCCAACAATGACCCTCAAGAGCTACGTGGTGGAACACCTACATCATAATCGAGCTTGAGTAAGATAACCTATTTACGAAAGGTAACACACCCCCAAGCCTCCTCAACCATTTGGCTAGACAGGGAGGGATGATTCCAACAAACCCAACTTGTGGGTATGATGCCAACTAGGGTATACTCTCCTAGACCAAGATAGGGGGGATACCCGACTTGTCAAAATGGACAAGGATCATACACACCCTATGGGTGACATATAAGGGAGATACCCTATTGTCTAGATTTCCCTAAACCCCAAAAGCCCTCAATGCTCCATTCCCTCCTTAGGGAGCTCAACAAAGGGGGAAGAGTTATGCTCAATGTTATCGATCATCGATGCCCCTTATCAAGAGGAGTCACATCGATCAGTACAAGTTGCTCTCTAAAGACCAGGAACTTCATTTTCGGCAAAGCCTTGGTAAGAATATCTACAATCTGCTCATCTATTGATATGTGATGGAATCTAACGGCTCCTCTTTGCACCATGTCTCGAATGTAATGATATTGGATCTCTATGTGCTTGTACTTGTCATGAAATACGGGATTCTCTGCCAATCGGATCCCACCCTTGTTGTTGCAATATATTATCGTAGTATTGAATACCTGCTCAAACAACTCTCCAAAGAGCTTTCTCAACCAAACTGCTTCGTAGCTAGCCACACTAGCATCAATATACTCAGCCTCGATGGTGCTCAATGCTATAAACTTATGTTTCTAGGTCATCCACGATATCATGGCAGATCCAAGACTAAAACAACACCCAGAAGCACTCTTCCTGTCGAAAACATTTTCTACCTAGTCAACATCGGTATATCCATGAGGTCAAACATCTCCGGCAACATATCTTAGACCATGGGTGATCGTCCCATGCAAGTATCTTTACAACAACTGCACGATATATTTTCCCTGTGAAAGGAAAACCTCACTGAGCCTTCGCCACACCTCAAGGCCTCGGAAGTACTGAATGAGTCCAAGGTCCTTCATTTAGAAGTCGGAGGCTAGCTCCCTCTTACACTTTAGGGGCTCAATACATGTCAAGAATAGATCGTCAACATACAAAACCAAAATTAGGGGCATACCTTGGACAATCTTCAAATAGAGGTTGGGATCAGCATTGCTTCTTGTGAATCCCAGCTTCACCAAGTAACTATCTATGCGGGTGTACCATGTTATGGGGGCTTGCTTCAAACCATACAATGCCTTCTTCAACCTGCAAACATGTGTCTTTCGATCCTCTACTTCAAATCCCTGTGGTTGGTCAACGTACGCTTCTTCTTATAACATGCCATGAAGGAATGTTGTCTTCACATCCATCTGATGAAGGGTCCATCTTTGACTTGCAGCAAGGGAAACTATCGGACGAATCATTGTATATCAGGCCACAGGAGAAAATATATCATCATGGAAGGACCTTCTAGAATATCCATATCATCACTCTTCTTCTCAAGAGGAGGAGGCGAAGGAAGGTCCCTTGATTTTCCGAGGGAAACATCTTCAACGAACGTTACATCCCTGCTTATTTCAACCTTCCTTTCACCAGGAATATATATTCTAAATGCTTTAGAATCTTCACAATACCCAACAAAAGTACCTTTCCTTCCTATGACTTCCGGTTTGTTTCCTTTGTCCTTTGGAACATGGAAATATAAGGGTTAGCCAAATATATGGAGGTGACCAACATCGAGCTTGACACTAGTGAATATTTCCTTGGGAGTCTTATTGTCCAATGCTTGATGAGGAACCATGTTTTGAACATATACCACAGTATTCGTTGCTTCACCCCAAAGGAACTTCGGTAGCTTTTGATCATGGAGCATGGCACGAGTAGCTTCTACAATAGAATTGTTCTTTCTCTCGCCTACTCCATTTTGTTCGGGATTATAGGGCACAATCATCTCTTTCTTGATACCTTCCTTCTTGCAAAAATCTATGAACTCATTTTAGACGTATTCTCCACCATTGTCAAAGCTGAAGATATTAATTTTCTTCCCTGTTTGATATTTGACCAAAGCCTTGAACGCTTTGAACATTTCTAAGGCCTCATCCTTGTGCTTTAAGTAATATATCCATGTAGAGATGGCCACCAAGCGAATGTACAGATTGTTGACCATTGAAGCGTACCTAAAGATTTTTTTGAAGACTCTGCTCGAGGTATTCTCCACCATTGTCAAAGCTAAAGATATTAATTTTCTTCCCTGTTTGATATTTGACCAAAGCCTTGAACGCTTTGAACATTTCTAAGGCCTCATCCTTGTGCTTTAAGTAATATATCCATGTAGAGATGGCCACCAAGCGAATGTACAGATTGTTGACCATTGAAGCGTACCTAAAAATTTTTTTGAAGACTCTGCTCGAGGATGTATCAGAGGCTTCATGTAACATTAGAGTTCACTATATCATCAGATTTTTTTTAACTATATTTCTTCTTCTCATCTTCTTTTGTTGTACTCAGATTCCACAAGCCCTACGAGGATGATGTAAAGTGATGCTAGTATGATGAGTTTAGTCATGTAACAAGCCTAGGTAACATGGGACCTTGTCATCAAGTGAGTTTACTCTAGGAGGTTTTTTCACTTGGTTAATTATTAGGTGCTTACGGGGACTTAATAATTAATTGAGTTTTTCTCTCCAAGCATAACCCCAAAGCCGTAGTGCAGCTTGATGGTGAGGCCTTGGGTGAGTCCTAGTGTCTAAAGTCATTGTATATATATATATATATATATATATATATATATATATTCTTTTTTTTTCATTTTTTCTTCGCTTTTAAACAATAAAAATAAATAAATAAATTAATCTCAAAGATCTCAAAATTGGAGAAACTCCAAGAATTTTTAGTGTGTCACTTGTAACATTCAAAGGATTAATTTATTTTCAAAGCAACACTTCCATTTCTGCAATCAATTTAGGCTTTTATTTCATGACATTCACTCCATTACATCAAATCAACAAAATAAGGACAATTGTTTGCTGCACATATAGTACCGATACCTCTTAAATTTGTACGAACTTCAAGTTGATAATTAATGTTGGTAGCCTTGGAAGTTGCAACAATCTTGTTGCAATACTGAGGCTCATCACTTTTTGGCGTCGTTGCCCGGGAGGTGTCAAAATATGCATTTTTTTCTTCCCTAGTTGATTCATTTCTTTTCTTTCTGCAATAAACAGAAAAAATTTCATTACGCATATTTCATTTCAAAACAGAAAATTGCATTGCATTAGCATTCTTATTCAAAAAATTATTTAAAAATACTTCTCCAACACCAACCCCCCCATTTGATCACGTGGTGCAGTAAGAACCACATGACCATCCACTTTTGCATGTAGAAGAAGAAGAGGTGGCAGAAAAAGTAGAAGAGAT
Source organism: Pinus albicaulis (assembly GCA_034641835.2). Lineage (NCBI taxonomy): Eukaryota > Viridiplantae > Streptophyta > Pinopsida > Pinales > Pinaceae > Pinus > Pinus albicaulis. Next base: position 861,609,868 of record CM076579.1, read on the forward strand.
GGATGGAGATGATGACAATGAAGAAGATCTTCTTGGATTTCCCATTCACGATATTGATGTTAGTGTGCATATGAAGAGCATCCATCCATATTTCCTTCCCAACTTCCATGGTAGTTTTGATACAAATATTGAGGGGTTTGATCTCCCCAATATTTTCTAAATTACTCTTGGAGTTTACTTCATGAACAGAGATAGAACTTCAAAATGACTCAATAACGTTGGGTGAATAATAGTCTTCGATATTATTCTAAAAATAATTTGGTAATGAGGATCGATGATGATTATCATCCCATGGGGTTTCATCTGGAATCATGATCTAGATGCTTTCGTCGGTGGACAATATGCGTTGAAAGGGTCAAAATGCAAACCTGAATCTTGGGAATGATCAACACAATTTACTAAGCCATCAATATCAGGATTTTCCGAACAGGTCAAGTAAATATCTTCACAATCTAGCTTAATGGGACTGAGCAGCATACGGTCGCCGAATGAGTCAATATTAGAGCTATTAGGTACTATCCAGGGATCATTTGGAATAATAGAAGATGAAATAATATTAATAGAGGCAGCTAGGTTGGGAACGTTACTAATGTTATATTATATTAGTGTCAATTTTTAGACTTATGTGACTATTTTAACAAATTGGGAAATGCTAGTGGGAAATGAAGACGTGTCATAGTCAATGGTGATTGAATCGTGTGGTTGCGTTCCCAGGGGGAATTGTTGTAAATGTGTTTCACATTTTGATTAAAATTTTTCACCTTCTATTTTTCCCCCATGTTGATGTTTCTGAGCTCTTTCAGTAACATGGTAGGAATATTCTCATCATCAAATTTCTCGAGAAATAACTTCTTAAACTCCCTCCAAGTGTGAATTGAAAATCCAAGAATAAAAGCCAATACATGAGCACTACCCCATTGCCATCACGCTAGTTCCATAGGCCCTAGATGAGCCTCCTTTATCATTCAGGGACCCATGATTGTCCCAACCCCTAGAGGGCAATGAACCGCCCTACCAAATACGAGGTAATTACTGCTATATCTAGCACATGATGCTCTTGCCCTTTGAACCCTAAGCAGTTTATTGAAGAAAAATCATAAAAGGAAAAAGGCATATAACAAAGGGTGGAAAAATCAAGATCGGGGCATGTACCACGATTGCTCCTTCCTACACATTATGTACCCAGGTGTGGGCTTCCCTTATTCTTAGCTACCCCCATGCCCCAATATGTGGCCTAGGATTGCCCCTATCATTTCCTTCTACATTTCAAATCTTGATCATATTCCACCACCATTTGAGGGATGGACCTTGGACATACTATCCCCTCTAAAGTGTGAAACCACCTAATAAGGTACTTGGCTACCCCCCTTTGGAATTTGGAGACATCAGCACACCACAAACTCCACTATGGAAGGGCAAGCCATTATGAAGTGTCCACTTGTTGCCCATGATTCTGTAAGCTATTTTATTCGATTACTCTAATGACTTGTTGTACAGGAAGGCTAGGGGACACATTGGATCTTATATAGGAATGCAGGTCGTGTACATTTTGAGTTTTGTCTTCCTATACAAGGCCCAAATCCTCCAAAGGGCTATTGGCATATATATGGTGTGTGTCGAGAGCCATGGGCGTCCACAGCAATAGACAATGCTTTATCGATCCCTTTGGATGATCGGAGATTGCTAAAGATCCACTCTTGGATGACAAAGAGGCATCATGCCTAGCTGACCCCACAGGTGCACCACACACTTGGAGTGTGCCCCAAGGCTTGTACGAGGACATGACAGCATTAATTCCACCATATGAGCTTTCACAGAACATCTGCAGGCATATTTGACTCATTTGGAGACCCATGAGATCATTTGTGTGTCCCCCACATCCACAGGGAGCACCAACAGCTTATTGTTTGGAAAACAAGGGGCCACCCTCTTGTCCAACACTTTTGATGGGTCCCATGCATTATTATGGCACTCATGGACCCTAGTATGTCTCCCAGAAGGCCCTACGACATCAGTTGACCTCTTTTGAGGCTTATTATTCCATGTAAGAGCTAGTTTGGTGGCCTTGTCACCAAAATTTAGGGTTACATGCACATTTTTTTACGTTCAGGGGCTAATGTAGGCCCATAGGCTAATTCGAACTCCTAAAAGGTGTATAAATAGGAGTTAGCTACATTCATTTGTATCATCACTTGTTATGGCATCTCTCTCCCTTAAGAGAAGCTCGCATTTTGGTGGATATTTTTGGATAATAGATGAATTTTGATGTATGGATTTGGGTTATTTCTATCTTGGAGCTTCTTATGTGCAAATTGATGTCGGTTGGATATACTCTCTAACATTGTAAGAGTAAATTTGATGTTATTTTTATTTTTGCTGCATACTACTGGATTTCACTATAATTAGGGCTAATTGTTGAATGATGGAAATGTCGAATTATGTGTCTATTTAGCTTATTCTATGTATGGGCCACTGTTAGATGAATGAAATGTCCTAGAGATCATTTTTTCTCAATAAGATTGCATCATTTGTATGAAGTAAAATGCTTTAAGGTCACTTTTCTTATCTTTCCCTTAACATTGGACGAAGCTCACTTTCTAGGCCTCCTTGAACAAGAAACTGAATTCTTATTCATTATTATCCTTGACTCCATATCCCCAAGTGAATTAGACATTCGATCCTCACAAAAGCATTGTCGATTTTCCCTATTTTTAGACTTTTCTGTTTTTTCCTAGGTCTAGCCCCATTAGGTTGCCTAAGGCATTTAGTTCCCTGGTATCTAGACACAGGAAAACTTTGATCTCCTAGAGGCAACTGCGCTGGTGGGTCCCCCTACTCTCCTCTGAATTTGGGCCAAATCTGACAGTGGAATCCGTCGATACATCAAGTCCTAGCTCTGGGACCAAGTTTTTCCATGTGTTTCCCAAGGCTAGCACCTGGCAAGATCAATTTGACCTTTTGAAGTAAAAGTTCTTGTTTGATCCTTCCCCCTCACCTTGTCTAGGATAGGAGCATCATTGGTTGTTATATTCTATCCCCGAACTTGGGTTGGGTCCACTTGGTTCCGTGTGGTCCCATTTCTTGTTAAAGATTATTCATCAAGGAATATTTGGGAATCCAAGTTCTTATAGGATTTTAGGGATCGGGAAGTACCTCTACAAGTTATACCCTTCATCCTCACCTTCTAATCCTCATACCTCTTCCCCTAGAAGATCAAGTCCTATGCTTAAAACGCAAGCAAGTCTCACTCTTTATTCTATGCTAGGGAAAGGGTTTTTGAGGTCACTTCATACTTATTCATTGACATATCCCTCATCAGTGGCTTCCCAAAATATCAGGACTCCTCCCATCGGTGAAATTTCGTAAAGAGCACGGAGCCTTAGTTGTGGTGACAGTGGGCTAAGTCTCCATTGTTTCGCTTGACCTAGCAGTTGCCCTTATAGGAACCCCTCTTAGGTCTCTTGCTGGTTTGAGTGGTAACACTCCCAGCTATGAGCAGCATGCAGTAGATTGATAGAGATGATTCCAAATCAGTGACGTCATAGAACACTACTTCTACCTCCATGGGACCTATTGCCCATCATCTTGTTGGGTAACTCTTTAGAAAGAGGGCCCTCCTCTCTAGAGTGCTAAATTAGTGTCAAAGACTCAAGAATCACATGAGAAGGTTGAATTTTGTTCGAACGACGAGAATAGAGATCTAGAGTATAATATAACAAAGTTGAAGTGCATGGCCCTTTGGATTATACATCTTGTCGAGTAGATAAAGGCGAAAGCCTCAGAGAAGTAGAATGTTAGATTGGCAATTGGAATTTGTAATCGTTAATTTATATAACAATTTATCTATTGTTTGCTACGGCAAATATCAAATACCTTACACTGTGATTTTCACAAATAAACTGTGGAAGAAAAATAGCGCTGGAAATTGAAAAAATCTAGCACACACACATAAAATTTACACATTTATTTTTGGAAAAAAGTCCCCAGAAAACCAAACTTGGGAAACTAGAGTAGCAGCTAAAGGTTTTAATCATTATGCAACAATGATAATCTAAGTACAATCTGGATGCCAAAAATTAGCAATCCTCCACAGAAAACACTGCCAAAAATACCTAGAGGGAAATTACCCTCACTCCCAGCAATCGCAGCTCTTAGCTGCTACTGAAAAGCAAGTCGTCCAAATGGGCCTGCACATGCTCTGCGTCAACCTGAAGTTGCTTGCCACACGAGTTTCCCGAATTTTCTGCTAATCAAGTCATTTTTCCTACAGTTGGCAAGGAAAATGCTTCTCCGACACTCTGGGACTCTTTCCCGTCCTCTGCAACTGAAAACGTCTTCCCTTCTCAACACATCGAGTTTCCTTCTGAAGCTTTTGCGCTGTCTCTACACAACTTTCTAGAGAAATTTTAGCCTCTCTGCAAATGCACTCATCGGACCTGTAAATCTTCCTTTAGCTTCACTGTCTCAAACCCTCACTGTTTTTGCGTCCTTCTCTAGCTTTCCAACAACTGTTACTACTCTTTGGAAATTGAACTCCCAAAGAAATCAAACCCTAAAAGTGTATTCTCCATCTACCCATCAACTTTTTCTTATAATCCTTTGTTGGAGCACCAACGCCCAAGATTAAAACTTAATCAAGGGCCAAGATAATATTGGAGTCGATCCATGTAAGTTTCTAGAGAATTCTCACATTATCTCAATTAATACTGATTAATTAACCATATTCCCTAAGTTTAGACTCCATCCAACATTAAACGCTTTGCCTTCGCCATTTCTTTTTTGTACTCATTGAGTTGATCGGCATCTTGGGGAACAGCCACCACATTATCTATGTAGCATTTCACGCCATATTCATATAAAAGGAAGGACATCCTAGCCTTCAAGACAACATAGTTGGAGGCTCCCTCCAACCTATCCAGATCTCTAAGCCCTGTTGTGGGTATCTCTGACTTTGTCGAAAACTCCCTCTTTCCCTTTGCTTGTTTGTTGCTTCTACTATTCACACTCCCTTCTGCAGTGAGAAGATCCGCTCACAACGACTGCCAATCTCCCTAGAAAAATCAAACTTTTGAAACTTGGAAGTGCCTTGAGAGAAATTATCGCTCTGTGTTATTTTCTCTTCTACGAGACAATGATTCTACTATTGCAAACCACTGCAAAACCCTCTACGTCCAACCAAGGAATCTGCTCAACAAAAACTCTGATTTCTTGTTGCTCCCTCTGACTGTTGGAATCACTATCCTGGGCAAATCAATTATTTTGCAACCATGCAACTGAAAAATCGAACCCTTTCCGAGCAATTTGATCTTCCTATCTAGGTACTGCGCAACACCATAAAATATTGGCCTACTACTCCCTCTGAACAGCGAAAATTTATTCTTCGCTTCTTAGCTTCCCGGTTGATCAGTCACGCTCTGCTACCATGTGAAAATTTCATCTATCACAGCAACTGGAAATTATTTTTCTAATTGTTAATTTATTTAACAATTTATCTATTCTCTGCTTCGGCAAATATCAAATACCTCACACTGTAATTTTCACAAATAAACTACGGAAGAAAAATAGCACTGGAAACTGAGAAAATCTAGCGCACATAAAATTTACACAGTGATTTTTGGACAAATATCCCTGGAAAACCCCAACTTGGGAAAATTAGTGCAATAGCTGAGGGTTTTAATTATTATGCAACAGTGAAATAATCTTAGTACAATCTCAATGTCGTAAATTAGCAATCCTGCAGAGAAAATACAGGCAAAAATATCTAGAGGGAAATTACCCTCACTCCGAGCAATCCCAACTCTTGACTGATACTAAAAAGCAAGTCGTCCAACTGGGCGTGCGCAGGCTCTGCGTCAACCTAATGTTGTCTGCCACACGTGTTGCCTGGATTGTCTACTAATCAAGCCGTCATGATTGCTGTTGGCTGGGAAAATGCTTTTCTCACACTCTGGGACTCCTTCCCAGCCTCTAGAATCCACATTGCCTCTACGCACCTTCCTGGACAAATTTCGACCTCTCTGCAAATGCACTCGCTAGATCTGGAAATCTATTTCCCCTCACTGTTTTTGCATCCTTCTTTGGCTTTCCGGCAACTACTGCTTCTCTCTGGAAATTGAACTAAAAAATAAATCGAACCCCACAAGTGTATTCTCCATCTACCCATCAACTTCTTCTTATAATCCTTTGTTGCAGCACCAACAACCAAGATTGAAACTTAACCAAGGGTCAAAATCATATCAGAGTCGATCCGTGTGAGTTTCTAGAGAATTCTCACCTTAGCTCAATTAATAATTTAATACCGATTAATTAAATATATTCCCTAAGTTTAGACTAGGGAAATATTTAAAAATCGGCTAATAATCTAATTGAGCCATCTCTAGCTGTAATTTCCAATAACGATTTCTGGGGTTTGGAGATCTCATCTATTCTAGCTTCTTTACCAAGTTTCGTTAGTAGAACACATCTGATGCTACGAAAACTAATAGTGATATCACACCCTCCCAAAGGCAAATTCTCTAAAGGCCCAAACTCTATGTAGGAAGGAGACCACACAAAATATGACCTTTCCACAAAAACAGTAGACATAGAACTCTACTTGAAAAGTAGGCTACCAAACCATACAGTTGCATCAAATGATCCACCTGAGAGACAGGGTTTGGACTCTCACAATTAGCGCATAGTCGATATGCAACAAACCCAGTCCCCATATCTCTAAACCATATAGAACCGTAGGTTAGGTAAACGTCTCTAAGAGATGAAGCCTAGATAAGATGTATTGTAACTAGTTCTAGAAACACTAGCATGGACGAAAACGGAGTCATATATTTTTTTGAGTCAAGGCTAGAAGGCCTATGGCATACAAATCAAGGCCCCAGAATGTAAGCCCCCAAGTAGGTATTTACTCTCATGATCTTAATATCTTTCCATCGAGAAAAGAAATGTGGGGTGTCAAGAAAGCTCTTCAATCCATTCAAGGTCATAATCTCAACACTACCCATATCAACCATCAACTATCGAAGGTTGCAAAAACTAGCTAGGGCACAAACCGATCTCGGTAAGCGCTAAAGTGTGGGTTGCACTGGTATCAACTCATCAGTGAAGGGGAGCAGAGAAATCAACACCTAATGAAGGAAATTGTCACTCTCATGAATATGCTCACTAAGAAATGACTCTCTCTCATCAATGTAGATCCAAAAAAGACTCTAAATCTATACTTGTTTGGTTTGTTCCTGATAACACTAGTGTTCATAGCCTTGACCATTCTCTTGGTTACTCTTTGGAAAAGAGATGGCATGGAGGAGATGAGAATTAGATACAATTGGCGAGTTGTCTGAGTATGTTATAAAGGCAGTTGATGGGAAGAAAATAGCCTATTTGTCCAACACTTGAGCAAGGAGCTTTGGTGAAGAGCGTACACTAGAAGCTTTTGGGGGAGTTGTGAAGGGCTATGCAAAGCTTATGTTTCTGAGTATGAGGAATACTCACTCCCTACGATGAAGGAGGTGATACTAGGTTTTATGAAGGGAAGGGAAAGACAAGGGTTCATTTGTGAAGGTTTAGTAGAGTTGTTGGATGGAGAGTTTTGCATTCCTCATCAAATCAACAGTTCAAGGATTTTAAGCTAGGGGTAGGTCTATTGGTGTGTTTTTTTCACTTTTATGTACCCTGTGATTCTATCTTTTTTGTTGAAATTATATTTCAACAAATTGTAATACCACACAACCTAACTCAGAGGCATGACCATTCAACCAATACCAGCCCATGTGTATATATACCATCACAAATGTCATTATAAATCAATCAATCGTCTACATTATTCATTATATTTATATATTTTTTCCTATATGAATTTATGTTGTATCTCTTTTTATGTTGGATATCATTGGCAAGAAATCTATGTTCTGATCTAGCTTTTGGCCACCAATTTCTATAAGACCTTGTCCAATCCAAATTTTGGCAACTTGCATTACTTCAAATTTTCTCTAACCCAATTTTTTGACAAGAAATTGGTGTTTGGCCATTTATAATTCAAAAAAAAATTGTGAAGATCACATCACTGCCAAACCATAAGCATAGAAAGAACAAACAAAGAAAACAACAAACAATCTTTCTTATCATGGATATCTCCATATCAAGGTTGCAAGACCATCTCCCCCCGGGTTCAAGAGGCAGATTCGTGTCCCGGATGGATCCACAAGTGGAACCGTGGTTCCGCCTCTTTTTTTGCAGTTCTTGTACTTTCCGAACCCTGACAATTCCAAATTGCGGTTATACAAGCCTGATCTGCGGTTCAGCCACTCACACGGTTCTGCGGGGATATTTTTGGGAACTCTTTAACTGTTATGTGAGGAACTATCGTTCCCAGACACTATCAGGGAGCTCCCTTGATGCTCCCTAGATGCTTCTTAATGATAATGTTGACATTCTCCTTTATCTTTCATTTTCATCCATTTACTTAAACTTTTAACATTACCATGAAATGACTCAAGATGTTCGAGAGTGGTTTCAAACTTGTCGAATTTCATATGAAGAAAACAGAATTTCACATCCCGTTCAAAATTCAACAATAATCACAGTTTTCAGGATTTCAGGATCAATGGGATTGTGGTATTTCAATAGATTATATCATGTATGAGGGTATGTGATTGGCAATTAATTAAAAGCACCAAGCCCCATTTTGTGCAACATTGCTCCATACTAAATTAATATTGCCCATTTCATACAACATCTACTTGTTGTAATTCCTTTTAATGATTGCTCAAGTGAGCTTTGAAAAATGCCTTCAATATCTTGCTCGTGTACTTTATGCAGATTAGCAATAAAGCCATTCATTATTGAATCTAGGAAAAATATTCCAATCCATTCTTGTGAAAATTGAAACAAAAGTTGACCCATAGTTCAAGTGCAATTTGAAATAAAGTTGACATTTCATTCTATCACTCTACGCCTCCAATCAAAATCTATAATTAGTTTAAGAAACATATCTACATGTATTGCAGCACAATTCATGGTGTAAAAAACAACTCAATTATCTCATCCACCTTGTTAACCATAATAGAGAAAACCAATAAATCTCAAGCCCTAGCATCTACTATTTTGTCAAAAAAAAGCAGTCCATACGCCTACCCTTGAATGAAGCAAATGTGGAAGCAAAATGCAAAATACACCTTCAAATATATTTAAACAATACAGAGATAAAAGAATCAACTCACTTGACACTTTCCCTGAAGTTTGTGAAAATGATAACTCTTGAATTCCCAGGATCATTAGACTCTGTTTCAAATGAATACATGTGCATTTCTTAATTCAACAAATAATACCATCAAATAACATGCAAAAGAGCACATAGCTATTCCAACATAGACATGTCAACATGTTCATGATAAACAAAGTACTATTAAAGTCAAAACCTATTAGGCAGATGAAAAACATGATTAATAGAAAAATAAATAAAAATTAAAAAAGACTTAATCAATTGGAAATTATCGATGGTACATTCTCCGATCAATTAGAGAATTTTCACTTTAGTAGTACATTCATAACTTACATTTTTGGCCTGAATCAATTGAAAATGATTTATTGAAAGTTCTCTTGCATTTTTGTTAACATTCATTTCAAAATCATAGATAAACTGTCCAAGCATTCACACATTTACTTCTCTTTCATTCTTCTCACCTGCAATGTTTACTTTGATCCTTTTATGTGACAAATCAAACATATAACCTCATATTTGGAACCTAAATATCAATTGAACTCTCAAGCAGATTCCCTTATGTTACAATAAAATTGACTTACGTAATATCACAGCATCTATATGGAGAATACAATTTGATCAACATTTTCAATCATGATTTGGGTTTGAGCTGGTCGAAAAAAATCCATCAACACAACTCAACTCTTAATATGATATCAAATTTAAGAAAATCACTCCTCATGAAGGATAATATGACTCTACTAAGATACAAGTGTTGATATAGATATCCTTTACGTTACATTAAATTGACTTGCATAATATCAGAGAATCTGTGTGGAAAATACAATGTGAGCTACATTGTATAGCTATACAAATGTTGATATAGTTAAAGGTACACAGAAGGATATGTGATCAGATTTAGTCGCTTGATCCTAGTGAACTTAATCAACATATGTATTATCTCTACATTTTACAATATTTATTTTTATATAGACAATTTGGTCAAGCATGACCACTAACCTACTTTTTTATTTGTTTATATACAACACTCTGAGAACATGTCAATTATTATCTCTCCATTAATCTTGCACTTTCATACATTAATTTTAAATTGTATAGCATGTACTAACAATGTTCATATCAATACTAGCATGTCACCATTCTGGAACTTTTGGGATGTGATACAGCTAGACATAAACATGTATAAAAATTGATACGATATATACATGACCATGTTAAATTTGCTCGATATCACAGATACTTTCTTCCTATTACAACCTTTTCTTCGTAGCATTCTCTTGCTCCCATCAAGAAAGCCAATAATATCATTAAGCGATATGCTCGTCCTTCCTTTTATAGAATGAGCTACAATTAGGTTAGAACCCTAACTAAGAACAAGGACCACAAATGGAGATTGGGTTGACTAGTAGAGCACTCTACATGTGCCAAGTAGCTAGACACGTGCCCACAACCACTATCTTCCCCCCACAACATACTTTTATGCAATGTAATATTCCTAATGGAAATTTACAATGATAAACAAAGCAAGCATAGTAAAAAACACACAAAAACTGCGTTGAATTGAGCCATTTTATTAATATAAATGTTGGGTACAAAGGTAACATCAGAAAAGCATGCACCTGTGCTTGCCCAAGGCAAGCTAACAAAGCCCAGGTGATGAAACCAGCTGCTCTAACATGCAATGTGGCTGTCCCCAACAATCTCTGCACTGACCCACTGAAAACCTGCACTTGTACCTGCGAACAATGGTTGCTAGGGCCTCCTCCGGTGCTCAGAAAATTCCGAGAAATTAACCCCGAACTCTCCTCCAATAACCCACGAAGGAATTGGCCAAATGTTGAACTCGAAACTTCTGCACAATTTTCCCCTAGCTCCTCCAGTTGTTGGCTGAGTTGGGACCCATGCTTGATAACTCAGATCTGCCTAGAAATTTCTGCCAAATTATTTTTGAGATCCTTGTCAAAAACCCAGAAAGGGATTATTCTAGTTTTGACTCTCCAAAATTGTCCCCAAAATGCTTGGCCCTCCTCCACAAGCAGAAATTGTTACCTGTAGCAAATGTTTGGCTTGCTGCTCCACCAAAATGCTGGAAAATCCCCCACTATCTCCCCCAATCTAATCCAAACAACCCTAGCTCCTCAATCCCTTTCACAAGCCACCCCACACTTCGGTCCCTCGAAAGATTGCACAGTTCCTAAGCAAGATGACGCAAACCCCTACTCTAGAAATTCGTACTACTGTGGAAATACCTCCTGCTCCTGTAAATCCTTCTCTTTTGCCTGGAAATTTGTCAAGGAATGCTTCAGCAATAGTGTAGCCCCTATCTCCGACACTGCTCTCCAACAAGAACTATGTGGCTCCTTCCCTGCGTCCCAGCTGAACCAAAAAAAATGATGGTATCTACGTGGTATCCTCCCAGTTACCAAAGATGAGTGGAATTTTCCTCCCTAAGGTGGCACTCATGGTCTATCGAAGAAGAGGGTAAGATTTCCCCTTGGAAGCCTCTAGTGTTGAACAACACCTGTGACTCAACTGAACAACTTGAACAACAATGTGTAAAATGACAAATTATCAAAAGGTACTCAATGATGCCTTCAACCCTATATTTAAAATTGTTGCTTCACCTTTTATTGCGGGTCCCCCGTCCAAATATTTTGATCACGTTTCCACAAAATCGATTTTCCCTTGAGGGGTGGGACCCACACTCCACTAAGGATGAGATTTTTTATTTTCCCCAAGTCCCATGTACCAAAAATGTCTCCAATGCCCAAATTACAAAATTGTGTTATGCTTAGCACTCCCCCAATAAATTATGTTAATCCTGTTAAATGAAAAATCAAAATTGGGGATATTATAGTCCTCCCCACCAAAAATTGTTTGTCCTCACGCAATGCCTAAACAAGCATCCTCTCAAGCTGTTGATCCCCGTTATCACTGCAAAATATGCCAGGATCACAAATGTGCACCTGAATTGTCCTTGACCTCTGCATTGTCATGTCATTAGGGAATCCCTCAATACCAGGATCCCAAGCCATCTTGTCCAACATGAAGCTCCCCTTGCCCCACTCATTATCTTGCCAGGCATAAGTACCAGAAGCCCTCTGCATACGATCAATGAGTAGTGAATTATGATAATATGGCACTGTGTCCCATTCCTCATGAAGCTTCCCTACCAAGTAGTCCACCTCATACTCTACTAGTTACCACTGTAATATTCCAAATTCGAATTTAATAGCTAATACCAAACAACGAACTAGGAACAGTAAATAAACTAGAACTCATACACAATAATTAAAACACCAAAATGTCTAGCAACACAATCTGAGTCATTTTATTAACTTTATGATAAAAGAATCCATAAAATGAGTTGAAGTTTTGGAACCTGGGCTTGATATGCAAGCTATTGAAACCCCATGTAGTAAAACTCTGATCTAGAGGAAATATTGGCCCAAACAGGTACTGCGCACTACCCAGAAAATTACTACTACTACTGTTGGAATGGGACTGAAGATTTTCCCACGAAGAATGCTCAGATCACCTTGATATTGCAGCCACGAACTATCTTGCTGAAAGTGCATCATGCATCTCCCTCGCAATCACCTCCCCACGTGTGAGCCCAGGGTGGAACACATGCTACCACGGCAGTAAACCATGCCATCTCTAAGCCTGTATCTGTCGGCCCATGGACCCACCAAATGTCTCAACTGGAGTATCTCCCTCCTGCCCATGACACATCATGTCCCGTTCAACTGCCTAGGGTGAGCCCCCCATGTCCTGTTTCCTGTACTGAGAGCATCAAGGGGCAGCAACCAAAAGCTCTGTTGCAATAAGCAATACTGGAGAGTGATGGGTGGGTAGGTCCCCAAGGGTATGATCAAGAATCTGTCAGGATACTATAGATTAATCCTAGGGACGTCCATTTCTCCACCTCGGATCTGTTGATAACCCAATTGAAGATTTGTCTCCGCTAAACATGTAGTCCCAGATGCTCAACAACGTCCTCATCCATCCAAGGTGAGTTACTCCTAATGGTACATCTAATGTCCCAACCCATAAGTCTGTTGAGTTCTCTTGTGTGATGGGGTAACATCGGATGTGCTCTAGCTAACAAAATTTGTGGAGGGACTAGAGTACATGAGATCTCCAATACCCAGAAAGGGATTTGGGAAATTACGTCCGGTTTGAGAGATAATTAATTAATTAATAATTTTAATTAAGGACCCTAAGTCTATCTTAAGGAAAATTAAATTATTAAAGGCAATTAATTAAAGCATGTGATGAAATTGTCTTAAGTCACACGGATCAAACTTTCTTTTAATCTTAGCCATTGATTTTTAGATCTGATCATGGTTGTTGGTTTCCCAACGAGAAGAGTATAAAGGAAAGGCTTAGGGTCATTTGGAGGAGATACACAGAGGCAGAGCACTAAAGCTAAGTTGGAATTCTAGGGTGTGGTTGGCAAAGAATTTCCGAAAGTGTTTCACCTACAAAGAGGGGGGTTTAGGCAGAGGGGATGGTCAAATCCCAGTGCCTCGAATCAGCAAGAGGCAGAGAGCAGCATCCAGAGGCAGCGCAGAGAAGGAGAGACAGCAACAACAGAGAGGGAAGCAATTGCGCAGTGCAGGGGCAGCTTCAACGACGCAATCCCTGATAGGGCAACACTGGTCAGATGGGGACCCATCTGGGTTACGCAAAGACCCTCAGGGGCAGCGTAGGGTCTGTGTCACCCATTCTGGGGGTTACGCAGCCCTCTCCAGGCCAGCACAGAGGCAGGCAGAGGCTGCAGAGGCTAACGCACGGGCTTCAGGGGCGGCACTGGGGTTATTAGGGCCAAGAGCTGGCTGAGTCTTGTAAATCCCGATTAAGGGTGTGGATCAGTCAACGTTTTGACTTCAGAACAGCAGGTTAGCTGCATATCTATATTTTTCTCTGTCGGGTTTACCAGTGTGGTACCCAGATTTGTTGTATTTAGAAAACTCTTAATAATACAAACCCTCAGGCATCCAGAAGACCAATTTTCCTGCATTGGGTTTTTCCAGGGTTTATTGTCCAGAAAATATTTTGTCACTTTGTCTATGTGTGCATGTACCTTTTTTGTTTTAGATCTGAATCAATGAAAGTCTGTTATGTGTTTACTTCGATGTTAATCTGAATATTTCAGCATTAATAACTTGTTTAAGTAGGAGAAGTATAACCATATCTAACAGTAGATTTCTGCATAAGTAACATTCAGAAATTTTCACAAAGTCTCCTTGGAGGCAAAGCCTGAAGAGTTCGCGGTGCTGCTCCAAATGCCACTGCATACCACTGAGTATCCTTGTACCCAATGCGATGTGAGTCGCTACTCCTACTCCACAGCGCAATCCAACACACTACAGTGTTGATTTTTGGGTAGCATCGGATGTGCTCTAGCTCCAAAATTTTGTGGAGGGGCTAGAACACATCAGATCTCCAAGACCCAGAAACCGTTTGGAGAAACTCCGCCCAGAGTGCATGTTATTCAAATAAATAATTATTTTAATGGAACCTAAGTTAAAACTTAAGAAATTAAAATAAGTAAAGTGAATTAATGTAAATGTGGGTGAGAAGCTTCCAAGTGATGAGGATCAAGTATGTTTTAATCTTAGCCTTTGATTAAAGATTTGATCACGGTCGTTGATTCCTCAACAGGAAAATTATAAAGGAAGGCTGGAGAGTCAGCTGGAGAACACACACAGAGTGAATCTGGAGATCCAATTCTTCTGATGGAGCAGTGCTCTGACGAAGATAAGATCTAAGTGATTTAGTGCAGTGGGGCAGAAACAGTTATTGGTCAGAGGACTAAGAGTACACAACAGAGAGGCAGCAGAGGACGCAACGTAGCCACCAAGAGAGGTGACCCAGTCCCCAGAAGTGGTGACGTAGGCCCACGCAGGGACTGCACAATGTTTCCAAGGGGCAATCTGAGTTTTGCTAGACATCGAGGTTTCTAAGCCGAGAGGGCGGAAACTTGATTTTCCGAGAGGCAGATCGATTCAAAGAAGAGGTGGCGCAGTCCTTAGCCATCCCCACGCAAGCCTACACATCTATTGCGCAGAGGCAATGCAGAGGGAGCTGGGGTTTCGCTAGTTCAGATACGGATCAGTCGGGACTTGCAGTGTGAGGTAAAACTTACTATTTTTGTCTGTCGTGAAATCTCTGTACTGGATCGCCAACATCGCATCAAGAGATTGTACTTAGAAAGTTGTTGCTTAATAACAAAAACCCTGAGATCTGTTGCACTGATTGTCCTGCATTGGGTTTTTCCGGGAATGTTTAGTCCAAAAATAAGTGTGTCCTTTATGTGAATGTCTCATCTTATTTTTTCCGTACTTCATATGTATATTGGTGTAGGTTGTAGTGTATTTGCATTAATATTTAGTGAAATTTTTTGTAAATAACTAGTGAATTGAAAAACACAAGTAGGAAATGAAAATCAATTTTGCTTGTTAGATTCAGAAATTTTCACATAGTATTAGAGCCATCGCAAGCCAAGGAGCACTAAAGCGATCAGCGAAAGGACAAAAGAAAGTCTGTTGCACGAAAGTAGTTGTCCCAAGAGACAGCGCAATTGTTAATTTTGGACAACTACGTCCAAACTCCATGTTGTGATGCTCAGATGAAGATGCCAATATTTTTATTGGACTCCTCTTTTGGAGAGGCGCAAGATCGATCTAAAGATCATCTTGATCCAATGAGCAGAACATTTATTTTGAACTAATTTCACTTATGTGCAAGGTCGACCAGAATTGTAATGTAGGCTTGAAGCCCCAACAGATGTGTCACACACCCTCACTGATCGATATATGTAGGTCAACGTTGGAGGTCATTTTCATCATCACTCATCACACATTCTCTCTCATCATCTGATTGGTTCGATCATCATCTTGGAGGCTATTCTTCTCTCACACGTGGGAAATTGCAGCAAAGGGTTTTCTGGTTTTGACCTAAGGTTTTCAGCGCATATTTGACCAGCGTTGACTTTGGTAAACGCATGGTCAAACTGACCCCAAACTCTCCCAAAATTTGATTTCTGCAGACCGCATTTTTTGGCAAAGAAATCGAGGCTAAACGTTGACTTTGACCGAGATGCGTTGACTTTTGCTATTTTTTTGCATTGTCTGTTGACTGGACAGCGTTGACTTTTGTTGACTTTGGGTTGACTGGTATAGAGCTATCCGAGAGGGTTGTGTGACACATTCTGGTTGGCTGACCGTGTAGAGACTTTGCTGGTTGAAGCATCCTGATGACCACATAACGCACCACAACACATATATTTTGCTGATCAAGTTGAGTGTATTTTTGGCTTCTCTTCTGTCGATCTATTGGTATGTTCTATCAGCATTTTACTTTCTTGTTTATGTGATTGCTATTTGCTATCAGGTAAAAGAGTAAAGTTGCATCAAGCATAGAACATCTACGAAAATTTACATGGTATCAGAGTTGAGGTGAAGACAAAGCCCAAGTTTGTAGCAATCACCAAAGAAGAGCATTTGTCAAGGACCCATCGATACCTCAAACTATAATGGCTTCAAAGTTGATGACAAGTTGACTGGGAAGGAATACTTCCATGCCAGGAAGATGACTTTGGATCTAATGTTTGAAGACCAAGTTGTCATGGAATATGTGTAGGGTAAAATCCAAGAGCCTCCATCATCTGCACCTGCTACCACCAAGTCAAAATATAAGAAGGGGGAAATCAAAGCAAAGGTGATCATCTGGGATTCCATCCATAAGAGTCTGGTTGCCTACATCTCTGAGCTGCACACATCCAAGGAGATGTACGATCAGTTGGTCAATATGTTCAGGGCCAACAATTCAAATCAAGTCCTTTTCTTTAAGAACCAATTGAAGAATCTTAAGAAAGGCAGGGATGAATTCGTTCAATCTTATTTTATGAAGTTGACCGAAATTAAAAATAATCTTCTGGCCATTAGGGAAACAACAGCTGATCGAGAAATGGTTCTCACCGCACTTGGAGGTTTCTCCTCTGAATGGCATGTATTCAATACTACCATTCTCAATATCAATGTGATACCTGATTTTGACGAAGTATTATCGAGATGCATACAAGAAGAGACAAGAATGAAGGGATATGAAAATGAAGGTAATGTCGCCTTCACTGCTCGTGCTAATAAGAAGAACAATGGCGGTACGAGGAACAAAGGAGGAGGAGGGGCCCAAGGAAAGAAAGGAAAATGTTACATGTGTCACAAGACCAACCACTATGCTAGAGAATGCCCTTATAAGAAGGATTCTCCTGGGGATGATGACAACAACAACAATCGGAGGAATGGCAATCAAAGGAACAACAGGTTCAAAGGAAAGAGGAAGGCTCCCTTTGGTCGCAATGGACATGCGCAACCTTTCAAAAGGTTGAGAAATTCTAGGTATAAGGAATCTAATGTTGTCGATGATAAAAGAAATGAATTCATTCTTATATCTGCCATCTCTGTTGCATCTCCACCCGACACTATGGATGTCTGGTTAAATGATAGTGGTGCCTCAAGGCACCTCACTGGGTTCAAGGAAGCACTTTTTGATCTAGTTGAGAAGGATGTTAATCTGAAAATTATCCTTGGAGATAATGCCACTTATCCCATGAAAGGGACTAGGACTGTGACCCTCCTCTTGTCTCAAGGTCAAGTCCTCCGTTTGCAAGATGTACTACATGTACCTAATTTGAAGAAGAACCTTGTGTCTATCTCGACCATGGAAGACAAAGGTTTCAATATAGCATTCGTCGATGGGAAGGTACGCATCTGGAAGAAAATTTTGAAGGAAGCTATCATGATTGAGTTTAGAGTTGATACACTCTACCAGGTTGGAGGAACTACACTGGAAGCGATGACATGTGATACTATTCGACAAACTGAACTATGGCATCGGAGGTTTGGACACCTTCATTACAAAGACCTTCCGGAAGCAAGGAAGGTGGTGACAGGGATGCCCGAATTCAAAAATGATCATGAAGGTGTATGTCAGGGTTGTGTCAAAGGAAGCATACAAGGGGACCTTTCCCCTTTCATGTGGTTTCGTACTTTCAAAGCCTTGGTGGAAAATCAAACAAGGAAGAAGACCAAGATTTTGAAGACCAATAATGGCACTGAATATGAGACGAACAAGTTCAATAAATTTTGCAAAGAAGTTGGCATCAAGAGGGAGACCACAACCGTATATACTCCTGAGCAAAATGGCATTGGTGAAAGAAAGAATAAGACCATTATGGAAGTTGCCCATGCCATGCTATGTGACCAAGGTCTTCTGAAGTTTCTGTGGGGAGAAGTTGCGAACACTGCCATGTACATAAAAAATCGATGCCCGCATTCCACTCTGGACTCCAAAACTCCCGAAGAGGTTTTCTCTGGTAAGAAACCTGATGTCTCACATTTTAAATTTTTTGGTTGCCCCGTTTATTTTCATGTGCCAAAAGAGAAGAGGAGCAAAATGGATGCTTCTGCTAAGAAGGGAATGTTTGTGGGCTACAATGAAACTTCGAAGGCTTATAGAGTCTATGTGCCTGGTCAAAGAGAAGTGGTGATTTGCCACGATGTTACCTTTGATGAAGATGCTTCCCTCAGGAAAGTGATAAATCTTTCGAGCTCTGAGGAAGATCATGAAGTAAGGTCTAGGAATCAGGAAGAACTGAAGCATGAGATGATGCTCGATGCTGAAGGACCGATGGACCCCATTGATCCACCTCCTTCAATGAAGAGAAGAACCTCATGACTCCAAGATACTCTCGAAGATGTTGAGAGACATATGGCCCCAAGGGAGACATTCCGTGAAAGCAAGAAGCTGAATAGATACCAAGGGTATCTATTCAGCCATGAGTACAAATGTACAATCCGAGCTTAGATCTTTTGAAGAAATCGTAAAGCATCAAGTCTGGAAGGATGCTATGCACGAAGATTACGAGTCCATTATGAAAAATGATGTCTGGGATGTGGTTCCGAGACCGAAGGACAAAGCTGTTGTCACCTCGAAATGGCTCTATAAGATCAAGCATGGATCTGATGGTAGTGCTGAAAATTTCAAGGCAAGATTCATTTTGCGAGGCTTCTCTGAAAAGGAAGGCATAGACTATGATGATATATTTGCACCTGTGGCCCGATATACCACTATCTGATCTACCATAGCCCTTGTTGCTACACAAGGATGGAATCTCAATCAGATGGATGTGAATACCGCCTTTCTGCATGGCTCGATAAAGGAAGAGGTGCATGTGGAACAACCTCTAGGGTTCGAAGTCCAAGATAGAGACACCCATGTATGCAAGTTGAAGAAAGCCCTCTATGGGTTGATGCAAGCCCCCAGGGCTTGGTACGAGAGGATAGATAGCTACTTGATGAAGTTGCGCTTCACTCATAGTAATGCTCATCCGAACCTTTACTTCAAGGTTGATAGAGAAAAGCCTCTCATTCTTATGATGTATGTGGATGATCTCTTCGTAACAGGTGCTAACCCTCTCATTCATCAGTGTAAGAGGGAGCTTGCTTCTGAGTTCAAGATGAAAGACCTAAGACTGATGCATTACTTCCTAGGACTGGAGGAAAATATATTGTGAAGTTGTTGGAAAGATTTGGAATGGTGGACTGTAAGTTTGTGTCGACATCGATGGAGCTCAACTTTAAGTAGTTGAGTGGCAGCATTGATGGGCCCGTGCTAGCAAATCCTACTGAGTATCGTCAACTCGTAGGGGGCCCTGATGTTCTTAGTGAACACCCGTCCGGACGTATGTTTTGCAGTGAACACTTTGAGTCAACACTTGGTTGATCCTCATCACATTCACTGGGTTGGTGCCAAGAATCTGTTGAGATATCTTCGGGGCATGATAAACCATGGGCTGAGATACACTGCCAGGAGCGTGAGACAACATGGATATACTGATGTCGTTTGGGCTAGCAGTGTGGTGGATCGCAAGAACACATCTGGATGTTGCTTCTCACTTGGGTCTGCTTCGATATCTTGGATGAGCAAGAAGCAGAAGTCGGTGGCTTTAAGCACCGCAGAGGTCGAATACATTGCAGCAAGTATGGCTTGTTGTGAAGCAGTTTGGTTGCAAAATCTCTTCAGTGAGTTGTTCGAACATGTGCTAGATACCACCATTATCCTTTGTGATAACCAAAGTGGGATAAGCGAAATCGAAGCGCGTGATCATGGACGGAGTTAAGGATCATGCAATCCCACATATAGCTGATAAGAACACAGCAAGAGAAATGTGTGTGGCCTTGACCACATTGTACGAGGGATCTTCCATCTAGTGGAAGATGTTTCTTGAGAATCAACTGAGATTGTTTGAGATGCAGAAGCGAGAAGAAATTGATCCCTTCCTTATCAAATTGCAAGGGATCTGAGATCAGCTGGCTTCCGTAGGGGCTACAGCAGATGTTGGATTTATCGTCACGACTGCCCTGAATGTAGTCACTGAAGACTGGGAAACTTTTGTCCAAAGCATTTTGGGCAGGGCTACTCTTCCTAGCTGGGAAGAGATGTGGGCAACTCTTTGACAAGAAGAGGTTAGACGGTGGACCAAGGCGAGAAGCAGCCTTAAAGGGATCAAAGTCAAGAAGGAGGAAGAGGCAGCTCTCACATCAAAGGGGTAGCAAGGGCAGCAGAGACGGAAGAAAAATAAGCTCTCGAAAGTCGGATGCTTCAGATGTGGAGAAATGGGACATTTAGCCACGCAGTGCCCTCTTAAGAAGAAGGGCAAAAAAGAGACGTTTGACTCGAAGGTTGCTTCAGCTCAAGCTGATGAGGAGGAGGATGATGGACGCGCCATGAATGCTCATGCACCTCTAAAGAAGAGGTGGGGCAATATGGAGCAGTAATTGGAGCTACAAAAATTTGGGAGGGCAGGATCCTTGAGGTGCCCAAACTCTCGGATCACATACGTCTACGGGAACCCTTAATGACAGTAGTAGAATAACGGGAGTCAGTTGGTGCGGGGGATGATGGAGCAACAGTGGCAGAGCTAGAGTGCCAAATTCTGAAGCAGCGCAGCAGCATCAAAGGATCAACACAAATTAGCAGCAAAGGAAGCTTTAGCATCGAGGTGCATCCAGACTTACTAGTATGTCAAAATTTGGGATGTCTTTCAGTTTCTTAACTCTTAGCAATTGACTTGCAATGCAGCAATTAGCAGTAGCAGTGTTATGGGCAGCATGATGCAGCATTATGAGAGGAAGTTGTAGTATAGATGCAGTAGTGACAGTGCTAAGAGTCATGGGCAGCAGTATAGATTGCAGCATCACAATGGATGAGGAGCAGTAGGTCGAGCATATGCAGCGCAGAGAACCGATGTCATGGATCAGGATGGTGTTTCTGGTGAGAAGTGTTGCTAGAGCACATTTCTCACTAAGAGGGAGCGTTGATTTTTGGGTAGCATCGGATATTCTCTAGCTCCGAAATTTTGTGGAGGGGCTAGATCACATGAGATCTCCAAGACCCAGAAATTGTTTGATAAACTCCGCCCGAAGTGCATGTTATTCAAATTATTAATTATGTTTAATGGAGCTTAAGTTAACTTAGGAAATTAAAATAATTAAAGTGAATTAATGTAAATGTGGGTGACAAGATTCTAAGTGACGAGGATCAAGTCTGTGTTAACCTTAGCCGTTGATTAAAGGTTTGATCACGGTCGTTGATTCCTCAACAGGAAAAGTATGAAGGAAGGCTTGAGGGTCAGATGGAGGACACACAAAGAGTGAATTTGGAGATCGAATTCTTCTAACGGAGCAGTGCTCAAAAGAAGATAAGATCTAAGTGATTCGGTGTAGTGAGGGGCTAAAGCAGTTATTGGTTGGAGGACCAAGAGTACACAGCAGAGAGGCAGCAGAGACAGCAGAGGAAGTAGTGAATCCACTAGGAGAGGTGACGCAGTCCCCAAAAGGGGTGACACAAGCCCACGCAGGGGCTGCACAGTGTTTCCAAGGGACAGTCTGAGTTTTGCTGGAGATCGGGGTTTCTGAGCAGGGAGGGCTGAAATTTGATTTTCCGAGAGGCAGATCGATTTAGAGAAGAGGTAACGCAGTCCTTATCCATCCCCACACAGACCTACGCATCTACTGTGCAGAGGGAGCTGGGGTTTCAACAGTTCACATCCAAATCAATCGAACTTGCAGTGTGAGGTAAAACCCACTATTTTTTGTTTGTCGTGAATTCTTTTTACTGGATGGCCAGCAAGGCATCCATAGATTGTACTCAGAAAACTGTTGCTTAATAATAAAAATCCTCAGACATGCTGCACCGATTTTCACGCAATGGGTTTTTTCCGAGGACGTTTAGTGCAAAAATAGGTGTGTCCTTTAAGTGATTGTCTCATTTTATTTTTCAGTACTTAAACTGTATATTGGTGTAGGTTGCAGTGTATTTGCATTAATATTTACTGAAGAACACAAGTAGGAAATGCAAATCAATTAGTTGCAGTAGGATTTTTGCTTGTTACATTCAGAAATCTTCACATACATCACACCACAATGCACCTCCATGTCCACCTCCCAACCACTACTCAACGTTGGATGCTCCTACCCATCCCTGCACGTTATGGCGTAAAGTTGTGGCAGTTCGCTTTGGCCTGCACCTAACTGACATCATCACGCCCACTGTCACATCACTATATCCTCTAGTGAATGGATCACAATAACCTCAGATAAGTGGACCTAGCCTCTTGATCCTCCCTAGGAGATCTAACATACGAATCTCCCTATGTACCTGTGGGGGTGTCCCTACGATGCTGCTCCTCGGTGACCATTGTGCCCCATACATCCATGGGAAATCCTCATCTCCATACAAGGAACTATCTGGTGGCATGTTGATGCCACCTCTTTTAACAGCCTCGGGCAAAGGTACACTAATCATCCTATGCCCCCACACACGGCCAACATGCCAAGGAAACTCATGGACTCTACATGTTCCTCTGTCAACTCGACCTGACATGGGTGTTGTCTAAAACTCTGGTGGAAATATGAAAATGGGTGTCAGTCCAGTCACTGGATCCACCATCCTGCTACTACCCTGAGTGACCCAATCCATGGAGTAGTGGGGAGTCCCACCTGGGTCCCAACAATGATCCATTCGTCAAGCCCCTCTGGAAAACCACAACCCCTGCCAAACTATTCCCCTAACTGTGGATGTATCCAAAAACCTAGTCATCCCTATCAACTACCAACTCAATACCTCGTGCCACCTTACCCCATGCAAGGGATAAAATGTAAGAGTCCCCAAGTTAGAGCAAGTTCGTCATGCGATTGTTGCACCCTACACAACCGATGTTTCATCGTCTCACTGGCCTGGTCATCATATACAACATGTCTAGGAAACCCCGTTGATTTTTGTAGCATCAGAAGTGCTCTAAGCCCCAATTTTTTGGAAAGGCTTAGGCACTGGTATTCTAAAGAACCCAGAAACCGTTTGTGAAAATTCCACTAAGTCTAACTTAAGGAAATTAAATAATTAAAAGGTATTAATAAAACAGAGTGAGAATGATCTAGAAAACAAAAATCAAGTCATGTTATAATCTTAGCCGTTGATTAGAGATTTAATCTTGGTCGTTGATTTCTCAACGAGAAGACTATAAAAGAAGGCTTGAGGGTCATTTGGAAAGACACACTAAGTGAATCAAGTGATCAAATTCTTCTAACGGAGCCAGTGCTCGAACGAAGATCTGATCTAAGTGATTCCAACGCAGAGAGGAGTTGTAGGAATTTACAGGGTAAGTTCCTTATATCAAACACCAAAGGTCACCGCTCACAAACAGATCACAGATCAGTACAACAGTTTTGGACGTGCTTAAAACCCTCGAAGAGGGAAACAGTCTATGGCTTGAGCCAATGCAGCCACTTCAAATAATTTATTAATATAAAGAAAGAAAATTTACATAAGCTTCTCTCATAGATGGTCACCGAACAAATGACCTTCCATGCTCTTTAAATAGAGATCATGGACCGATCGAGTGTTAAGCCACGGATCAAGTGTCGATAATACCAAGGAGAGAATGAACCGTTGGATCACTACATATCGTGATCGTCGGATTATAAGTTACAAAAGTACATTCTAAAGAAACACACTTTACCTAGCTTTACACTAGACCAAGTTATACTTAACTATTTCCTATGTGTTGGAATATCCTAACTTCCCCCCTTAAGAACAACTTCGGATAGGATTGAAGGATTTACAAAGGTGACACAATAGGAGAAGGAAGGAGGCATTAGAGCCTATCCCCCCTTAATGATAACTTTCCTGAACTCCAAGCATAGATCAAAGTTTGATAAACTTCGCTTCTGTGAGAGCCTTTGTAAAGATATCAGCAACTTGATCATTGGTTCAACAATAGTGCACTACAAGAACACAATCATGAATGAGCTTTCTGATGAAGTGCATTTGTAGCTCAATGTGTTTCAGGCGTTGATGTTGAACTAAATCTTTGCATAGTTGAATAGCACTCTTATTATCACACCAAAGTGTAGTTGGATGATGCTGACGAAGACCAAATTCAGATAGGATCTGACAAAGCCACAAGGCTTCCTAGTTGGCTTCAACAACACCATGATACTCTGCTTTTGCCGAAGAAAGAGAGATGGCATTTTGTTTCTTACAATACCATGTAATGGGTCCTGAACGAAGAGTGAATACATACCCTGCATTAGACTTTCGATCATCAAGGTCACCAGCCCAATCATAATCAGTCAAACCAACCAACAATGGAGATGCTCCTGCACTGTAATGAATGTCGAACTAAACTGTACCTCGAACATATCGAAGTATTCTTTTGGCTGCTTTCTAGTGACTTTCATGAGGCTGGTGCATAAACCGAGCAAGAAGACCAACGGCAAAGGAAAGGTCAAGACGAGTATGGGTTAGATACAAAAGTTTGCCAACAAATTGATGGTATAAGGTAGCATCAACTTCAGGGGAAGTACAAGAGACTGAAAGCTTGACTCCAGACTGAAAGGGAGAAGGGGATGGCTTACAGTGTTTCATGTGAAAGTGGCGTAGAATATCACAGGCATACTTGGACTGAGAAAGGGTAATACCTTCTTTGGATTGCAAGACTTGAAGACCAAGGAAATAATCCAAGTGTCCTAAGTCTGTCATTTTAAACATCTTTTTGAGGCTAGTCTTCACATGGTCTATATGCTTGGGATCACTACCAATAAGGATAAGATCATCAACATAAAGAACAAGGATGATTAAGGACTTACCCACTTTCTTGGTGTAGACAGTGTTTTCGGAATACCCCCCATAGCCTCTAATGCCTCCTTCCTTCTCCTATTGTGTCACCTTGGTAAATCCTTCAATCCTATCCCAAGTTGTTCTTAAGGGGGATGTTAGGATAATCCGACACATTGGAAATAGTTAAGTATAACTTGGTCTAGTGTAAAGTTAGGTAAAGTGTGTTTCTTTCGTATGTAATTTTGTAACTTATAATCCAACAGTCACGATATGTAGTGATCTGACAGTTCATTCTCTCCTCCGTATTACAGACACTTGATCTGTGGCTTAACACCCGATTGGTCCATGATCTCTATTTAAAGGGCATAGAGGGTCATTTGTTCGGTGACCATTTATGAGAGAAGTTAATGTAAATTCTCTTTCTTTATATTAATAAATTGCCTAAAGTGGATGCGTTGGCTCAGGTCATGGATTGTTTCCCTCTTCGAGGATTTTAACCACATCAAATACTAGTGTACTGCTCTGAAACCGGATTCCTTAAGGAGGGGCAAGGAATCCCGAATCCTCCGTCTCTGATACGATACGGAGGGATTCGTACCAGATTCTCTGGATTTGGCCGTATCCATACAGGGTATGTCAAATCCCAACTGTACCCTGTACGAATACGGCTGAATCCCATACAACCGGATTCGCGCAGCCAAAAAGTGCGAATTTGAGTTATAAAAATCAAATTTCTTTCATTCTTTCTCACTGGTTTTTGTTTGTGAAGTGAGCAAGGAGAAAGGGAGCTTTTCAAAGAGATTCGAGCATCCGATAAGTACACTGTCCCTCTATATTTTGCATTTAGTATGCTGTTAGTCTTTGCATGTGCATATGTTTTATATATTTGGTCATTTTTGTTTATTTTTTACAGTATTCATGGCTCAATCAAAGGCAGCAAGATAGAGGCAAAGAAAGGGGAAGAATGTCCCCATTGGGAATGCCCCTCTTGTCCCTGTTTCATCAGGGTCTGCAAGTATTCCATCTGTTGTAAGTTGGGCTGCAACAGCAGCTTCAAATGTGTAGGGAAAACAAACTCATGACCCCAATTACCCATTGCGGAAATATGTGACAAGAGAGGCAAGGGCAAGCAAAAAGGGAAAGGGAGGAGGAAATTGTTCATGGAAATGCAATATATGCAACGGCCATTTCACTTCCACATATTTCCATGTGAAAGCTCATTTGTTGGGTTTGTCAGGTTGTGGCATTAAATGTTGTACATCAATTGAATTGGCACAGAGGAAGGAATTGGAGAAAGAGCAATTTGTTGGTGCGGCAACTCTAGCATCGAAATCAAAACAAAACAAGAATGATGACCCCCTTCCATTCTTAACGAAAAGTAGCAACAAGTTCTCTTTTGAGAGTTTTAGTAGGGGGCAATCAGCAAAGAGAAAGGCAACTATAGTTCGTCTAATGGACAAGATTTTTGAAAAAAAAAAGAGGGAAGACCTTCATCTCACCATAGCATTTTTTTTCTATCAGAACTTCATATCCTTTAATGTTGCACGGTCACCTCTATTTATTGAGATGTGTTGAGCTCTTAGTCATGGAGCTCCATCAGGGTATGTGCCTCCTGGGTCAAAGAAGCTCAGAACCACATTGTTGACAAAGGCAAATAAAGAGGTGGACAAAATGTTTGAGCCTATTAAATCAGCATGGCCAACATCTAGGGTTAGCATTGTTTCCAATGGATGGACAGATGCAGCGCGCTACCCACTCATCAACTTTATGGTGTCATTCTTGAATAGTCCAGTTTTCTTGAAAGCAGAGGATGCACTTGGACATTACAAAGATGCACAATATATGGGTGAGTTATTTATTAAAATTATTGAAGATGTAGGTATCGATTCTTGTGTGCAAGTCATTACTGATAATGCACCTGTTTGCAAGGTTGTTGGCATGATTGTGGAAGAAAAATATCCACAAATATTTTGGACACCTTGCATTGTCCATTCATTGAAATTGGCACTGAAATCTATTGCCTCTTATGTGCTTTGGATTGGAGCCATTGTTGAGGATGCACGGCATATCCGCAACTTTATACAAAACCATACAAATGCCCTCACTATCTAGAAGGAGTACAGCAATCTATCATTGTTGAAGATTGCGGATACACAGTTTGCCTCTTCATTCATCATGTTGAAGAGGTTGAGGGAGGTGAAGACCGCTCTAGGGGCCATGGTTATTTCAAAATTTTGGACTTTTTGGAGAAATACGGATCAAGCAGCCTCAAAGAAAGTGAAGGACACAATGTTGGATGATCTATAGTGGGAGAAGGTAGATCTAGTTATTCAGATCATGGAGCCTATCATTTCCTTGCTTCGATTTGCAGATACAGACCAACCCATCCTAGGAGAGGTTTATGAGGGATGTGATTCCATGATTGAGTCTGTGAGGACCATTATTTTACAGAGTCAGTGCCCAGAGTATAAGACATCACCAGAGGCCTTCTTCACCAGCTTACAGGATACTCTTGTCAGCAGATGGGACAAGAATTGCACACCTTTACATTGTTTGGCTCACTCCTTGAACCCAAAATACTACAGCCATGAGTGGCTGAATGGTGGACCTTCCCGCAGATTCCCTCCTCACATGGATTGTGAAATCTCACAGGGGAGGAAAGATGCATTGAGGAGGATTTTTCAGGAGAGGGCATCCCTTGATGAGGTGGAGGATGCCTTTGCAGATTTTTCCACTAGCATTGGGCGATTTGCAAGCTATGATGTGATTCGAGACAGGGGGCTAAGAAGCCCCATTCTTGGTGGGCAACTCATGGGGCAACAAGCCCTCCTCTATAGCAGTTAGCCATGAGGCTCCTCTCTCAGGTGACTTCATCCTCTTGTTGCGAGAGGAATTGGAGCACATATGGGAATTTGTATAGTGTGAAGAAGAGCAGGCTTGAGCAGTCCAGGGCAGAGACAATGGTGTATGTGCACACCAACCCTCGTCTCATTTACAGGCAGAGAGAGGATTGGTTGAAGGGAAAGACAAAGATGTGGGATGTCTTTCCTGATTATATGGGTTTGGACAGAAGTGTTGAGTTGGCATTGGCCAACTTGGATCTCAATGTGCTAGTGCTAGAGCCTGTCACATTTGATGATGCCGATACAGTAGAGGCGTCATCCTCCACACCAACAGATGCAGAGATGATAGAGGAGGATGCAGCAGAGGAGAGCAGTGGTGAGCATCATGATCAGGATGAGGACAGTGAAGTTGATTATGATGATGAAGATTGATGACTCATTGACTCTGACTCATTGAGGCTTCAGGCTTGTAGTCTTGTAGACTGTAGTTTTTTTGTATTTTCTATTTCTATTTTCCATTGGTAGTGTACTTATGTAACACATTTTGATTTTGATAACTTAATGAGAAAACTACAGTGTCTTACTATCTTGTCTTTCTGAGTAAATTTGACAATTGTATGATGTATCAATGTATCAAATTTCAATGTATCATGGATGAGTATCTAAGATCTTAAATCTATGGTTCAATCAATGAATTTGTATGAATTTGTGTAAAAAATATCTAATTTTTAAATATATATAGTTTTTTAATAAAATAATATATAACGTATCGTATCCCGGAAGTGTCCTGTTCCAGGGGTCACCGTATCCCAAATCTTATTCTCGAATCCTCGTATCCATCGAATCCTGAATCCCCATATCAGGTGACTTAGGTGTACTGATATGCGATCTGTTTGTGAGCGGTGACCTTTGGTGTTTGATCTAAGGATCCTACCCTGTAAATTCCTACATGGTATCAGAGTAGTTTGAGGGTCGCATCCGTTGTTGATCCAAATCCGAAGCCGATTTGACTGCATGTGACTTTCGTTTTCCAAATCTACTGTTTCTAACCACCTTCGGGCTGGGAGAACTGCTCTATTGTAACCGAAGTCTCTATTCTAGTGAGGAACCCCTTTCGTTTCATGCGAAAAGGTTTTTGGTTGCCCTAGTTGTGTCATTTTAGATCTAGACGTATAAAGTAATTTTTTTGCAGTTATATTTATTTATCCCTCTATTTATTTCAGTCCATAGTTTTTTTATTACCGGATCTATACCCTCTTCTCTGTGTATGCTTGTTGCTATGCGCCCTGTGCTAGTGAGGGGAAGATCAGCGAGGGATTATTCAGATTCGAAGCCGAGAATACATAGGCAGAGAGGCAGATTCGTACCAAACAACACAGAGACCCAGCAAGAGAGACACACCCCAGCCAAGAGAGAGGCAGCACAGAGGCTGACGCAGGCCCTTCAGGGTGACGCAAAGGCAGCACTAAGCCCAGAAGGGTGACGCAGGAGCAGCCTATGCTACGCAGAGGCTCAAGCAAGGACGCAGAGCTGACGCGATGTCGAGAGAGGGAGTGTTGGGGTTTCCACTGGGCCAAAAAGGGCTCGTATTCAACAGATCCAGAAGGTGTAAAGCCTCAGCTGAATCAGCCATATTTTCTATCTCCGAGCAATAGAGGTACATCTGTCATGATTTCTCTGTTGGGAAAACCACTACTGGTGCCCTTGATTGTATTCAGACATTCTACATAATAATAAAACCCTCTAAGAGTTGTTGCACTGGTTTTCCCACATTGGGTTTTTCTGGGGACATTGTCCAAAAAATAGTGTGTCCTTTGTCATGTATGCTTTATTGCTCAATACTTGATCTGTATGTATGTGTAGATTTGCAGAGTCTTTACTTCGCTATTTTCAGAATATTTCTGAAAATAGCTTGTATAATTAAAAACACAAGTAGGATAAGTAAACAAGATTTCTGCAGTAGAAATTATGTTAAGTAGTTTCAAAAATTTTCACAATCTCATGGTCTTAGAGATCAGGATCGGTTGGAGAGTTCCTCCAACTACGTAGTGTGGAAGGAAAGGATCCAATTCCTTCTGGATGAATATCATCTCAAGACATTCGTGGCGAATGTGGTTGTTGTACCTTCAAATCTGGATCAACTTACGAAGTACAAGTCCGATATGGCAAAAGCCAAGACGATGATCCTTGATGCTGTTAAGGATCACATAGTCACTCATGTAGCTGGAAATAACACCGCCAGGGAGATGTGGGAGGCCATGTACTTGTTGTACGAAGGAACTTCCGAGCAGCGGAAGATGTACTTGAAGAAGACGCTCCAAATGATCCAGATGCAAAAGGGGGAGCGCATTGCTTCGTTACTTATGAGACTTTAGGAGATTTGAGACCAGTTGGCAGTCTTGGGATCCACCCATCTTCGGAAACTATGGTGAGAGTAGCCCTTAACGCAGTCACAAAGGAGTGGCAAGGTTTTTTCCAAAGCATTTTGGGCAAGGCTATGCTTCCTACTTTGGAGCAGATGTGGTCAGCACTTCATGAGGAAGAGTTGAGGAGAGATCTAGTCAAGTGCAAGCTTGACGATAGCAGCGGAAGCAGATCGAAGAGTTTGGAGCAGGAGGAGAATGCAACCCTCGCATCGAAAGGGCAGCAAGGGCAATAGAGACAAAAGACAGATGTCTCGAAGGTGAAATGTTGCAGATGTGGTGAGATGGGCCACTTTGCATCACAGTGTCCTTTGAAGAAAAAGGACAAGGATGAGAAGCATGATCCAAAAGTTGCAGCCGCAAATATCGAGCAAGATGAGTTCGCCATGAGTGCCCATGCTTCCCTAGGTGAGAAGTGGGGTGATATTGAATTGTAGTTCACTCCAAACTTCAGTTGGGCAAGATCCTTGAGGAGCCCACTTCATGGATCAATGCCTTGCTACAGGACCCCATATTTGCAGTAGCAAGATGGAGGATTCTTCAGTGGGAGCCGAGGAGTGATGGAGCGACAGTTACAGTAGGTAGCAGCGCCTATTTATGGAGCAGCGCAGAGGATAGTAGTTGTCCAAAGCATAGCAACAGCAACGTAGCAGTAGCAGAGCAGTGCAGTGCAAAGGAGTGCAACGCAATGCAGAACAGTGCATCAGAGGGACAACGCAGTAGTTATCAACAATCAGAGTCTTTAGCATTGAGGTGCATCCACTAAACACTTATTCATTTTTTGGGTGATTGTAGTTGCTTCACTCAGCAGCGGATTTGCAATGCGGACGCAGTGTTAGGAGCATAAAAGATGCAGCATTTGAAAGGAAGTTGTAGTACAGATGCAGCAGTGGCAATGGCAATGTAATCGGCAGTAGTACAGTTGCAGCAGCAACATAGAGGTTGGTGGGCAACTTGTCAGACATCAGCAGCGTAGAGGATGCTTCAGGGTTATGAAGCAGGCATATTGTTAGAGCACTTTGCTCACTAAAAGCGAGTGTTGAATTTTGGTAGCATCGGAAGTGTTTTAAGCCCCAAATTTTGTGGAAAGGCTTAGGCACTCGTATTCCAAAGAACCCAAAAATGTTTGTCAAAATTCCACTCAGTTCTTGTTTTATTGTAAAAATTAATTATTTTAATGGGGACCCTAAGTCTAACTTGGGGAAATTAAATAATTAAAAGGTATTAATAAAACAGAGTGAGAATGATCTAGAAAACAAAGATCAAGTCATGTTATAATCTTAGTTGTTGATTAGAGATCTAATCTCGGTCGTTGATTTCTCAACGAGAAACTATAAAAGAAGGCTTGAGGGTCATTTGGAAAGACACATCGATTGAATCTAGTGATCAAATTCTTCTGACGGAGCAAGTGCTCGAACGAAGATCAGATCTAAGTGATTCCAGTGCAGAGAGGGGCAGAGTAGCTTCCAGAGAAAGATTTTCTCAAGCGAAGAATCATCAGCAGAGAGAGGCAAAGAGACATGTAGCACAGTCAGCGCAGAGCCAGACAGTTTGATGCAGAGCCAATGCAGAGCCACGCAGGGCTACACAATGGCTAAGAGGGTTTCTGAGATTCAAATGTCGAATCAGATCTAGAAGCCGGGAACCAAGGTGTGAGACCGGGAGGCTAAGATCTGAGATTTCGAGAGTCAAATCGATCCTTTGTTGGGGTGACCCAGTGCTTAGAGGACGTAATGCAAGGCCTACACAGTGACTACACAGAGACCTCCAGGGGTAGCTTTTCTAGTGTCGAGATCAGCTGGTTTTTCCAATAATTGAGTGAGGTAAAACCCACAATTCTTTCTACCAATATTTCTCTCTTTGTAACTTAATAACCATTATCTTTGCCTCTCTCTATAAAAACCTTCTCGACCGATTTTCTCCTCAAAATAAAAAATTCGACCATGGAGATTAAAAGATGATCAAGCTATTTTCAATGGTCATGATTATTTTGTTAAAATTGGCAATTAGGGCCAAATTCCACTTTGGACAACTCATTTGATGAATATAAATATTGCATAAAATTCCTCTTTTCGAGAGGGCCAAAATCAACCTAAAGAACATCAAATTTGGATAACGAGAAATGAGTTTTTGAATTTATGCCCACACATGTGCAAATTATCAAGGTCGACCTGGCATTATTTAGACATGTGACACCCCTCTCCATCCTATATAAATAGAGTCCTCCTACCTCATTTGCGACATCAACATGCTTGAATACATGTCTGAGGCAGTCGAATTCTTGGAGGAGGATGAAGGATTGTTTGTGTTTCAGTTTTCTTTTGCATCAAGGCTGAGATTTTCCAAGATGGGCACCCACAGGTCATAAGGAAAAGTATGGACAGCTTTGAATGGGAAATTTATCCTTGCAAGTTCGAGTTCAGGAGCAGAAAGGCAAGTCGAGTTAGTGCAGTGGTTTATGGCCTTGGTTTTGGTTAACTTAAGGGAGAAATTCTCTCCATGTGATGCCGCAACTCTAATCTATTACCTCAAGTAGGGGCCGCAGGTCTGTACTAAGCCTAGATGAGGGGGCCGAGATGCCTAATCTTGGTATAGACCAGCACTAAGGGCCAACGAAGGGCAACACCTTGCATGTCAAGCACAGTCGCAGTTAAAAGGAGTTTTTGGTGTAGTTAGAAGGGACAACAGTGATTTGTAAGCAGCCCTAAACACAACCATGCTCTTCAATAGTATGTCTTCAACACATGCCAGGATTGCAGTTTTGTGTGGGCCATTTATTTGTGTAAGGGTTGTGATGTTAGATCTTCAAATTGGCAAGTTAGTTTTGAATTTCGATCATTGTACTCTATATCTCTCTCTCTCTCTATGTTGTATATTTGATAATTGATAATAAGAAGAGTTAATCAAGGGTTTTTCCCTGGCTTGAGCCATATTATTGTGTCCTCTTGTCTTGGCTTGTCTTTGTTATTTATTGTACATGTTCTTTCCTCAATTACTGTCAATATGATAATGTCTCACGTGATTGCTAATAGTTTGATAAATGGGCTAATATAAGGATTGAAACAATTGTCTTAAGCAAAGAACATGTTAACCTAAAATTAGCATGGTTTCAAAGCTTTGGTGAGGACGAGCCCAAGCAAGAGAAAATGCAATCACTAAGATGGCTTCATCACATCAAAAGAAATAAGCTTACCCAAGGCCAAGCTCCTTGTGGCATTAAATCAAATTTTGGACATGATAACTATGCCTAAGCCAAAAACCTAATAAAAGAGTTCATTACAGTGGTTTTGTGCCCATTTTGGAGGACAAATTCACTTGATTTCTATTTGAGTTTGGGGTCACCTCTATGCATTTTCTTATCGAAGGATATTTTGTCTTAAAGGACGAAATATTCTGTGATTTCTAGATATAGGGTCGAGCCACTATAGAACTTTGTTTGAATTGTTGCAATACTCATTTTGGAGGACTGAATCATTCCCAAAAGAATAGCACGGGAGATGTTTCTCTCTGAAATCATCGCATTAATCTAAGGTACTTTGCATGACTCTAATGTCTCCGGAATGTTTCAGATAACATGTATGATTTAGCATCCATCTCATCCCTTTTGGTTCATCGCATACCCCTGTGTATTTGCAGCCGAGTTTTTAAGGTAGATATGAAGGGTGTGTTGAAGTCAAAACTCTAGTTTCATACCTATTTTGAACATTTGCATTGGATCTTTGTTGAGGGCAGTCATATTCTATTCAAGGCCTATACCTTTGTAGAGTTCGTTGATATTTGTGAGTATAAGGATCGATCTATATGCCCTCGATTACCCTCGCAGGCATAAATTACCCTCTACATCATACATTCATGGCAAACTTTCAGAACGAAGAAGCAATTTTAGGTGAAATCTAAAGCTTGTACAATGACCGAATTGCACTAGCTTCTATAGTAGTCTCTTGGGGATATATTTATATGCTATCGGCACATTCATTTGTCATAGATTAGAGCCGACCTTTGTGCAAAATTTCGCAAAGGGACTGTGGAGACAGGAAGATCTTTTGGTTGCTTGATATTTGGCTTTCAAGGCAATACAAATTTTCTTCTTGATGCTAACTCTCATGTCTTGAGTGGCCTTACTCTGCAGTAAACTAAGCTTGATTTGAGGAAAAAAATCTCTATGGTTGATCTAATACTGGAAGCATTTGATTTGAAGACTCTTTCATGGCTTAAGCCTTTAGCAATTTCAGACCTATTGGCGTTCTTCAAGTCCTAACAAGTGATGGTATCTCGGCTCATCATTTGGATCTCAAAGTTCTCATCAAACCTTCGCAAGTAACAGTTGTCTACCTCAAAATTTACATATGACTGATATGGAGGAGTTTTAGAATATGCTCAAGGATTGATCTGTTAAGGTTTTAAGTTAGCAAGTAAGGCAGCCCAAATTCTGTAATAAGGGTTCAATGCACTAATTTGAAGTTTAAATTCGAGCACACAGAACTGTAGTTTTTGTAAGGGATTTTTATTATCTAGACGATCTCATCTCTTGTACGATGCCTTGACAACCTTACCATAACCCTTATTCCGACCTTGATATCAAATTGTAGTGTCATTATCTTCAAAGACAAACCTTTATCATATTGTGGTGTGTAGCTCTTGGTTGACAGACCTACATTACCTCCTCTCTCTCTTGAAATCTGAAATCATTCAAAGCTCAGGTTGAAATGAAACATCTCCAGGAGTAAAGTCGATGGGCAGAGGTATCAGGTCGATACAAAGTCAATTTGAAAACATACGGTGACAACTGATTCAGGGCAATTTTCTGAAGTTATGACTAAGATTCAAGTTGAAAATTGGTTGCTTGAAGAGTTTTCATGGAAATATGATCATGTGTTGATAAGAATTAAAGGTTCCCTTCTTGTTGTTTAAAGGTTGTATCACTGATACAAGTCATTAGCAAAATGTTGCAATCAACTTGACAGAGGCTGTAACATTCAAATCAAGGACATATTTTGCTTCACAGGTTGAACATGAATAGGGAAATCTTACTAGAGATTTGTTAATATTGGATTTGTATTATTATTATCTCATGAATAGTATTGAGAACAACATTGCACAAAGCGAGGGCGCGGAAGCCTCGTTTCCCAAATATCTAGGAAGCGAAGCGTCTCGGAAGCACACACACACACACATATATATATTTTCATTTATATTCAAAAGAAACATCCAAAATACCAAATTAGTTGTAGAAGACATGAAAACACGCATATTTTTACATAAATCAAGATTGATATAGCAGCCATTGTACATCAATGGTTAATTATTCCAACATCAACCATCTAGAATCTATATTCCTCTTCTCTTGTCTAGTTGTTTCCTCTACTTCGATTCTCTAGGGATATTACTCAAGATTGCCCAATTTTGATCAAACAACCTAATCCAAACCTTATCATATGGTGGAGAAAGCTTAACATGCCTGATCAATGATTGACTTGAGTGAAGGGTACATTTTTGCTAAGACCATGACAAAGGAGTTCAACAATCAACAACACTGGGGTACATATAGGGCTCAATGCTCTATATTAAATGGCAATCACATGCCCTCATACATGATATAATCCAATGAAAAGCCGCAATCCCATTGATCTTGAAAACTGTCAAGTCTGCTAAATTTTGAATGGGACATGAACTTCTATTTTCTCCATATGAAGTCTGAAGAGGTTGGAACCACTCTTAAACATCCCGAGTCATTTCATGGTAATGTTAAAAATTTAAGTAAAAGGATGGCGAAATTCTCCTTTATCTCTCATTTCCATCCTTTTACTTTAAGAATTTAACATTACCATTAGAGAGCATCTAGGAAGCGTCTAGGGAGCATCAAGGGGCACCTTGGGAGTATTCGAAAAGCGTAGTTCCTCAAATAACAGTTCAAAATTCCAAAAGAAAAACAAAAAAAAAACCCACGGAACCGTGTGAACCATCCACCTTCTCTCAGATCCTCTCGTGATCCGCAACGCATACACACACAAACCTCCAATGATTCGCACCTGATCCTTTCTGGATCCGCGGATCGAGCAACAGGAACTGCGGATCGAGCAGCTGGAACCACGGATCGGAACCCTGCAAATCCAATTTTCCAGGAATCGCCAAAAAATGGCGAAACAGCGGATCCAATTTTCAAATTAGCGGTTTCGTCTAAGGATCGGTGGCGAATCCGTACAGGACACGATTCGGCCTCCTGATCCTATGCGGCGGGGGCAGTTCCTGTAATGCTAGTTGAGAAGCCTTGTTAACAGAACAATGCTTGTATGGACCATGATAATTACCTATTGATAATTGACAGTGTTGATATATTGGGTAATTCTAGGGTCTTCCTGAAAGTATGAAGACTTGTAGCTATCAAGGATGGAATCTTGTGCAGTGAAGACGCTTGGTTATATGCGTCATTAGTTCTACTATGTGTGGCACTTCCCTATGTATGACATCTCAGCATATGCAGCTCAACATCATTTATGTTCTCTTTTCAATCCAGCATTTTGTATGATATCGCTACAATTCTAGTAGTAGTGGTGATGTTGTAGACCCAGTATACTGATGACAGTGTTATAGTCTTGTTCACAAAGGAAGTTGTGAACAAGACAGATGCAGATTTTGGAGATCCTATCTTTTGAAAGATCATATACTATGAAGAAGTTGCAGAGCGTTGTTGCACAGAATGTCTAGGCACCGTGACAACGGCTCAGATCGGGGGCTGTCACCCTGATCCCCAATCTTTCTATCTAAGCTGTCTCTTTGCAAGCTAAGGGAAATAGACCCTAACAGAAATGAAGGAAAAGAATTGGTTGCAAGTCAACCAACCCAGGGGACACAGTTAATTAACCAAGTTCTTGATGAGATTAACAATATTTCACAGATCAATTATATTAAAACCAGTGCCTTATGGAGTTAAAAGATCTCGTTATGAAATTAAAGCCAAGTATTTGATATGTAATTGTTGTTATGAAAACACAAATGACCATAATGATATTCAATAGAAAGCACCACAACCATTCACTAAAAATACTTAAGCCCACAGCAAAGCTATCATGAAACGATCATTAAGATAAATGCCAGATGTTTGCAATTTTTCCGAAATTATGATGTTTCAATTAATTCCAGTCCAGAAATTAAAATTTATATAGTCAACCTTAAGATAAAGATTTTTAAGCTCATTTGACTATAAGAAAAAAATTTAAAATTTTTAGATTTTTTTTTTTTTTTAACAAAATCTATATGTACAAATGAACTAAGGTTAAAATCTAAATTTAAATCTAAAACTAAAACAAAAAAAACTTAAAAATTTTAAACTAAATCTAAAACAAACTAAATTTAAAATCTAAACTAAATTAAAACCTAACTAAAACTACAACTACACATTAAAATTAAAATCTAACAAATAAAACCTTTAAAAAAAAACTACGACAAACTAAATTAATCAAGAAAATAGAATTAGAAAAAAAAAAAATAAACCTAGAACTAAACTAAAACTATACAAATTGAAACTAAAGCTAAATTAATAAAATCAAAAATGAAATTAAAACCTAACTAAAACCTTTTTACAAAATTTAAAATCAAAGACTAACGCTATCAAAAAAAAAACGAATCCGCACTTGAAAAAATTTTAACGCATATTTGTTAGTTTGAATCTATTATGTGTTTTTTGTTCGTGCAGGTCGACAAGGGAGCAGGCGGGATGGCGTGAATGAAGAGGAGCACGATGGCTGGATGCAACGTGAGGATGGATGCAGACGGCAGCGACTGGGACGGAGAGCAAGGCAGAGGCTCGAATGGAGGAAATGAGGGCTCGACGAGTACGGAAGAAAAGGCTGGTCAACGTGGAGGAAAACGGCAGAGAAAATTTAACGCAGAGGGCGAGGACTGGACGACAGAGGGGATGGAGCATATGCGTATAAGAAGGACGAGTGTGGATTTGCAAGTTTGAGAGGGCGGCAGAGGAAATCGAGGACAGAGGAGAAGGAACGGCGGCAAAAGAGGAAAGGGAACACGACAACGGAGCAAGGGGATGGACGCATAGAGGAATAGGCTGAGCGGTGGACGAGATGAGAAATCGGAAGGCAGAAAAAATTGTTGACAGGGACAGCGTGGAGAAGGGGCGACAGACAGAGGCAGTGATAAAAACAAACTGAGTACACATTTAAAACGTCCAGCAAACTTAAAAAAAATGCATCAAACTCTGATCTTCGAATGCTCCTTTAGTCATATAATATTCAGATTTGCCAACAGAAGTGATTCTGAGATCAGATCTGGCCCTCCGAGGATTAGATCTAACTCAGACTTAAAAAATTTCGAGAATTCCCCTGCAAATCTGCACAAAACTAAATCAGATCCGAAGCTGTACAAAAATAAACCCTAAACTCCTAAAATAAATACAAATTTACAACGCTAATTTACAAATTTTGAGGCCCTCATGGCCAGATTTAAACCCATTTCAGCACAATTTTGAAGATAGAAAATTTTAAGAGAGGCACAAGCCTTAGAAGACCCTGTAAAACACAACTTCGTAAGATAGCTTTGAGAAATTAGAAACAACGGGCTTTTTTAGATTTATGAAATCTGAGAGTCGGCTGGTCCAATTTAAGACTTCCCCAGACGCTCAAACCTTAAAAAAATTCCCCTGCACACTTAGATTTGAACTTTAGATTGATAGAGATTTAAGAAAATAACATGAGATCCTTTAGAAAAATAGATAACTAGTCTTCCCGTTAAATCAAAAATGTCATTTTATGAACCCAGAAAACTGCACAAGATACCTGTATGCAGATTAATCCATGAAGACCATCAACCATAAAAATGCCAAACAAAGTAGCAGAGTTTAGAAATAATTCACCACATAGATCTAGAAAAAGGAACACCAAAGTTTGTAACCCCAAAGTCTTTATGCTTTATTCATCAATAAAATTCACAAGAGCTTCCAAGACAAGTGCATGATCCAAAGATCGGATGACTCAAGACTGACAAAGACCTCTAATTTATAAGACAAAATCTCCAACGACTAGTTCGGTTGATCCATGTCAAAATAATCTCGACCGTCGAAAAGATTTGATCATCTTTTAATCTAGACCGTCGAAATTATAAACTTGGGGAAAAAACGAATTTATCATTTAAATCCATTTTAATTAACTCAAAACTAATATTTTTGATTTAATTACCTCAAAATTTCTTGAAATTCTCAATATTTCCTTGGCCTGGTGCCTTTAAAAAATCATTTTTTAAGGACCAACGAATTTTGCCTTTGAAGAATTTTATACTCACCTAGGACCTAAAATTAATTAAATTTCTGGCTTTAAATTTTTTAATTAATTTGACCAGAAAATTTAATTAATTGACTGAGAGGGGATTTTAATTATTTTTCCAACCCTCTTTACATAAGATAAATACATTTAGACACATGAAGGGGGAATACCCATTCATATAGACCCTCAAATAGGTACCCAATTATGCGACTCAAAACATGATCTAGTAGACCAAGTAGCTTGTAAGAAAATAATCTAGCCAACTAGCTAGGATTATTGCCAAACTATTTTTACAAGGACTCGATAGAAAACACTAGGACTCACTTAGCATGCTGATGACAAAATCCACCCTAGCTTTGGGGAGAGTCTGGAGGGAAAAACTCTGCCGATAACTTGTGTCGAAAAACACAAGTAAATCAGTGAGACAAAAAACCTCCTAGGATAGAAATTGTCACCAACATACTAGGCTTACCTAGGTTGTTACATACATGACGGTCTTACTTAGATCATTTACATCATAAACATGCAGAATGGGTTTACATTGTTCATAAAATTGTCGACTGATGATGGAATCTGAATGGCGCGACCACGTCGAACATGATGAAACCCATTTTAAAAAATGGGGGTGTACTGCTATGGGGTCGTTGACAAAGTGTGGTCAACACAGAGATATACCAGTAGAAGAAACTATGGCACCTTTGACATTGATAAGGGGTGCAGCACACTTGAAGCTTTCATTCATGAAGATCACTTACGAAAAGAATGGCACTTTGTTGAAATAATCTCAAAGGAAGATTTATTCTCTTGATTAAAGAAGAACCATGGCGATTCTTCGAATGTTCCCCTTTCACCTGGAGCTTCCTAGAAGTCTCATCTCCCACATAGGAAGCTCAAGAAATCTCTAAAGCAAGGCTTCAGTGGGAGTTATAAAATCCCTGGATTAATAGCAGGTTGCAGATAACTCGATGGATACATTTTTACTAAGAGGGAGCTATGATGTTTGATGTTTGGGTACAACTATTGATAACATTTGTCCAACAGAAGATGACCCTCTCATTTATCAATGTAAGAGGGAGCTGAGGTTTTACCAATGCAAGGGGTCAAGATGAAAGACCCTAAGATTAAAAGTCTAATAAGATGGAGAAGTTATTCATTCACACATAGTAAACTTATGAGGTCACTATATGAAGAATCTAAGTGGATCCATGGATAAGCCGCATAAATGATAGTTGCTTATTGAGATATCTTTGTGATTCTATGGTCTAAAGTGCATTGCCGAAATTTTGTTGGTCTGACAATATGGTAAATGGAAAGTGCACATCTAAGTCCTATAACTCTTGGAATCCACTTCACTTCATGGATAAATCAAAGTCTAAAATATGGGATCACCATGGAGGTTGAAATCAGCTAGAATAGCTTATTATGAATCCATTTGAGGAAGCCCTTTAGTAAACCATTTAAGCACATACTAGAAATATTTGCATTTCAAGGAATCCATGCTCCACGACCACTTCAAACATATTGGCATCAAGTATCGCTTTATTTTGATATGGTACATTGGAAATCTACCAAGCGTCGTCATTGTTGGTTGGATAAGTTGATTATTGTCTTCCTTACATAACCCATGAAGAAAGCATAACAAAAATACATTTTATTATCTTTGTCTTCATAATTACATAAATACATAATTACATAGTCAATATGAAGACCGAGCCTAGTTAAACTTTCCAACACTCCCTCTTAACTAGGGAGGTATTCATACAAGTATATGGTCACTTTCAAACTAAAAAATCTCATAAGAAGAATCGGATTGGTAATCGCATATGTATAGCATCAT
Organism: Pinus albicaulis; assembly: GCA_034641835.2. Lineage (NCBI taxonomy): Eukaryota > Viridiplantae > Streptophyta > Pinopsida > Pinales > Pinaceae > Pinus > Pinus albicaulis. The sequence continues at coordinate 861,651,651 of CM076579.1, forward strand.
ATCAACCAACATTGTCCTAGTGCAAGGCCTTGACTAACAGCCCCATCTCTCAAGAAGATATTGGGCTACAATGTTGGCGAGACAAATGACTTATAGACACCATAGTCATTGTCTCTTCAAGGTACATACTCCACCCAGGTGTTCCCAAAGTATGACCTTCTTGGACTATTCATCTCTTGGGTAGCCAGCCCTCAAAGAATATTGGTCCCCGGCTACTCTTATCTTGAATGCCCTATCACATTCTCAAAGGGTATCGAATGTCAGATGATTACGCAATCCTCCATTCTGTCTTCCAGGTGAAGACCAATATGATGTGTCTATCCATTCTCTCCACATGGCCTTCACTGGCACTTACGGTTGTTAGTCCTAGTCAAGTGCATAACACATGTATTAGAAAATCATATATGCCACTCCCTCTTAACTTAGGGAGGACATACTTCAAGTTTCTTCCAAGTAATAAACTTATCACCAGGCTCCCTCTTAACCAGGGACCTGCAGCAGTAATGGTAAGACACCTAGTTGCTCATGAAGAATTCCTCCCCTTGATGCCATTGATTTTGATATTGAGGAATCTTCAACCTTTTAGCTCCATAGAGCACAGATGACCTGTCACTTTTATCCACGAGTCATGTCAACCATCATAAAGTGATGAGTCTTTCTCATCTGGTCCACCTTTATGCCATGTTGCTTTCCTTCGAAACATCTCCCAAGGATCTTACATCCTTCCACACAATTGGCAGCCCTGCATAAACTCATCCAAATAAACATATACATAAGAACTTTTAAATCAAAAGTTACCTTACTGATGATCTTTCACCATGACATCTTCCTGTAGGCTTCAACATCCTTTATTCAAATTGACACATATCCTAAAGATATGTCTTGTCAACGGTCTTCTTATTTACCATACTTCTATCGGAGTCCACGTATCTTCCCAAGAGATCTCCTAGTCACATCTTCTTGGCTTTCAGATGATAACCGCCTCTTTACATGGTTGTACTTCATGATCTCTTCCATTCTTTCTCCACACAGCTTCATCCCCAAGAACTTCCAGTATCTAGTTCCTTATTTGTATACAACCACCTCATATTCCATATGAGGACATATTTAATTTCATTTGTTAGTGGCAACTAGTGCACCAAAAGAGATTTTCCTTTCATAGAACATAGAAGTTCATCACCTGCAACCACATGACATGACTTCACAGCATCCAGTGTCAGCGTATAGATATTTGTACCTTGTACTTTCCCTTTGAGTCATCCTGTAGCAATTTTACTAGAATGAAGAACTTCATTCCCTTGACCTGCTTCATCAATATATCATCAAATCCTAATCCCAAAATTCAGTAACATAGAATTCTTGATGAAACCTTTTGCTTTCTTTCTAACTATCAAATCCATTAGAGAAATCCATTAGAAAATGTCTGCACCTGTTCCCAAATTGATTATTGAATGATGTACCTTCATCTTGATGACTGCCTTTCCATCAATGTTGTTTATCAGTGAGGTTTCCAGGAGCTCCTTCTTCAAGTGCTCCTTCCATGCTTCTATCATGATGCTTTTAATATGCATTCCTTCTTATGATACTATTTTACAACCAACAGAAATCACACAAAGAGAAAGATGATCTCGATCATAAAAGACATATTTCACTTCTTCTTTCTTAGATTTCTTTGTCTCAGGTTCTTCCCTTACATCTATGACATGGGCTTCTTCCTTTTTCCTCTTGTCCTTCCCAGATTTAAGACAATACCTTTTATACCGCCTAAGTTCATTACATCCAAAGTATCGTAATTTGTCCATATTTCTTCTTTTATTCTGAGGACCATATTTTCAGAATCTTCCTTTCTTCCTGGACATGGTTGCAAAGGCTTGATTCCCTTCAATAGATCATTTATCAACTTTGGCTTTTAATCTTGTTTCCTCTATTTTACATAGAGACCGTAGATTGTGGAATCGTGTTGCTTCTTTCTTCCCGTATAAGCTTGAAGTTTAGTTTCCCCGTTCTTCCGGTAGAGCATTCAGCACCATTGTAGTCATCTTACTATCAGACATCAAGTCTCCCAATTCCTGCAATTGGTCTCTTATTTCAGAAATCCTCATAAAATATGTAGTGATTCCTTCCTCTCTTGATAATTTCATCTTGTATAGTTCTTGTCTCAAAGAGATTGCTTCTCCTGCAGTCCTCACGGAGAATAGCTCCACCAGTTTCTCATATATTTCTTTTGCAATTTTCAGTTTTTATACATAGGGTATGAGTGAGTCCTTAATGGATTCTATGAGAATCCTCTGGGCTTTGATTTCTCCTTCCATGAACTTGGCATGAGTTGGAGCATCTTCTTTTAAGGGTTGAATTGCAGATCCATCGATGTATCCCATAACTTCGTCTTCAATTAGATTCAAATCTGTCCTCTTCTTCCATGCACTAAAGTCTGATGACCCAACCAATTCGTTGCTATCTTTGCAATAAGTTATTTTGATAGATTTAGATAAGGTCATAGATACTTACTTGAGTAGAGTGACTTCCTTCTTCTAGCAGCTTCCTTCATGATGATGAAGATGAAGTCAGGTACTTCCTTTTAGATTGAATTCTCCAATGTAGGTGTTCTTGGATCCTTGATGATAAAGAATGTCTCCAAAAAGATGATGTCTCTTCCAACAATGTCTTGAATATAAATCTTTGATGGCAAAGATTATTTTCTTGATGAGTGGATCCTTTGAATGAGATTGAAGATCTTTCTTGAAATGGCTTAAGAATCTTCCTTGCAAATTGATTTGACTTTTCAACACAAACTTTGACCTTGCCTTTGATTCTTGCTTCCTTGAGTGCCTCCTTGCTAAGTAGCCCTTGTCTTTAGCACCTTAGATCTGACACCTTGTTGAGAACTTGGTAGGGCAGTGATTACTTCAAATTCTCTACTTGATAATTACTTGTGAGCTTACTTCTTTTATTTATGTCTTTTCTTCTTAGCTTATTATATCTTTCATCAAGTCAATTATCAAAAACACAAGAGACACAGATTTAGGCTCTTCAAGCCAAGGCCAAAACCTCTCACTCTTGGAGAGGAAAACCCACAAGAAATTCTTCTTATATACTTTCAGATGACAACTACCATGACCATGACACAGACCCTTGACTCTTGTATGCCTTCAAGACCTTGTCACTGCTTCTTCATTGACCCCTTGAGCTGATCCTTATTTCTTGCACCTCCTTGCACCATTCTGCATCAAGACTAGAGAGCTTGGTCTCTACTTCACTCGTTACTTATGATCTCAGCGCCGTGTCATAGACTGTCTTCCTTAGTACCTTCACTTAACCTTGTTGATTGTAAGCTTGTCTTCTTTCCTTCAAAGAGTGGGCCACAGCTTAATATACTTGTTGTAGTCCTTTCTCAAACTTAACACAGTCAAATGTTTGCACTTCAATATAGCCCTTCTCTCCACTTGATCATAGTCTTGTTTATGCATCTTGACACAGTCATCAATTCGCACCTTGACACAGTCTGATATCTGCACCTTTACAGTCATATATCTGCATCTTTATACATTCACATATCCACACCTTTACAGTCATCTATCTGCATCTTTATATAGTAACATATCCGCACCTTCACAGTCATCAATCTGCATCTTTATATAGTAACATATCCGCACCTTTACAGTCATCTATACACATCTTTATATAGTAACATATCCACAGATCTCAGAGCTTTATATACTTGTATATATTTGATATCATGTCTCCTTTATTCACATTTTATAATTGTTGTATCATCCTATTTCTAGAGTCTGTGATCCGCAATTTATCTTCCTGAAATTCCATTCAAAAATCACAGAAGAATTTGAATTTCTCTCTATGTTTTTCTACAAAGCATATATAGGGTATATATACTTGTTTCCACCTGTAATAAGTCGACCTGTGTCTGAATAGGTGTGACAGTGAGCCGACTTGATCATTGTTTTGTAGGCCAACAAGGAGGCTGTCTAGAGGAGTATTTCAAAGCTGATCTGGAGCATCATTCTGAGCCATGGTTGATGTGCTTATTGTTGAAAAGTGTAACTAGGTCGGTCTTCATGTAATTATGTAATTATGAAAAAGAAGAAATCAGAATAAATATATATTATTGTTGTATTTGCTTCATGTATTTCATGAGCATAATTTGTTAAGTAGATGGACTTCTTCTTGATGTCCAATAGGTTTGAGTTAAGTCTAGCTATATGCACCAGGACCTTGTGGAATAAGCTCACTATAGCTCTCTATGCAAAGTTGAAGACAGTTCCAAAATACAGTGAAAAACAGTTGTAAACTTGCTGGAATATTCCTTGCACAAGTCGGCTTCATATCGGCTGGATAAGTTGGCCTAAAGATCAGTCACACCACTTCATATGCTGGTCGGCTCAACCACAGGCAGTGACAACTATAAATACCCCACTGGGTTACGCAGAACAGAAGAACAAGAGCTCAGAATACATCTCTGAAATTTACGGATAGAAATTTCAGGAATGTTGCGGATCTAACTATGGTAAGGATTACGGATAATACTGAACTAAGGTGTGGATTTGAGACTGGAGCAAATGCAGATATAATACAGGAACAAGGTGCGTATTTGGGACAGGATCTAATGCGGAAGTAAAGCAGGATCAAGTGCGGAAGTAGCATGAATAATTCTAAGGATAATTGCATAGATATATATGTGAACTAAAGTTAAGAAAAGTGTGGACAGTCTGAAGGGATGGCATTATGGAATACACTGTACTGTATAGCAGACTTCAGTAAGAAATCATATTGCAGATTTTGTGTATAAATACAGGGTCAAAAAGCAACTTTATATAATGCGGAATTCAGATCAGTCACAAGTCAGTTAGAACAAGACTCTACGAGAACAATCCTGAAGGAAATGACAGTGTAACATAGAAACAAAAGTAAGGACAGAATTCAAAGTATGGATTTGTTTAAGGAAGGTCCTAAAGTAAGTATTGTCCCACAGTTCAAGCAATTCAAAAGCATATACAAGATGAAGATCAAGGTTCTGGAAGCAAATCTAGGTCTAGTTTCTAAGTCTGGGTCATGGTACTTGTCATGTGAAGATCGATAAGAAGAATTCTTTACGGGTTTTCCTCGCCAAGAGGGAGAGGTTTTGCCCTGGATCTAGGAGCCTAACTTTCGTGTCTTGTGCTCTTCGATAATTGACTTGATGGAAGATTAACTAAAATAAAAGAAGAGAAGACATAAATATCATAAGTATAGTCACAAGTAATTATGAAGAAGAGAATTTGTATTAATCTACAGCCCTCCAAATTCTCAAAATGGTTTCAGAGCTAAGGTGTTAAACATAAGGGCTGCTTGTCAACAGAGACACTCAAAGAAGCAAAGATCAAAGTTTGGGTTGAAAAGACAAATCAGTTTGAAAGGAAGACTATCCAACTACTTCATGTAAGATCTCCTACCTCATTCAAAAGATCAACTCATTCAGGAAATTAATCTTTGGCATCAAAGATTTGCACTCAAGACATTGTTTGAAGGAAATCTCAACTTCTGAAGATAGTCATTATAATCAAAGGTTCAAATACAACAACATTGAAGAAATGAAACCCTTGACTTAATTCTCAATCATCATCAAAGAAGCTGCAAGCAAATCCACTCAAGTAAGTATTCATGACCCTATCTATCAAGATGCCTTATTCTAAAGAAAGCAACAAGCTGGCTGGGTTATAAAACTTTAGTGCATGGAAGAAGAGAACATACTTGAATTTAATTAAAGATGAAGTAATGGACTTTATCAAAGGATCTATTGTTCAACCTCCAAAAGAAGATACTCCAGCCCATGACAAATACATGAAGGGAGAAATTAGAGCCCAAAGGATTCTCATAGAATCCATCAAAGACTCTTTGATTCCCTATGTATCAAAACTAAAGACTGCAAAACAAATATATGAGAAATTGGTGGAGCTATTATCTATGAGTATTGCAGGAAAAGCAATCTCTCTGAGACAAGAACTATACAAAATATAATTATCAAGGGAAGCAGGAATCACTCCACACTTTATGAGGATTTCTGAAATAAGGGATCAACTGCAGGAACTAGGAGAAGTGACATCTCAAGACTGCGTCCTCCCTCTCAAGACTGCGCAGTCTGTATGGCTCTGCTCCTCCCACGAAATGCCAACACCAATCCTCCTGCAAAATACTGATGAGACTACCTCACCCGAGCAAGCACTCGAAGTCTCCCGAGGCTGAGGGTGGGATCTCCGAACGGAGACACCCGATGCACTAAACAGTGTTGCAGACAAGCTAAACAGCCAGCGTGCTCTTAGTCGAAGTGAACAGCTCAATATACACAAACTCGAATGAGGAAATGAGGAGGCTTTCCTCCTTTTTATAACGATGGGCCTCTGCCAACCCTAGGCCCCACCATCTCCTATGTTGCCTCCATTTGGCCCACGTTGCCAATTCAACTGCACTGGCCATGCTCACGTAGTCCATCTGGGTCCCCCTTCACGTGGTCACTTGGCCCCCCTTGGCCCACCTTAGTCACAACGTTGATGTTACTAGGGGACTTTACGGAGTGCACTTTATTCTAAGTGAGTTATATCCCCCTCTTACTCACTTTTAGTTATATTTTAACTATAGAAGGCAAAATTGATCAAAATTAATATTTCAATTAGCTATTGCTAATTGGGAATATTACACTCTACTAGGAACATCTTGTATCATAATAGAAGGACTATGGGGTTCAGTTCATGGTGTTTTTCAGAACTTTTTCTTACGCCGATTTGTCGTATGTGTTACCAATGTGTGATCCTATTTTGAACTGAATATTGATAAGTTATTGTTCTTTCATTTGTCGGTAATAAGAACAATTTATTGATATATCATATCTTAGGTGATCTGATTCACCATATGATCTAACAATTTTCTTTAGAACATAATAAAGATTTAAACGTACGCTAGCACTTGGGCTTCAAGTTCACAGACTATGGGGAAGAGTTGACTATGTTTGGGCCTTGAGATTTCTTTATGGTATTTGATTTTGCAGGAGGGTTTCAGCCAATATTTATTTTTCGAAATTTGCTCAACCATTGTTATTAATCCATAATTATTTCTCCAAAAATTTTAAATTTTGTAAATATTGTATATTTGTATATTATTTGTAAATAACTTGTTAATTATGTCTAACCTATTTGATTTGCAACAATTGGGTTCTTTTATTTTTGGGGTTTTAAATTTTGTATATATATTTAAGGTTTTGGCATTTTTGAGTTATTTGTGCGGTTGGATTTCAAGTTGCTCAAGAACATTTATGTTGGGCTTTTGAGGCGAATCTAGGCCTAAGAAGGCAAGATCTAGCTCCCACTCATCCTCCAAGCTCAGCGTTCAACATTTTTGCAGTGATTTGGGGTAAATTTTGACATTTGCAGGGTTTAAAGATTATTTTTAAAGGCCTAAATGTTAATTTTGGGCAACTAGGTCCAAACTCCATGTTGTACTGCTCAGATGATGATGCCAATATTTTTATTGGATTCCTCTTTTGGAAAGGTGCAAGATTCATCCAAAGATCATCTTGATCGGATGAGCAAAACATGTATTTTGAAGTTATTCCGCCTATGTGCAAGGTTGGCCAAAATTGTAATGTAGGCTTGAGTGCCTCAACAGATGTGTCACACACCCTCACAGATGGATATAAATTGGAGAGACTTGGAGGTCATTTTATCATAATCTCATCAGACACATTCCTCATGATTTGATTGGTTCGTTCAGCCTAGAAGATGCTTCTCTCTCTCCCACGTGTAAATCTAGATGTCGTAAATCTGGATGATGCTGGAAATGGATGTCGTAAATCTAGATGATGTTGGAAATGGATGTCGGAAATGGATGCCGGAAATCTGGATGATGTCGGAAATGGATGTCGTAAAAATGGATGATGCCTTAAATCTGGATGCCGAAAATTTGGATGTGGGATTCTTTTGTTGAATTATGTTAACCTTAGAAAGACTTTGTTGGTTGAAGCATCTTGTTGACTGTCGTAACGCACACTATTATACATCTTTGCTAGACAAGAAGATATGTAAATCTGATCTATTTTATTGGCTTGTCTTCTGTTGATCTATTGGTATGTTCTATCAACATTTTACTTTCACGTTTATGTGATTGCTATATTGTATCGGGCCCTAGAAGATTGAAGTAAATTTGCATTAAGCATAGAACATTCTGTCTATCCAAAATTTACACTAAGGTCTAGCCGCCATAGAATTTATCCTAGCAGTGGAGCCTAGGAACCTCCTAAGGTCCTTGGCCCTCCTTTTTCCCCTTGGTCACATCCCCTTAAGGTTGCTCGTGACTTCGTAGGGTGCTTGGCCCCCATTTAGAGGAGTCATCTAGCCCTTCTAGGGCCTCCGTGCTCCTCCTTGCCCCTTGTTGTGACTCCCAAGAGGCATTCCTCCCTTTTGCACCTAGTCGCAACCCTCTAAGGGTTGTTACCCTAGCCGCCGCAAGCCCTTTAGGGCCTCTTTCTTGGCTAATGCCAACCTCTGAGGGCTAAACGTCAAGCCTAAGGGGCTTTCCCTTTGTCGTGTCCCTTCTTGGCCTTTCTTTGCCCTTCTTTTCCATCTCCAACCCTTTGTTGACCCTTTTAAGTCACTGGTCTTCTTAAAAAACCTAATCAAATCACTTAACTTGCTAATTCAACCAAGTTTCTATACAATTCAATTATGTCTCCCAGACTTGTTGGTTGCCAACAAGTCTCCATTCTTCGCATTTAATAGGGACTACCCCCGATTGCTTCTTGTAGGGAGATAGCTAGAAAGGATTGGGCAGGGATCAGAGTCACAACCCTCGTCCCAAGCGTTATTACATCTTACCTATACAGTTTGGGCGACAACAAAACCCATACACCAAAAACAAAATATAACTTTGTTTTCTTCCTTTTTCTTTCTTTATAAAGAATATACAATGTTATGATCACAATTACATCATAATGAAGACCGAACCTAGTTACAATTCTCAACACTCCCTCTTAAATAGGGAGGTATTCATGGTACAAGGAATGTCAATCTTGAAGCATTCTCATTAGAGTCGAATTAATAAGCCATATTTTTGTCAAACATCTTTATCATAACAATCATTGTCCCTGAAGGCCTTAACTGGACAAGCCCATCTTTAATTATGAGCAATAAGTGAAAATTTCAACACTGAAATCTTATTGCAGCAACTAGTATTATTTCTTCTAACTATTAATTAAGTTAGCAGTTTATTGCTACAAAAACGACGACATAAACATATTGCAATCTTCACAAAAATACTATGGAAAATAAAAGCGTTGAAAATTGAGAAATATTCTAGCAACACACATAAAAATTGACACAATTACTTTTGAACAAATGTTCCTAGAAAAACCCAACTTGGGAAAACCGGTGCAGTAGCTGACAGTTTTAATTATCAAGCAACAATAAAATTTTGAATACAATTTGGATGTCAAAAACTGGCAATCCACAGCAAGAAATTCTGGCCGAAATTATCTGAGGGAATTTCCCTTCCTCCACAAGCGACCCTGGCACAACTCAACTTCAGAAATTCGTCCCCTTGGAACCATTCTACAAGCCTCTGTGCAGTGCTTGAGCAGACCCTTTGATGTCTGGACCGGAACTACCTCTAATCAAGTCATTCTACCTATCTTTACAGCTGGAAACAAATCTCAGATCTTCTGCAAGACTTTCTAGGCCTCGCGAAGTTGAATCGATTTTTCCCACAGCCAAATTGAATTTCCCTCTAAGGTTGTCTGCGCAAACCTCTGCGTTGCATCACTGGGAATAACTCGGCCTATCGCTACTCCCTCTCTCCTGAACTCGAAAACTTCCTCCGGATCATTGTGTTTGCTTCCTTCTCTGATTGGAACTCTTCTTGCAATTGTTGTTGCTCTCTAAAAAATCGAACTCTCCAAGGAAATCAATCTCAAGTGTGTGTTCTCCATCTACCCATCGACTTATTCTTATAATCTATTGTTGGACATCCAACTACCAAGATTAAAACATAAACAAGGGCTAAGATCATGTCAGAGTCAATCCCTGTGAGTTTCTAAATGATTCACACCTTATCTCAATTAATATTGATTAATTAACTAGTTTTCCTAAGTTTAGACTTAGGAAATATTAAAAAATAGCCTAATAATCTAATTCAGACACTTTTAGGTGGAATTTCCAAAAACGATTCATGGGATATGGAGAACTCATGTGTTTTAGCATCTTTACCAAGTTTTGAGACTAGAACACCTTCGATGCTACAAAAACTAACATTCCCTCTTAGCGAGGAAGGTGTTCTAGAGCTGCACCACTGCTACAACACCTTGTCTCTCTATCACCCTCTGTCACGTTGTTGATGTCTGGCCACTATGACAGTCTGCCATTGCCCACCAACCACTACATAACTTTTATGTTGCAGCGGTTTTGCTGCTGACCCTGCTAAATTGTTGTGACCTCTGCATCTGCACTGCAACTCCCTCTCATCTGTTGTTGTTACAACTGCAACTCCAACTACTGCAACTGAGAAGCGTCTTAAAAATTGAATCAACTATGTCTACAGCATTTGTCTCCTGAGTCCTGACTGCTACTAGCACCTGCACTGTCCACTGAAGAATCTGTGTTGTTGTTGACTTTGCTACTAATCCTCCTGCTCTACAATCAACGCTGCACTGCGCTCCTCAGCACCTGACTACCACTAGTCTACAACTGTTACTCGAGAATCTAGTTGCATCACTGACATTGATCCATCCTACTACTAAATATTGTGGGCCCCCATAGAAAAATAATGATCCATGAGGAGGACAACTCAATGGACCCTACCCATCTCCTGCAACTCTGGGGCTATAGCTTCAAATTCCCCAACCTCTCTCCTGGAGGTATAGCTGCAAACATGGAAATATCTTCCTTCAGCCTGGAGGATAGCTTATCTATATCTGTGGACGTTGTCGCTCGGTCCCCCTTCTCCTGCTTGTTCTTCTTCTTGAGAGAAAACTAAGTATTGTAGTGTCTGAGCGTGCCACACCTGAAGCACTTGACCTTAAATAGGTCATTTTTCTTCTTCTTCTCCCCATGTCCCTAACTGGGACCCTTTGATGCTAGTCCCACATTCTCCTCTTCACCCTTCACAACCTTGTTGCTTCTTCCGCTTATGGTACTCTTCAATAGAGCGCGCCTCAACTCCTCCTGTTATGTCGGACCACATCTTGTCACATCTAGGCAATGTGTCTCTACCTAAGATACTTTTGACGAACACTTGCCACTCATCTAAGTCATTTTTCAGTGCCAACTGTAAAAGCTTTGTGGGTTGACGTTCCTCCCCAATGACTGCAACTTAATCTCGAACCTCCTAAATCCTGGTGATGAAGGAGTTTATTACTTCATCCTTCATCATCCCGATGCTTCCCAACTTCTTTGTAGGAAAATATTTCGTTGCTCGAAAGTGCCCTGATAGAGTTGGACGAGAGCATCCCACATTTTCCTAACAGTTCCTTTTTTTAACACATGTGAGACAACATGGTCCCGGACTCCACCCAGGATCAATCTCTTCGTTTGTGTCATCTCAATCTTGTATTCCTTGAGCTGATAAACATCTTGGGGTACTGCTATCACATTGTCCACGTAGGCTTTCAGGCCATATTCATCCAACATGAAGGCCATTCTTGCCTTCCAGATGAGAAAGTTGGAGGCTCCCTCCAACCTATCTTGATCCCTAAGCCCAGGTGTGGCCATCTCTAAATTTGGTCGAAAATCTCCCTTTCTCCCAATGTTGAGTCTACTACACGCAATCCCTTTTGGAGCGACGAAATTTGCCCACATCTTTTTCCAATCTGCAACAAGAAAATCGGATTTCTAAAACTCAAAAGCCCTCTTTGTGTGTGCCTTTCTCTTCCACCCAGCGTTGATTCTACTGCTGCTCAACGAAAATCTAATCTACATCACCAAAACCGCTTTCCCGCTTCGCTATTGCTTGTTGGAACTACTCCTAGGCTCTGCGAATTTTTCTTGCCACTTGCACTAGAAAAATCAAACCCTCTACCAAGCAATTTGATTTGCTAAACCAACCTCTACGCAAATCTGGAAATCGTGCTGCCAGACTCCCTCTAAATCTAGACGATTTCTTCTTTTCACTTCTGAGTTTCCCACCTGATAAAAATCGCTCTGATACCGTGTGAAAATTGCAACGCTGAAATCCTATTGCATCAATTGATATTATTTCTTCTAATTGTTAATTAAATTAGCAGTTTATTGCTAAGGCAACAACGAAATAAACACACTGCAATCTTCACAAAAATATTGCGGAAAATAATAATGTTACAAACTGAGAAATATTCTAGCACACATAAAAATTAACACAATTATTTTTCGACAAATGTCCCAGGAAAAACCCAACTTGGGAAAACCGGTGCAGCAGCTGAGGGTTTTCATTATTAAGCAGCAGTGAAAATATGAGTATAATCTGGATGCCAAAAACTGGCAATCCACAGCAAGAAAATTTGGCTGAAATTATCAAAGGGAAATTTTCTTCCTCCACAAGCAACCCTAGCACAACTCGGGTTTAGAAATTCGTACCCCTAGAACTCTTGTGTTGTGCTCGATGGACCCTATTACTTCTGGCCCAGATTTACCTCTGATTAATTCGTTCTGCATATCTTTGCTGTTGGAAACAATTCTCCAGCCTTCTAGAAGACTTTCCAGGCCTCTGGAAGCTGAATCGATTTTTCCCACAATCAAATCGAATTGCCCTCTAAAGTTGTCTACGCAGTCCTCCGCGATGCCTCACTGGGAATAACTCGACCTCTTGCTACTGCCTCTCCGAAACTGGAAAACTTACTCCGGATCACCATCCCTGCCACTCTTTGTCTCTGCTCACTTCTCCGGCTCGAACTCTCCAGCAACTGCTACTGCTCTCTAGAAAATCGAACTCTCCAAGAAAATCGATCTCAAGTGCGTGTTCTCTCTACCCACGACTTCTTCTTATAATTTGCTATTTGACCTCCAACGGCCAAGATTAAAACTTAATCAAGGACTAAGATCATATCAGAGTCGATCCGTGTGAGTTTCTAGATGATTCACATCTTATCTCAATTAATATTGATTAATTAAGCAAATTTCCTAAGTTTAGACTTAGGAAAAACTAAAAAATAGGCTAATATTCAAATTGAGACACTGTTAGGTGGAATTTCCATAAACAATCTCTGGGTTTTGGAGAACTCATGTGTTTTAACCTCTCCACCAAGTTTTGAAACTAGAACACCTCTGATGCTACAAAAACTAACACATCATGCTAGGAGGCTTTACGTGAGCTGCCACACTTCCTCTCAAGGCACATACCCCATCCGGATGTCTACCAGGTATGACCATTTTAGGACTATTCTTATATTGGATACCCAAACCAGGATCCTTAACGAATATCAATCCTCTTCGACTACTCTTACCTTGGATGCCCTACCTCATCCTTAAAAAGCATCGGGCTTTCGAGTTTTAGAAATCTAAGTTGCATCTTCATGGGAGGAAGGTCTTGATTCAATAAACTTTGTCATATATGCAGCATATCTTGAATACCTCTTCGGTCTTTTTCTTTCCGTGGAGAATCTTGATGTTGTATGTCCATCTGCTTCTTAAAGAGTAGTTTTCAACCAAACAACCCTATTCCAATTTTTTAGAACAATTATTTGTTGTATAGCTTCACAAGGAACTTCAACATTTTCTTTAGTAGATGTCTTCTCTTGACCATCATTGTCCCTGGAGATATCCTCAAAGATACGTATCTCTTCTCCATCAGAGTCAACTAGAACATCCTCTGATTTCTTGTAAGCTATACTCTCATCAAAAATGGCATCTGTGCTTACTTCAATTTGACGATCCTCCTTAATATAGATTCTAAATGCTTTTGATGAAGCACTATATCCCACAAAGGTGCCCTTTAAATTGGTAGGACCTAACTACTTTCTTTTGTCCTTGGGTATATGAATATATACAAGACACCCAAATATTCGAAGATGATCTACACTTGGCTTCTTTCCCATAAATGCTTCTTCCAAATTCAAGTTGTTGAGAATCCTGTGAGAACTTTGATTTTGTAAGTAGATAATTGTCATGCATGCCTCTCCTTATAAATGGAGGGAGATCTTGATCATGTACCATAGCCCTAACACATTCCTCAATAGTTCAATTATGCCTTTATGCCACAGCATTATGTTCAAGATTATAAGAAAAAATGAGCTCCCTCTTAATCATTGCTTCCTTACAGAAAGCTATTAATTCCTTGGAGGTGTATTCTTCACCATTATTGAACCTCTGAGTTTTGATCTTTCTTTTGGTAAGGTTTTCCACTTCATTCTTGAACTCCTAAACCTTTTCGAATACCTCATCCTTATTCTTAAGAAGGTATAACCAAGTCTTCCTTGAGTAATCATCAATGAAGGTTACATAATACTGATGCCCACCAAGAGACTTGACTGCTATAGGTCTACATACATCCAAGCGTAAGAGATCAAAAATTTCTTTAGATCTAGTGTCACTACTTGCAAATTGTTTCTTTACCTTCTTGCATAGAGCACATCCCTTATAGGTCCCTTCATGTTCTTCCTTCAATACGGAGATGCCACTAACAATTTGACTTAGAGATGGAAAAATCTCAAAATGAAGGTATCCATACCATCTATGCCATAGTTCAAAAGGACTCACTTCCAAGTGGACTAGGGATTTAAGTAGAGGTGTAAAGGGTCTATACTATGTTCCCTCACAAACCCCAATTACCCTAGCATTATCAATGCTTTGTCCCTTACCCCAAACTAAAACCTTGACATCAACAAAAGAAATTCTATCACCTTTACCCTCTAGAAAAGAAATAGAAAGTAAGCTTTTTCTTCAAACATATAAGATGTTGTTGAGGTGAATGCTTCCACCTGAATCAACCTCCAATAATGTAGACCCAATGCCTTTGACTAGATAGCACTTGTTGTCTCCAAGTTCAATTGAATCAGATGAGTTACCCTTAGATAGGGTTTGGATTTGACTGCATTCTCATGTCATATGTCTAGAGGCACCACAAGCAATAACCCATACATTCTTGTCCTTGAATGTGTTGAATAAAGCAGAGAACAAACATCCATCTACTACTTCCTTTGCGAGCTTGGAGATGATCTTCAACAGATAATTCTTGTAGATGTAGCGAGATTTCCAAGATCCTTGTAACCCTTCCTTATAACTCTTGCCATAGTGCCAACAAAGATGTGATCTTCAATCTCCTTGCACCTTAGCTCTGATACCATGTTGGAAAATCATGAGACTTATGTATTTAGATGATTTTCCTCAGCTTGATAATTACTTGTGATATTTGTTGGCCTTTAATTACTTTATTAGTTCTTTGTTCATCAAGCAATTACCAAAACAATGAATATCACAAGACAAAGTACACAAGATATAGGCTCCACGCCAAGGAAAAACCGCTCAAGGGGAAAACCCATAAATGTTTCTCCTCTTCTTTAGAATTTGCTTACAATAGAGACTTCCAATACCCAAAGGACAAAGTCAACAAACCTTTCAATGTTAATTTTAGATAACCATGTTATGTTCTATGCTTAATGCAATTTACTTCAATCTTCTTCTTATTAGCCCGATTCAATTTCAAATAAGCAATCACATAATAATTGAAAGTAAATGTTGATAGAACATATAAATAGATCAAAGATAGAGAAAAATGTTTGTTACAGTAGTCAACAAGATACCCTAGAAAGCAAAGACTTTACTCGTCAAACCAGCCCTTTCAACCTCCAAATAGGTTCAATCAAACTCAGTCAAACTCAATCAAAGATCATCCTTTATTCAGTGTCACATTCACCCCACAAATCAGCATCCAAAACAGTCAATGCAAATCAAAATCCCTGCGGTCAAAGACAATCAA
This sequence comes from Pinus albicaulis, assembly GCA_034641835.2. Classification (NCBI taxonomy): domain Eukaryota; kingdom Viridiplantae; phylum Streptophyta; class Pinopsida; order Pinales; family Pinaceae; genus Pinus; species Pinus albicaulis. The sequence goes on from CM076579.1 coordinate 861,667,572, forward strand.
CATTGCAGTCAACTGCAACCAAGGTCAACGATCTGCCTCGAATTCTATGCCCTCCAATGCGACCTTCCAAAATCAAAAATTAGGTGCTAAAAACGCAGACAAACTTCAAGGGTTGACCCGCAATCAACGCTTCAGAAAGAGGCCCTAAAACAGTTTGAAAAATTGCAACTTTAGATTCACACGTGGGAGAGAGAGAGAAGCCTCTTGAAAGTTGTATGAAGTTTGAACCAATCAGATAAGGGAGAATGTGTGAGATGAGTTTATGATCAAATGAGCATCAAGTCTCTCCAATTTATATCCATCAATGACAGTGTGTGACACATATTTTGGGGCTTGTGAGTGTACATTACAATTATGGCCAACAATGAATATTTGCACGTGTGGAAAATAAATTCAAAACATAAGTTCTACTCATCCAAACAAGATGATCTTTAAATCAATCTTGCACCTCTCCGAAAGAGGAATCCAACAAAAATATCATCTCCATCATATGAGCAATGCAACATGGAGTTTGAACCTAGTTGCCCAAAATTAACACTCCCTCTCAACTAGGGAAAACTCCATCTGTACACTTGTGCAATCCTGTCATCTAATACCATCGCGTACTATCATCATCATCATCATCATCATCATCGTGCAATCCTGTGTCATCCTGTTGTAACTGCTTTGTTGGCTCTTCTCTGTAAACGAACGACAGTGAGTCACAAAGACATCACTCTCTACTGACCCGAAGTCAGTCTAGAGGTAAAAGCCTCAACCAAACTCTAGAGTGGGCCACATACTGACCCGAAGTCAATTTAGAGGTAAGAACCTCATCTAGACTTGATCCCAAATCAAGGTGTTGGACACATCCCATCCTAGACATACAGAGTATGGCAATCCCCAATGTGTCTATCTGTCATTCAATCAGTCTCTATCCTCATTTCCCAACTCATTGGCCAAATGAGTGGTACTTCCCATGAGTCCCAGACTCCATGGGTAAGATGCATGTGGGGCATAGATCAAAGGGAGGTTGAGCTAGCTCAATATCATAACGGTGGGGAAGAAGCACACCAACAAGGTAAGGCGAACCTCGCCTTGTCATTGCTTATAGCTCCAAGAAGCTATCCCCAAGCCCCCTGGAGCTCATAGTCCAACTCAGGCTAGACCCTCAGGATAGGGTATGTCCACAATACCAAGCTTCTCAAGGAAGGTTAAGAATTTGACCTTCCCCAGGGGCTTAGTGAGAATATCTGTGACCTGCTCATCAGTCCCAATGTGATGGAGCCTTACGGCGCCTCGTTGTACCATATCCCGGACAAAGTGGTACCTGATAGCAATATGCTTGGATCGGTTGTGGAACACGGGATTCTCAGAAAGATGAGTCCCACTTTGGTTATCGCAAAGGACAATAGTGGTATCCAGAACATTTCCAAACAGCTCACTGAAGAGCTTTCTCAACCAAACAGCTTCACAACAGACCATACTCGTTGCAATGTATTCGGCCTCGACGTTGCTCAAAGCAACCGATTTTGGCTTCCTGCTAATCCAAGATATCAAAGCAGAACCAAGAGTGAAGCAACACCCAAATGTGCTCTTACGATCCACCACACAGCCTGCCCAATTGGCATCGGTATATCCATGGAGCCTCATACTCCCAGCAATGTATCTCAACCCACGGTTGATTGTGCCCCGAAGATATCTCAAGGGATTCTTGGCACCAATCCAGTGAATGTGATGAGGCTCAACGATGTATTGACTCAACGTGTTCACTGCAAAACATATGTTCAGACGTCAGTTCACTAAGAACATCATGGCCCCCACGATTTGACGATACTTGGTGGGATTTACCAACTCGAGCCAAGTAGCACTTCCACACAAGTTCTTAAAGTTGAGTTCCATCAAAGTAGTCACGAACTTGCAGTCCACCATCCCAAATCTCTCCAGCAACTTCACGACATAGTTTCCTTGAAAGGGAAATCTCACCTGGCTTTTGCCAGACCTCCAAGCCTAGGAAATAGTGCATCAGTCCTAGGTCCTTCATCTCAAACTCGGAAGCTAGCTCCCTCTTACATTGATGAATGAGAGGGTCAGCACCTGTCAGGAAGAGATCATCCACATAGAGAACCACAATGAGAGGCTTGTCATTATTAACCTTAAAATAAAGGTTTGGATCAGCACCACTTCGAGTGAACCCCAGCTTCATCAAGTAGCTATCGATCCTCTCATACCAAGCCCTGGGGGCTTGCTTCAACCAATATAGGGCTTTCTTCAACCTGCATACATATGTGTCTATATCTTAGACTTCAAACCCCAGAGGTTTTCCCCATATACCTCTTCCTTGATTGAACCATAAAAAGGCAATCTTCACATCCATGTGATGGAGACTCCATCCTTGCGTTGCAGCAAGGGCAATGATTGAACGGATGGTGGTATAGCGGGCAACAGGTGCAAATATATCATCATAATCTATGCCTTCCTTTTGAGAGAAGACTCGGGCAACAAATCTTGCCTTGTACTTTTCAGCACTTCCATCGACTCCATTCTTGATCTTGTAGAGCCATTTCGAGTTGACAACAGATTTGTCCTTCGGTCTAGGGCCCACATCCCAAACATCATTCTTCATGATCGATTCATATTCCTGGTGCAGAGTATCCTTCCAAATTTCATGATTTACGGCTTCTTCAAAAGTTCCAGGCTCAGATTTGTCGTTCAGTCTAGGGACCACATGCCAGACATCATTCTTCATTATCAATTCATATTCCTGGTGCATAGTATCCTTCCAAATTTGATGCTTTACGGCTTCTTCAAAAGTTTCAGGCTCAGATTGTACAATAGTACTCATGGCTGCTAAGTACCCTTGGTACTTATTCGGCTTCTTACTTTCTTGAAATGTTCCCCTGGGAGCAATATGTCTCTCAGCATCTTCAAGAGTGTCTCTAGCCATGAACGTCTTATTTTATTTGAAGAGGGTGGATCTATAGCATCCATCGGACCTTCAACATCGGGCAACAGTTCAACCTTCGGTTCTTCCTGCCTTCCAACTTCTTCTTCTTCTTTGTCTTCCTTTGCGATAGGAAGATTTCTAACCTTCCTTATGGCAGCATCTTCATCGAAGGTGACATCATGGCATATCTCCACATCTCTTTGACCAGGCAAATAGATTCTATATGCCTTCGAGGTTCCACTATAGCCCACAAACGTTTTCTTCTTCCCAAAAGCATCGAGATTGCTCCTCTTTTCTTTCGGCACATGAAAATAAACAAGACTTCCAAAAACTCTAAAATGAGAGACATCAGGCTTCTTAGCAGAGAGGACTTCTTTGGGAGTTTTGGAGTCCAATGCAGAATGTGGGCATCTATTTTGAACATACACAGCTGGAGTGTAAAAACTCTGGTAAACTTGAATAAGTATATATTATTATTGATAAAAGATGAGATGATTACAAGTGGGGATCACCAAGGCTTTAAATACAGCCTTATGGTGTCCCTTGCCAAAGAGGCATGATCGTTGATCATGCCCTTCCACATTAATAAGCCTAAGATAACTATATTTAACTAATAATTAACAAAATATACATAACATTGCCCCTCTCTTAAAGATGCTTTGTCCTCAAAGCATACGTAATGATGGACATCGTTGACAAACGCCTGGGTTTCTCGAGTGGCGAGCTCTTGCTTCCCACATTTTTAAAAGATCGTGGAGCATCTCCTCGAGTTCAATCTTTTGGTGATGTGGATAGCGACAAGATTTGATATTGACAGGGTCGGATCCTTTCTTGACTTCTATTGGATGTTTGTGTTCCCTATTAGGAGGTATTTTCATTGGCAGGTCTTGGAAGACTTTTTTGTGTGTCTGAACTATTCCTTGTACTTCTGGTGATTCTTCGTGGTTCCTATTTAGATTTAGGGGTAAGTTACCAACAATTATCATCCGATGCAGCTTCTCTTTATCATCAAACGCTTCCTTCTTAACAACCATATCTGCTTCATCATCGAAGGCCTCAACAGCTTCTGGCGCTGTATCAGTGGCTTCGGATGTGTTTGTCTCTTCACATTTTTCTTTCAATTCTAGGGATGAAACATTTCGCTTTTTATAAGCATCTGTATTTTCATGGTTTCTTTCATTTTCAACGACTATGTCTGTTGTTGTATCTGTGATAGAAGTCACGTTGAATTCTTTATGTGGCTCCTTCACCAACATTGTTTCTTTTTCTGCCATTGGATTTTCATTTATATAAAAGTTCTCAACAACTTCTGTTGCTGCATTACTGGCTTTATTACTGGGTTGAGTTGCATTTTCTTCTCTTGGTTTCTCAGCTCTATAACTTTCATGGTTGATTTCAAAGTCTCTGCTTCTAGGTATTCCAAAACTAATGCTTTCATGTGAGCTGATTTCCAATTCAACCTCATTTAATTGCTCTTTTTCAAACATGTTATATTCATGATTGTGATCTGAATTAGGTGAATTGTTCAGTTGATTATGTTCAACATTCAACAATATTGGTTTTTGTGTCTGACTCATCGTATCTATCTTATCATTTATCATATCGAAGAGTTCTGTCATATTTTTCATTGCTTCGCGATGATTTTCTATGGCCTCGTGATGATTTAGCCACATTTGTCTTTTTATTTGATTTGTCATATCATGAAGCTTTTTAATATCGTTGGAGTTTCCTGCAACTGTACCTTCGAGACCGACTAATCTTTTGCCAAAGTCTTCGGAATTATTATTGATTTGTTTCTCAAGATCCAGCAATTTTTTTTGGAAATCGACCATCGACATTGATGACGTCATACTCCTCTTACTCCTTGTAATTAGGGCTTATCCCCTTTTCCTTAAAAGCTTTGTCCTCAAAGCTTGGTTTTTTTGACAATTTTCGTCACTTAATGTTTATCTTCTTTGGCATATGTCATTCACCACTGGTACCTTCTCTTGTAATGTTGTCTTTGAAAATAGGGTTTTTTTTTTTAATTAATATTTAATTAATTAATTAACTTAATAATTTTTTTTTAATAAATAATTTTTATATAAAAATTAATTTTAAATTAAAATTTATATAAAAATTGAATTTATTTTTATATATATGTTTATTATATATATGTGTGTGTGTGCGTGTGTGTTTTGTTTATTTTTATTTTTTTTTAAATCGATTTTATTTTTGAACATCCCACACTAATTGTAGGGGACATGATGGTTCAATTTTTTTTTTTAAAACACACTTTTGTTTACTGCTGTGACAAGTAGACCGGCGGGAATGGATGGCTGCGGCGGCGGGGGAAATGGTGGGGGAGGCGGTAGCAGGATGGTGGGAAGGTGGGCGTGAGGCGCACAGGGGCGGTGGGAGCAAGTGTGTAGGAATGCAGGGAGGAGGGTGTAGGGTGGCAGTGAAGGGCGGGGAGGCGGCGAAAGGCGGGGTGATGGCAGGGAAGGCAAAAGGCGGGTGGGGAGAGAGATGCTGGTGAGGGGGTAGGGTGGGTTGGAGGTGGGGTGTTTGCAGGAGAGGTGGAGGGGGGAATGTGAGTGTAGTAATGGAATGGAGTGCTATGTATTGGAGTTTTATGTAATGGAGGGAAATGGGTAGTGAGGGAAATGTAATGGAGGGGAGTGCTATGTGAGGGGGAAGAGGAAAAAAAAAAATCGAGGAGGAAAATCTATAAAAAAAAAAAAAAAATTAAACAAATGCTAACCACAAGCACTTGGTTTTTTAAAAAAATCTGCAATTCTGGAATTTTCTTGTAATTCCTTAATTATGGGTGATCACACAGATCCTGAAGAGCAACTGCTCTGATAGCAATGGAGTGTAAAAACTCTGGTAAACTTGAACAAGTATATATTATTATTGATAAAAGATGAGATGATTACAAGTAGGGATCACCAAGGCTTTAAATACAGCCTTATGGTGTCCCTGGGCGAAGAGGCATGATCGTTGATCCTGCCCTTCCACATTAATAAACCTAAGATAATTATATTTAACTAATAATTAATAAAATATACATAACAACAGCAGTGTTGGCAGCTTCTCCCCATAGAAACTTTGAAATACCTTGGTCATAAAGCATGGCACGGGCAGCTTCCAAAATGTTTCTATTCTTCCATTCAACAACACCATTTTGTACAGGAGTATACATATTAGTGGTCTCCCTTTTAATGCCAGATTCCCTGCAATAGTCATTGAATTCATTTGACTCATATCCGGTTCGATTATCGGTCCTCAAAATTTTGATCTTCTTCCCCGTTTGATTTTCAACCAAGGCCTTGAAGGTACAAAACAACTTGAATGCTTCATCCTTCTTCTTCAAAAAATATATCCAAGTCTTGCGGGAAAATTCATCTATTAAAGTGATGTAATATAAACATCCTCCCAAGGATGTTACAGGCAACATACTAGATAGATCAAAATGTATCAATTGAAAAATATTAGATGTCTTCGTGACACATGAGGGGAATGGTCCCCTTGTATGCTTTCCTTCAGCACAACCCTGACATACACCTTCATGATCATCTTTGAAATCGGGCATCCCTGTCACCACCTTCCTTGCTTCGAGAAAGGGCTTTGATATGAAGGTTTGCAAACCTCCGGTGCCATAGCTCGGATTGAAGGGTTGTCTTATATGTCATGGCCCCCAGTGGACTTCCTCCAACCTGATAGAGTGTATCAACTCTAAAACCAAGAGTGAACGCTTCTTTGAAGTTCCTCTTCCAAATGCGTACCTTTCCATCACTGAATGCCACCTTGAATCCTTTCTCTTCCATTGTCGAGATAGACACTAGATTCTTCTTCAAGTCAGGTATGTACAACACATCTTGCAAGTGGAGGACTTGACCTTGATTTAGATGAAGGGTCACAGTCCCTATCCCTTTCATGGGATAGGTGCCATTGTCTCCAAGGATAATTTCCAAATTAGTATCATTTTCAATCAAATCAGAGAGGACTTCTTTATATCCAGTGAATTGCCTTGAGGCACCACTATCAATCAACCAATTGCCCAACGTATCGAAAGGAGATGCAGCAGAGAGGGCATATATAAGAATATATTCATTTTTTCTATCAACAACATTAGATTCATCATACCCGGAATTCCTTGACCTCTTGAAAGGTTGCCCATTCCCACTCCAATCAGAGGGAGCCTTCCTCTTTCCTTTGAACCTGTTGTTCCTTTGATTTCCATTCCCCCTAATGTTGTTATTCTTGTTGTTGTTGTCATCATCATCTCCGGAAGGGTCCCTTCTATTAGGGCACTCTCTTGCATAGTGACCAAACTTGTTACAAGTGTGACATCTTCCTCTTCTTCCTCCCTTGGAACCCACTCTTCCATGATTTTGATTTCTCAGACCAACAATGTTCCTCTTCTTTGTATGAGCAGAGAATGCAATGGGGTCACTTCCATTCCCATTTAAGGGTTCGTCTCTCTCCATCATTCTTATCTCTTCTTGAGTGCATCTCGTCAACAATTCATCAAAATCAGGAATCACATTATTATTAAGAATAGTCGTATTGAATACATACCAATCTCAAGGGAGACCTCCAAGAGCAATGAGAGTGAGCTCTCAGTCAACTATGGCTTCTCCAATAGCTAAGAGATCATTCTTGATTTCGGTGAGCCTCATGAAATATGATTGGATGGATTCTCCTTTACCTTTCTTGATCTCCTTCAACTTGTTCTTCAAAAATAGGATTTGATTAGCATTGTTAGCCCTGAACATGCTAAACAACTTATCATACATTTCTTTAGATATGCCCAACTCGGAGATATAAGCAACCAAGTCTTTATGAATAGAATCCCTGATGATCTTCGTCGCCTTGACTTCCCCTTTCTTGTACTTTGTCTTAGTGGCAACCGATGCATTTGATGGAGGCTCATTGATCTTCCCCTGTACATTATCCATGACATCTTGGTCTTCCAATGTCAAACCCAAAAACATTTTCCAAGCATGATAATCAGACTTGTCAGTCAGCTTATCATCAGATTTGAAACCCTTGTATGATGAGGAGGCCATTGATACCGGTCCTTGATTTTTCAACTTCTTCGATGATTGCTTTTCACACTTGCTTGGGCTTTGTCTTCACCTCAGCTTTGACACCATGTTAATTTTAGATAACCATGGTATGTTCTATGCTAAATGCAGTTTACTTCAATCTTTCTTCTTATTAGCCCGATTCAATTTTAGATAAGCAATCACATAATAATTGAAAGTAAATGCTGATATAACATAAACATAGATAAAGAGAAGGCAAACCAATATAAGATACAATAATTTGTAATTCTTCTTATTCAGCAAAGATAGAGAAAAATGTTTGTTATAGAAGACAACAAGATGCCCTACCCAGCAAAGACTTTGCAAGTCAAACCAGACCTTTCAACCTCCAAATAGGTTCAGTCAAACTCAATCAAAGGCTAGCCTTTCTTCAGTTTCACATTCACCCCACAAATCAACTTCCAAAACAGTCAACGCAAGTCAAAATCCTTGAGGTCAAAGACAGTCAATGCTGCAATCAAGTGCAGTCAAAACTACAGACAATTGCAGTCAACGATCTACCTCAATTTATGTGCCCTCTATTGCGGCCTTCCAAAATAGAAATTTGTGTGCTAAAAACATAGTCAAACTTTAAGGGTTGACCCATAGTCAACGCTGCTCAACGCTCCAAAAAGACACCCTAAAACTCCTCTCCTCTTCTTCGCCCTCCAACTCCTCTCCCTTTTCTTCACTATTGCAAATTGAACTTGTTTGAGATGAGTGTGTCAAATGAGTCGAATTGCTCTCCTTTATGTAGCCTTTCTTGAGGGCCAAACTCCCTCCCTTTAGGCCGACTTCATCTGCTCCTTGGGTCGATTTGCTCTTGGTCTTATCCATGGCTTTTTCTTGACAAAATAAACAGTTTTTTTCATTACAATGAGTCCAAATGGGACTATGACACATGACCAAATATTATTCTTTATCCTAGAAAGACATAGAAGACCGAAAAGCATGAAGAAGCATTTTTTACTTAAACTTGAGTATGAAACCCATACTCCAAAAATAAAATATAATTTATTTTTCTTTCCTTTCCTTTCTTTATAAAGAATATACAATGTCATGATTACATTTACATCATAATGAATACTGAACCTAGCTACAATTATCAACAAATAATGTCCACACCATGGTCAAGTTAGCAAGGGACAAAAATTAGAAGGCTATTATATTACAATGTAACAAACAAAGTTTGTATACTCAGAGGAATGCTTTGATACCAATGTAACTCACAAAGTTCATATACGCAGCAAAATACTCAGAATATCTGGTATATAAGAATGTCCATCATGGAGTGGAGAATATATTATATAGGAGTATTTGAATACAAGTGAGATGATTACAAATGAGGGTGAGGGCCTTGATTATATAGGCAGAAATCATTTCACAAATGGCCATGTCCTTATAGACATGCCTCTTCAATACTAACTACTAGTTAATTAGGAATACAGGAACAATCTTCTTGATTAGGAATAATATTACCATTACCAATATTTTAGCCCTTCCAAATACATTTGATGCAATTAATTTACATCCCTACTCTTCAACAAGTGAACCCAAGTGCCTGTGCCATAATGCGAGAAGAAAACTTCAACTTTCATTTGTCTTCAAGATATTCAACAAAAGCTCAATAGGGGAGAACTCCCCAAATCCAACCATGCCTCAAATATAGAGAACTACTTTTTAAATAGGCTGAAACACATCTCTCTTACGATAAAAAAATTATTGTTTTCCTAGATCCACTAGTTCAGCAAAGTATAACAATAAAATATCAACCAAAAACAATTTGGATAAAGGTTGCCTAGGCAAAAGGAGACTGCAAAACCATATAACTCAAAGGGATGGATAAAACTTACTGAAATGATTAACGATAATTTCTTCCATTTTCAATACTTTAGGATTTGGGGCTCCATGTCCTAAGCTTTGTTGCATCAAGAGCTTCACTTGCCATAATGTTTCATTCCTTCCCATCAGTCTTGCAAATGACCTACATCGCAAAAAAACATTTTATTTTTTGTGTAAATATTTTTGGAAATAATTGAGTATACCATTATAAGCCCTAACATTTCAAACAGAAACTTCACCATTGTCAGGATAAAAACATCTACGAATATTATTGCAATTCGCATGATTGCAATAAACAATATCATGCAATACTCCACTGCACAAACACTCTGATGAAAATACTACAGAAACAAAACCACAAACAATTTTAAAAATTCTCATGAAAATTACATGGTTATATTACAAGACTGTTAATTCCAGACATATAACAGTAACTAATATCGTGCACAAGCATAACCTATTCAAAACACAATAACACAATATGGCAAGGACATCAAAACAAAAACCTGTTGGGGTTGACTTCTCAGATTAAACAATAAGTAGACACTAAATTTTTATTATAGTGCGTGAAAATGAACCTTTAATATTAATTTTAAACTGGCATTCAATTAAAGTATGATAAGAATCAAAAGACATCAAATAAAAGAATCAAAATATATTGCATACAATTACAACTCACATAATAATGGTGACCATCCACAAACTTGTTTAAATTGCTGTCTTAACAGGAATTACTTGAAATAAACAATACCCTTGTTGCAGTTTTTGCTGAAGCATCTCAAAAGCAGGTCGAATACCATGACTAAACAGCAACTTATATATATGATAAAGAGTAATGCCTGCTCCAAAATATGCTTCTACTTCTCCATATTGCATTTGGGCAAGATATGCTGGCGGAGATTCACGGAATTTGTCTCTTGCAGTAAGAAATTCAATCGGTGCCAACTGCACCAAAAGTTCAACAATGTTCAATAGAAAATCTTATGTACATACAGCAGCAGGATCCTGAAACAGAAAGAACAATAAATGCAACCTGTACAACAACTAGAAAATCAAAGTAACTTGCCTGACAGTTAACTGTCTCCTACATCAGTATACTACAGAATATACAGAAAGATGAAAGAAGACACTAACTATTCAAGAAATGTTTGGAGAAATTGTACGTGATCAAATTGAGAATACAAGTTTAGTTCACTAAAGGTACACATCGAACAAAGACAAAATGGATGAAACATGTTGGTAAGATGGTAAGAAACCACCTTGTAAGGTAGTAAACACACTATTAGAACAAAAAGATTAAAAAAAAAAAAAACGGGAGGAGTACAAAGAGACATGGGAAAATTTATAAGTTTGATCACCAATATTACCATAATATGATCGATATAGTTACCTACGGAGGACGGGAAAAGAAAGAAATTACAAAATTCTAATGATGATAATGAATGTTAGTTATCATATCCTTGATCAACTTAAAATAATGAGATCAACAAAAATAGCACCAGAGGTGAGTGAGTGGAAGTTTTACAAACAATATAAAATTCAATGACCTTAGATTAAAAAGTGAATCCACAATAAAATTGATCAATTGGAGGAAAATTTTGTGCATGGCAACATCTATAATAGTTTCTCCCTCTAATGGGAGAGTCACATTATAAAGTTTTCCTTAGGTGACTAACTATATGCATGGATTATGGACATCATGGAGTATGATTAGGCAATTCTATTATGTAATGCCTTAAAACATGAAATGATAAGTAAATTACATTCGATATCCACTTTATTGAATTTATTTATAGGGTCTTACCCAAGTTGGGGAATAGTAATGACATTTCCAAGTGTAATAATTTTATGCATTAAGAGAGGAGGAAAGGAAACCATGATGACTAGAGGTGAGTAATCAAATTCAATTTGATAATATGTTTTTCAAATTGAAGTAGACATAGAATATTAAGAATATCTAGTATGAGGAAGTGCAGGGGTGTTTCTATCAAGAAGAATTTTCATAAGGATATGAGCAACATGATTGGCAAGAGTCAAAGCAATGACCTAAAGGGAGTTGTGAACACTCGTAATTTATTAAGAATAACAAGTGATAAACTGAGAAAATATTTAAAAGTAAATATTAAGGATAATAATTGTATACCATTAGAAAAAGACATACATTTGGTGATAAGATGAGGCTTAAGGACTAATGATAAAACGATTAATCTAAAGAATAAGAAGTTGGTATGACATGGATGAATTATGTGTTTGGAATAAACAAATCAATGTAATAAAAAAGAAACAATGCCTTAAGGAATGATTGTAAAGCTAGTAATAGTCTAGCTAAAGTTTAAGACTCTAAAGGGTGAAACTTGCAAGTAAAGAGACTATATCAAAACTGTAACATATTGATAGTGTGGCTATGTGTCTCTTGTAAATTGTGAACTTATTATTGAGAGAGGAAAAAATTATTATTGGACGACAATTGACATCTTGTTGAAAACATGACACTCTTGGTAGACCAAGATAAGGTCCAGTGGGACAAGTATAGTTCTGAATCGATTACCTGGGAAGACACCAAGGCCATATGCCAGAAATACCCCAACTTATTTTGATTTTGAAGCACTTAAAAACCTTATTTTGTCTATCTTTACATTATTTTGGCTAGATACTTAAGACTATCCTTTTAAATTGTTCTATAACTATGAAAGGTTACATCTAAGAATGATTTCAAGTTATTTTCTTAACATTGTTGATACATGGGTACCAATATGAAGTATGTTATTTGCTTAACATTGCGGGTACATGGATATTGGTAAGAATTATGAATTATGTTATGGATGTGATGTATCTAATTTTATTATGATAAGATGGAAATAAAAGAATGACTACACTTGACTACTTAATATGAAAGCAAACTTACAGATGCATTGGCTAAACATAGCCAAATATGTTATATGAATTCAAGGATCAATATCGTAGATAACAACACATTTGGAACACACAAAAACTGTTATTTGAATAAATAATTACATTGAATATATTGATGCATATGTTATAATGTGTGGACAAGTGTTTACATCGCAGATAACATCGTTACCAAACTGACCACGTGATGACAAAACTCCAAGAACAATTGAGACTCAATGAGATTCCAGGTGTTAGCACTATAAATGTTAATAGTCTGACCACCATTGTATTACTGTTTTTGAATTTTCACCTGTTCCCTAACCTATGTCAAAGTTCTAATCATCTTCAATAAAATCCAAAAAGAGTCTCAAAACCAAAAAAAAATTATGTTTTATAGGTGGCATTGTGTCATAGATTCATAAAGAGTTAAAACCATTGTTTTAACTTAGGTTGGAATCAAAGTTATTGGTCATTTTAGTAATAATAGAATAACAGCTACTCTTTCTGAAAAGGCAGTGATTTCTTCAGGAGTTTGATTTCATTGGTGACACAGAGATAAAAGTAGCTATTTCCACGAAGTTGCATAAGGAGCTACAAGGAGCATTATTCAGAGAAAAGATCTTTCTCCTTTGAAATCAACTGAGGATCTTCTATATTATGAGATATTATTCTCTTTAAAAGGGTAATTATTTCTAAATTAGAACTGTTGGAAATACACAAGGGGGGTGAATCAGTGTTTCTTTTCAATTATGATTATAACCAGTTAAATTCTACACAAAAATAGAGAAATGAATAATTTATTATAGAAGGAAAGATAATGATCCTTTTACAAATGAATGAGTACAATAATGTTTAAGGGCACCAACCCTTCAACCTTCCAAGCTCCAACCTGTTGCCAAGCACCAACCTGGACTTTAGTGAGGCTCCAACCTCTAGGGCTATGAACATATCCTTTTCAAGGCTCCAACCTTGTGTTTAAAGGCACCAACCCCTAGGACACCAATCCTTCAGTCTTCTTTTGATAGAAAAGAAAGGTGATGTACTTAATTGAGTGTCATCACAAAAATTCTTCACTGTTCGATTTTTCAGATGTTTAATCAGCTCCAAAAATAACTTGTGCTTGTATTCACTATACTTTGTACTTGTCTTATTGTTCTTGACTTGTCCTTGACTTCACTTGAGCTTGAATTTAAATAGCTCCACCACTAGACTTCACTGTTGATAGGCTGCAATTATAATTTGAATCTAGAAGTGTAAACTAGATAGAAGTCACAATCCGATTAGCATTCTCATAGGCACAGTCCAAGGTACTGAAATACTACAGGATCACTGAGTTAAGCCAAAAAACCAGCCTTACTGTTATCTTAGTCACAGTTCTGAAATATCACAGATCCACCACAATCTGAAGTTTATTGCAGTAAGACTGCACCAATTGATGACCACAGAGACTGCGGTTCTGAAATGTTAAACATAGGTCCGAAATATTATAGATCCACCACAGTCTGAAGTTTATTGTAGTAAGACTGCACCAATTCATGACCACGGAGACTGTTGTTCTGAAATGTTAATCACAGATCCGAAATATTACAGATCCGCCACAGTCCGAAGTTTATTGCAGTAACACTACACCAATTGATGACCAGAGAGACTACGGTTCTGAAATGATAATCACAGGTCCGAAATTTATTAGGGCTATACCAATACAGAGGCTGAGGTTACAGGTCTACAGTTTTTAGTAGGGTTGTTCCAATACAGAGATACAGATCCGCAGATTATTCATCATGGTTTCACGTTCTCACAGTGATTGTATTTATGCCCAAACAGATTGTAGTATAGCTCTTTTTCTTGACATTTATGCTCCCTTTTTTTATAAGTTCACGAGTTGTGAACTGTAAATATTTCTTTGTGTTAGATAGTCGAGCTGAGCTAAGTTGAATTGCAGATCTAAGCTCCTATACATATGAATTTTACTTTGAAGTGAAGGGACATGACCTATGGAAGTAGGCCGACATAAAAGACAAGGTGTGCTTGTCTTCACTGTACTTTGCACTTGTCTTCTTGTGCTTGTCTTGTCCTTGACTTCACTTGAGCTTGACTTTAAATAGCTCCACCACTAGACTTTACTGTTGATAGGCTGCAATTATAATTTGAATCTGGAAGTGTAAACTAAATAGAAGTCACAGTTCGATTAGCATTCTCATATGCACAGTCCGAGGTACTGAAATACTAAAAGATCACTGAGTTAAGAACAAAAACCAGCCTTACTGCTATCTTAGTCACAATTCCGAAATGTCACAGATCCACCACAGTCTGAAGTTTATTGCAGTAAGACTGCACCAATTGATGACCACAGAGACTGCAGTACTGAAATGTTAATCACAGGTCCGAAATATTACAGATCCACCACAGTCCGAAGTTTATTGCAGTAAGACTGCACCAATTGATGACCACAGAGACTGTGGTTCTGACATGTTAATCACAGGTCCGAAATATTACAGATCCACCACAGTCTGAAGTTTATTGAAGTAAGACTGCACCAATTGATGACCACAGAGACTACGGTTCTGAAATGATAATCACAGGTCCAAAATTTATTAGGGCTATACCAATACAAAGGCTGAGGTTACAAGTCTGCAATTTTTAGAAGGGTTGTTCCAATATAGAGATACAGGTCCGCAGATTAGTCATCCTGGTTTCACGTTCTCACAGTAATTGTATTTATGCCCAAACAGATTATAGTATAGCTCTTTTTCTTGATGTTTATGCTCCCTTTTTTTTCTAAGTTCACAAGTTGTGAACTGTAGATATTTCTCCGTGTTAGATAACCAAGTTGCGCTAAGTTGAATTGAAGATCTGAGCTCCTATATATATATATATATGAATTTTACTTTGAAATGAAGGGATGTGACCTATGGAAGTAAGTTGACATAAGAGACAAGGTGTAGGTCGGCTAGATGAATAAATATATATTGTTTATCTTAAACAATCAATTTCTCACTAACCACCGAGAGTTTGGGGTCGTGTGAATAGTCGTTGGAAAGAGGAAACAATCCTCTTTCATATGGTATAAGGATCATTGTGAAAGGATGTCTCTAAGAAGATAAATAGAAAATAAAAATAAAAATAAAAAATAAAAAATTATCGTGACTATCCTTGAAATGTTTAATGCAAAGGATGATTAGGACAACGGGGATTTTTCATAGGGGTCATCATGAAACTAGTGTGGTGATAGTGTAGCCTTCATTCAGAGAGCTCATCAAGTTTATTTCATCAATGACAATTATTGACCAACAATCTCCCCCTTTGTCATTGATGGAAATATTGCAACACTTTCTTCCCCTTTGACATCAATGGAAAAGGTGGTGCTCGCGTGCTTCCTCTATCAAACTGCTCCCCCTATCATGTTGCTTCTTCTTTTGTTGATATGTTCTTTTAATGTGATGCAAGAGCAATGACCCCCATCGTTTGGCGAAGATATTCAACTGCTTCTCGCGGAAGGGGTTTTGTAAAGATATCTGCAATTTGCTCCTTTGTATTAACATATTCCAACTTGATATTATGTTCAGCAACTTGTTCACAAAGAAAATGGTATTTGATAGGAATATGTTTGGTCTTTGAGTGCATCACCAGATTCTTTGAAAGACCGATGGCGCTAGTGTTGTCACAAAAAATAGTGCTTGGTTGCTTAGTTTCTATGTTGACATCCTTCAAAGCTTCCTTCATCCATAATATTTGTGTACAACAATCGACAGCAGCGATATATTTGGCTTCAGCTGTAGAAAGAGATATGGATGATTGCTTTTTGCTGAGCCAAGATACAAGACAATCTCCCATAAAGAATGCATTTCCACTGGTACTTTTTCGATCATCCACGCTTCCAGCCCAATCAGCATCAGAGTAAGTTGTTACAGTAAGAGTTGAGCTCTTAGGATACCAAAGACAAAACTTAGCAGTTCCTTTCAAATATCTAAGTATTATCTTCACAACAACTAGATGGGATTGTTTAGGACTTGACTGAAATCTTGCTACCATTCCCATTGCTTGCATAATATCTAGTCTTGTACCAGTTAAGTATAGGAGAGCTCCAATTATTGACCTGTAAAGAGTCGCATCTATAAGAGGGGTATCATCATCTCTACTTAATATACAATCTTTGGTCATCGGTGTGCTCATAGGTGCACAAACTTCCATCCCATATCTTTTGAGCATGTCTTTAAGATATTTTGCTTGATATATAAACATGCATGCAGAGGTTTGAGATATTTGTAGCCCAAGAAAATAAGATAGCTCACCAATCATTGACATTTCGAACCTTTTGGACATATTTAGAGCAAATTCATGGCTCATCTTATCATCATTGCTAGCAAACATTAGATCATCAACGTATACAAGAGTGACCAGAAGTTTTTCCTCGATCATCTTCATGTGGAGATTTCTACCTGCTACTCCCTTTTTGAAACCTTCTTGTTGCAGATAGTGATCTAACTTTGCATACCATGCTCTAGGGGCTTGCTTTAATCCATACAAGGCCTTTTTAAGCTTGCATACAAAGTCTTTTCCTTCAGCAAGATCAAATCCTTCTGGCTGCTCCATATAAACTTCTTCCTTGAGATCTCCATTCAGGAATGTTGATTTTACATCGATTTGATAAACCTTGAATCCTTTTGAGCAAGCAAATGCCAAAAACGTTCTTATGGCTTCCAATTGAGCTACTGGTGCAAAGGTTTCTTCGAAGTCAATTCCTTCAATTTGCGAGTATCCTTTGCAGACAAGTCTGGCTTTATTTTTGGTGATTTGTCCATCCTCATTCATCTTGTTTTTGAATACCTATTTTGTTCCAATTATATTTTTATCTTTTAGGCGAGGTACCAGCTCCCAAGTCTCATTCTTTTCGATTTGAGACATTTCTTCTTCCATGGTCTTTATCTAATAAGGATCATTACTTGCTTGAGAAAAAAATTCAGGTTCTATTAAAGATAATAGAGCAACATCATCTTTTTTTGGAGTGTTTGTCATCCTTCTTCGAGTTTGAATTCCTTCATCTATATTCCCGATAACCTGTTCTTCTGAATGATGTTTCTGAATAAATTTGATCTTAGAAGGAGTTTGTGAAGGTTCACTTTGAGGTTCTCCATCATCCTCTTCTTTTTCAGGTTCTTCTTCTTCACTTTCTTCAAGGAAAGGCTAAACTTCATGATCTTCTATTCTCTTTTCTAGAAGGCCTTCATCAATCTTCCATCAATGCTTTCCACTATTCTCTGTAGACGATTGTTGTAACATTTGTAAGCTTTGCTTCTTGTGGAGTATCCAAGAAGCTTTGTTTGTCTTTATTATGTTGCACTACTTTGTATTATGGTTAAGGATAAGCTTCACCTTATATATAGGAATATGATAACTCCTCCAGAACAGATTCACACTTTTTGTGGAAATATCAGCATAATATCTCTTGTGTATATATGATGAAACTCAATAGAGAAAAGGTTCGTGGTTTGTGAATCTTATACTCATGTGATCAGTGTACTCTTTCAATTAATGATATTGAAGAACACTTTTGAGGACTTATTACTAGCTCGATATGTGTATTGTTGATCCCTCTTATGTGTTTCCATAACTAAATCTCTTCAGTTCCAGTTTGTAGTTTCAATGTTGTTATATGTTTTTATGAGCCTTTTGATGTGTTTATGTACATTATCAATTTTTATCAGTGTTACTTAGTAAGCTTTCTTGATGAGATGTGCATAATAACTGGTTAAAGAGCATTCCTTATGACAATGACTTTTAATGATGTTCAATAAGATTACTGTAAGTCTTATGATAGCCTTCTCTTATTGATATATTATCAGACTAGTTCTTGTGTTGCTTTTCATCAAAGCAATGGATTTCTGCCTTGCAGACCCATTGTCCTTTCTATTATTCCATACTTTCTTCCTTCCATAGACTACAAACTTATCTTTTGCTACCATATCAGGCCTAAATACCCTCAATGGTGTGAAAGTGAATATGTCTAAAACCCTTTTCAGTGATTGAGAGCTTTAACCACCTACTAATTATATAATTCAAATCATTAAATTGCCCTAGAGCTTAGGATGTGAGTGGTCAAGCACTTGAAGCAGTCCAATTGTTGATTCCAGCGCTTACATCTTTTAGTGCGTTTGTCGGGAGACGAAGATTTTGAACTCAGAATTCTCCCGAAGTTATTGCATGAATGCTTAGTACTAGTTTTTAAAGGTGAATAAAAACTAGTCCCTTTTAATGACTGCAAATTGGTTCACTTGGCGACTCCAGAAAGAAAACAAGGGATTTCAAGACCTCCTACTACAAGAATAAATCAGAGATCACCTATTGTGACTCCAATTGTTGATCCACAAAAGATCATAAAAGATGCAAAAGGGAAACAGAAATCAGCTGAAACTACATCTCAGTCAGTGAAGAAGGTACATACAAAGTACGTTCCAAAGCAAAAGGTACCCTCATCTACTTTAGAATCTAAAGAAATTTCAGTTTAAAAAGATTCTACTAAAATATTTCAAGTTGAAACTGCTTCCCTAAAAAATAAAGTAGATGATGTTAACCTAGGTTCAGCTGAAAGTATCTCTCAATCATCATTTTGCTAAGTAACCGGATTCGTCCAAAAGGGGCCACGAATCCCGAATCCCCGTATCGGGTACGAATTCGTACCGGATTCTGCCCAAATCACCGGATACGGCGTATCCGAACAGGGTACGGCGTATCCCGACTGTACTCCGTTCGGATACGCTGTATCCCGTGAAACTGGATAAGGTCGGGCCCGCGGGTAAGAAAATCGCGTTGTTTTGGCTATAAAGTGGGGTTTTTCCTCACTCTTTTTTCACCCATTTCATTTGTGAAGTGAGAAGGAGAGCTAGTGTGAGCAAGGAGCAAGTGTGAGCAAGGAGAAAGGGAGTTCTTTCGAAGAGATTCGAGCATCCGGTAAGTGCATTGTCCCTCTATATTTTGCATTTAGTTTTTTGTTAGTGTTTGCATGTGCATATGTTTTATATATTTGGCTGTTTTTGTTTATTGTTTACAGTATTCATGGCTCAATCAAAGGCAGCAAGACAGGGGCAAAGAAAGGGGAAGAATGTCCCCATTGGAGATGCCCCTTTTGTCCCTCTTTCATCAGGGTCTGCAAGTATTCCATCCATTGGAAGTGGGGCTGCAACAGCAGCTTCAAATGTGCAGGGAAAACAAACTGTTGACCCCAAATACCCATTGTGGAAATATGTGAGAAGAGAGGAAGGGGCAGCAAAAAAGGGAGGAGGAAATTGTTCATGGAAATGCAATTTTTTCAATGGCCATTTCACTTGCACATATTTCCGTGTGAAAGCTCATTTGTTGGGTATTCCAGGTTGTGGCATTAAATGTTGTACAGCAATTGAATCGCCAAAGAGGAAGGAATTGGAGAAAGAGCAGAGTGTTGGTGAGGCAAATGTAGCAGCAAAATCAAAAAAAACCAAGAACGATGAACCCCTTCCATTCTTAAGGAAAAGCAACAACAAGTTCCCTTTTGAGACTTTTAGTAGGGGAGAATTAGCAAAGAGAAAGGCAACTGCAGTTGGTCAAATGGACAAGATTTTCCAAAAAGAGAAGAGAGAAGAGCTTGATCTCACCATTGCATTTTTTTTCTATCAAAACTTCATATCCTTTAATGTTGCACGATCACCTCTATTTATTGAGATGTGTCTAGCTCTTTGTCATGGGGCTCCATCAGGGTATGTGCCTCCTGGGTCAGAGAAGCTCAGAACCACATTGTTGAAAAAGGCAAAGAAAGAGGTGGGCAAAATGCTTGAGCCTATTAAATCAGCATGGCCAACATCTAGGGTTAGCATTGTTTCTGATGGATGGAAAGATCCAGCACGCCACCCACTCATTAACTTCATGGTGTCATCTTCGAATGGTGCAGTTTTCTTGAAATCAGTGGATACACTTGGACAGTACAAAATGCACAATATATGGGTGAGTTATTTCTCAAAGTTATTGAAAGTGTAGGTGTGGATTGTTGTGTGCAAATCATTACAGATAATGCACCTGTTTGCAAGGCCGCTGGCATGATTGTGGAAGCAAAATATCCACAAGTATTTTGGACACCTTGCATTGTCCATTCATTGAACTTGGCACTGAAATCTATTGCTTCTGATGTTCTTTGGATTGGAGCCATTATTGAGGATGCACGACATATCCGCAACTTTGTACAAAACCATACAAATGCCCTCACTATCTACAAGGAGTACAATAATCTATCATTGTTGAAGATTGCAGATACACGGTTTGCCTCTTCATTCATCATGTTGAAGAGGTTGAGGGAGGTCAAGACCGCTCTTGGGGCCATGGTTATTTCAGAGTTTTGGTCTTTTTGGAGAAAGACGGATCAAGCAACCTCAAAGAAAGTGAAGGACGCAGTGTTGGATGATCTATGGTGGGAGAAGGTAGATCTAGTTATTCAGATCATGGAGCCTATCATTTCCTTGCTCCGATTTGCAGATACAGACCAACCCATCCTAGGAGAGGTTTATGAGGGATGGGATTCCATGATTGAGTCTGTGAGGACCATTGTTTTACAGAGTCAGTGCCTAGAGTACGAGACATCACCTGAGGCCTTCTTCACCGTCATACAGGATATTCTTGTCAGCAAATGGGACAAGAATTGCACACCTTTACATTGTTTGGCTCACTCCTTGAACCCAAAATACTACAGCCATGACTCGCTGAATGGTGGACCTTCCTGCAGATTCCCTCCTCACATGGATACTGAAATTTCACAGGGGAGGAAAGATGCATTGAGGAGAATTTTTCAGGATAGGGCATCCCTTGATGAGGTGGAGGATGCCTTTGCAGATTTTTCCACTGGCAGAGAGCGATTTGGAGGCTATGATTTGATTCGAGACAGGGGGGCTAAGAAGCCTTATTCTTGGTGGGCAACTCATGGGGCAACAAGCCCTCCTCTACAACAGTTAGCCATGAGGCTCCTCTCTCAAGTGACTTCATCCTCTTGTTGCAAGAGGAATTGGAGCACATATGGGAATTTGTATAGTGTGAAGAAGAGCATGCTTGAGCAGTCCAGGGCAGAGACAATGGTGTATGTGCACACCAACCTTCGTCTCATCTACAGGCAGAGGGAGGATTGGTTGAAGGGAAAGACAAAGATGTGGGATGTCTTTCCTAATGATATGGGTCTGGACAACAGTGTTGAGTTGGCATTGGCCAACTTGGATCTCAATGCGCCAGTGCTAGAGCCTGTCACATTTGATGATGGAGTAGAGGCGTCATCCTCCACACCAGCAGATGCAGAGATGATAGAGGAGGAGGATGCATCAGAGCTAGATGAGAGCAGTGGTGAGCATGATGATCAGGATGAGGACAGTGATGCTGATTATGAGGATTGATGACTCTGACTCATTGAGGCTTCAGGCTTGTAGTCTTGTAGACTGTAGTTGCTTTTGTATTTTCGATTTCTATTTGCCATTGGCAGTGTTCTTATGTAACACATTTTGATTCTGATGACTAATAAGAAAACTACAGTATCTTACTATCTTCAATCTTGTCTTTTTGAGTAAATTTGACAATTGTATCATGTATGGTGTATCAATGTATTATAGTATCAATGATGATGTATGACTCATGAGTATCTATGTTTGAATCAATGAATTTTGTATGAATTTGTGCAAAAAATATCTAATTTTTAATATATATATATATATATATATATATATATATATATATATATATATATATATATATATATTTTTAATAAAATAATATATAACGTATCGTATCCCAGAAGTATCCTGTTCCGGGGTCACCGTACCCGAATCCGATTCATCGAATCCCCGTATCAGGTGACTTAGTCATTTAGTAAATCAGAGATAAGTGCTATTCCAGTGAAGGAAGAAAAAACAGAGGTTTTAAGTGTCAGGGAAGAAAATAAGGAATTAGAAGACTTTGTGCAGATAGAAATGGAATTAGATCAAGTATTGGAAATTGCACCTTTTATAGATACGGTTGTTTTAACTGAAGAATATTTTATAACCATTCTAAATTTTCTTCACACTCATCCTAAATATCAGTCCTCTTATACCCCTCAGCACAAGTATTTTCCTTTGTCTCGAAAACCAATTATTGGTTCATCCTCTTCTCATCAATTAGAAGGGAATGTTCCTGAAGACCTGACTTTTAATCTATCTGACTTTTTAGCTCAACACAACAAAGTCGAAGTTACCTCATCCCCTCGGGAGACTACATCTGAATCTGATTCTTCTATAGAAGGTGAAACAAAGACCTCCTCTGTTCATCCTTTGAAAATCCAACGTTTTCAATCCCAAATCTTGAAGAACCAACCCAAGAATTCCAATCTTTTGTTATTCCAAAGCAGATTCAAATTCCACAGATTGTAATTCCTAGTTCCCAAACAACTACATCAACTAGTCATCCATCAACTATACATTAGCAAGCCATGGCTCAACCTGCCCTTACAAGGATGCAGCAGATAGTCGCTACAAGATATGCACCACTTGCCTTTTCTCAACCTTTGCATCCTCTTCCTCAAGGGTATTATCTAAAATATCTGCCAAAATACACAGGAGAGGGAGAAGGAGTTTCTGTTGAAGAACATTTGGTTGCTTTCTATAGTTATACTGATAACCAAAACATTGAACATGAAGATGTTGGTCAAGACTCTTTGTTCAGAGCTTGGATGGAGAAGCTCATAAATGGTTTAGAGGTCTGCAACCAAACTCAATAACAGGAAAAGATAAATTGGAGGAAGTATTCATGAAACAATGGGGTGATAGAAAAGATTATGTATACTATCTTACACAGTTTGGAACTCTAAAAAAGAAGACGGATGAGTCATTGGCAGATTTTACAAAGAGATTCAATAAAATTTATCAAAAAATTCTTGAAGAAATCAAACCTCCTGAAACCATAGCTATGATAACTTATGCCAATGCCTTAGATTCTGAGTTTGCTTTGCGGTTAAGAACTGAGAAAGCACAAACATTGGTGGCTATGCAAGAGGTTGCAATTGGAGTGCAGTCTAATCTTATGGCCTCAAATAAATTGAAAATGGAAGAGGAGAAAGCAGCAAAGGACAAAAAGAAAATGAAAGAAGAAAAACCTTCTTCCTCCAAAACTTACACAGCAGAAGCAAAGATTGATCAAATGTCTAATTTGATTAAAGAACTTGCTTCTCAGATGACGAAACTAGAGTTAGAGAACAAACCTGTTGCTAGAGCCAATCAAAATGAAGCCAATAGAAATCAGGCTCCCTTCAGAAGACCTTTTCAGCCTCAACAAATCTTATAGCGCCCAAGGAGGAATGTTGATGATCAAAATGTTCAGCCTCCATTGAATAATTTTGCTAAAGAAGAGAAACAAGAACACGAGGAAGAAAATGAAGACATAAATCTTGTAGGAGAAAAATCATAGTCAACTTGTTTGACTTTGCAAGAATATGAAGATCAGTGAAGGATAAATCTCTTTTCAGTGATGAGAACGCTCAAATTCATGTACAAAATGAGAAAAAGCAACAAGAAACTCAAACAAGAAATTATCCTCTGATGTCAAAAGGTCCTGTCCAACAACCTCAACAAAAATTAGAATCTGACAAACAAGCTGCAAAACAAAAGGCAAAAGACAATGAGGTCCCTCCACCTCCTAATCCTGCCCCAATCATCAAAATTTCTGCATAAAATAAAGAATTGACTCCTCTTTATTTCAGTTTCAAGTCAGAGTTGAATAAAATCAAGATCCCAGTTCCACTTCTTGAATTGTTGAAAAATCCAACATACAAAGAGTCATTTAAAACTCTGTTACAGCCACCTCTCGATCTTGATTCAATCAATATTGAAGATGAACATCCTACTATCTACTTAGGCAGCCATGTCCAAGACCAAAAGGATGATAATTCACCACCTTTCTATCTTTCACTCAATATACATCACAAATTGTTGCATAATTGCTTACTAGATTCTGGGGCCTCTCACAATCTAATGCCAAAGAATTCGATGGATGAATTAGGATTAGAAATCACTAAGAAATACCATGACGTATACACTTTTGACTCTAAAAGAGTCAAGTGTTTAGGAGTGATTAAAGACTTGGTTGTGTCTCTTACCGAGCTTCCTATGAAAATTTTAGGGATGGGCATCGTAGTTGCAGACATACCTTCTAGATTTGGGATGTTTCTTTTCAGATCCTCGTCCAAAAAATTGGGAGGCACTCTTCAAATTGATATGTCATATGCCACAATCCAAGTGTTTGGAAGAGAATTCAGGAGGTTGTATAGGGAAACCCAAATGGCCTATATCATAAGTGATCAGCAGAATCCCTCAAATCATCCTATATATGCAGAAGAGAAGGAATTAGGGTCATCCATATTACACCTTGTTGCTGATGATAGCAATTTCCAGTGAGAAAGAAGCTCCATGCATTATTGTCATCAAATTTTCACGACCATAGATACACCATCTCTCACAGTTACCATCGTTAGATTCTAGATCGCAGTAACACACCGTTTCTGTAACTCGGTGTAAAATGTCAAACTATTTGCCACGTGTAATTCCGAACAGTCAACAACCATTTCCGATCGACCTTCACTTTGTTACGCATAGGCATGGGTGGGCTCGATGATAAGCCATCGCTGCCCCTCTACGTTTTAGACTTCCTCCGATTAAATATATTTTACGCAGAGTTTGATTCGCCTGTTGAATTCAACGATTTCGACAGTGCTATCATTTAAACGCAACTCGACCACATGACAGCCTCGGCGAGATTGATGTCTAAGAATATCCCTCGCTCATGATCGAGCGGATTTCCCTTGGGACTTCCCAGGCTCAATCTTTGATTATTTCATTCTCCCAACGATCATTGTTCGATTTGGGGAAACCATAACTAAAGATCTGTGCGAGACCATATCTTTCTGAAATAACGAAACGACATCGAATTTTCAGCTTCAACGATGAATCGACCAACTTTTCTTCGATGACCGGCATAGCGAGAATCGACATGAAGGTTTCCTACCTAGAAGAAATGGACGCTGCGATTTCCTATGGCTTCTTCAATTCTTTAACTGTCAATAGAGTTTCTGGCTCAGGCTTTTCGAATTTAATGGATCCTGGACTGAAAATAAAAGCGATTAGCACGGAAAATTCTTAATGCATTCCTGAATTCCAGCAAAATGGAAATTCAACTCTTCTTGCAGATTGTTGTGTACTCTATGGTAAACCCATGATCCCCAAATGCACACAGCAACCTGATGAATAAGGCTTTCTCGAAAAGCTATGTATATCTCTGCCATATTAGATTGCAGGCCATTTTCGCTTATTAAATTGAGCTGAGCTATTTTATGTTTGCTCATGCCTAGAAATCCGAGCGATGGCCATAGGTGCGAAGTCATAGTGTCGTATAAACGACAAAGGTGCCAGATACAGTGCCGAGCAATGCATGAGCGAAAGTATTGAGAACATGCCCCTTAAAACAATACCCTCACCATATTGATGAAGCATCTGAGATCTCGGGAATATATATGAGCCATTCAGACCCATCAGACCTCAAAGCATCGAATTACATTTTAGAGATTGACTTATCCTCCTTCCAGCAGCTCGGTCACCTGAAAACAATCCTTATCTCATTGCCCTAGATTCTCAACTAGATGGGTTTTGTCTTCTCCTAGCTCTGATACCATGTTAAATTCTGAAAATGTTCTATGCTTAGCTGCAAATATACTTTAAACTTCTAGGGCACAATGAAAGTGAGATGCAGATAGAACATAGCAATAGATCGATGGAAGACAAGCCAAAACAGAGATAAAGAATGGTGGCCTTACGGCAATCAGCAGGATGCTTCAACCAACAAAGTCTTCATAAGGTCAGCCACCCACATGTGTCACACAACCCCAAGACGTTTCATCAAGAATAATGCACCAAAACACTGCACCAGGAAGCCCTAAACACAGAACCAAGAACGCTGCTCCATCATCATTCCAAGAGAAGAAATTGCCTCCACCAAAAAGTGTGTGTAAAATCAACTCCAAGTCTCTCCAATATATAGGCATCTGTGGGGGTGTGTGACACATCTCTTATGCATGTAGGATAAAACAGGCCGACCTTGCACATGTGGAATAAATTCAAAATACATGTTCTGCTGATTCGATCAAGATGATCTTTAGATCGATCTTGCACCTCTCCGAAAGAGGAATGCAATAAAAATATTGGCATCATCATCTGAGCAGTACAACATGGAGTTTGGACTTAGTTGCCCAAAATTAACACACTTGCATTCATTACACCAAATGGCATCTTGTTGTACATGAAAGTTCCCTAGGGTGTAGTAAATGTCGTCTTCTCTCTGTCTTGTTTATCAACTGAGATTTGATTATACCCTGAAAAGCCATCTATCATTGACAATCTCTTAGAGCCTACAACTTTCTGCAAAATATAATCCATTTTGGGTATTGGACAATTATCCTTCAGTGAACAATGGTTCAAATTGCGAAAATCAACACAAATTCTAATTTCACCATATTCTTCTTTCGAACTGGGTCTATATTAGCTACCGAATTGGAAAATCTTAAAGGCAAAATTATTTTTGCTTCCGATAATTTCTTGATCTCTTTTTCAATAATAGGGAGCAAAACGGGATTGATATGCCTTATCTTCTATGCTACAGGCTTTGCTTCTGCTTTTAGAGGAATTTTATGTTCCATTATACCTCTATCATAGGTCTTCGAATCACTGTAGGACCATGCAAAAATGTCTGCATATTGTTCAAGCAACTTGACATATTTAGTTCTAGTTTCTTGACAAAGAAATTTAAAAATTTTAACTAATTTAAGTTGATCTTTTGTACCAATATTACAGTCTATTGTACTCTCTCCATTTGCTTTACTCTCAGGCTTTAAAAAGACATCATTATTGTCAAACAACCTCTCTAAAGGAACTAGGCCGTTAGGAATGTAGTTAGTTTTCAAATCAATAATGTCTTTCCCAATCATGGTCTTTTTGAATGACTTACTATTTTGATTTTCAACAATGTCCTGTTGATTATCAATTTGGATGTCTACAAACTCTTCTACACATTCCAAAAATTTCTAAATTTCTTTGTCATCTTCAAATACTTGCGAATATTTGATATTGTCATGAATGGAAGGTCTGTTTTTTATTTGAACATCATATGTTGCCTTGACATCAAGAGGAACTTTAAAATTACTAGCAGCTATAGCTAGTGAATCTGCCATTTCATTTTCCTCTCTAGTGACAAAATTTAAATTGAACGTTGAAAAATAATTTTGAATCAAATCCCACACTTCATTTCTATAATTCTTCAATTTGAAATTTTTCACTTCATAGTTATTTCTCACCTGCATTATCACCAATTCTTAATCACCAAAAGCAATTAGCTAATAAAATCCCAAATCTTTTGCTACCTTCATACCCAAAACAAATGCCTCATACTCAGCAATGTTATTAGTGGTGCAAATTGTAGTTTATATGATAAAGTTACCAGTTGCTGAGTGAGAGTAATGAGAACTACACCAGCTCCTGATCCTTCTCTTGATGAGGCTCCATCAAGGTTTAATTTCCAGATCTATCCTCCTTCTAAATGTTGCTTATTTGTATCTTGCAAATGTTGTTTTTCACTGATTTAAGGCTGGAAATTGCTGTCATCAGCAACAAGGTGTAATATGAATGACCCTAATTCCTTCTCCTCTGCATATTTAGGTGGGCTTGAGAGATTATGCTGATCACTTATGATATAGGCCATTTGGGTTTCCCTATAATACCTCCTAAATTCTCCTCCAAACACTGGGATTGTGGCATATGACATATCCATTTGAAGAGTGCCTCCCAATTTTTTTGACGAGGATCTGGAAAGAAGCATCCCAAATCTAGAAGGTATGTCTGCAACTACTATGTCCATCACTAAACCTTTCATAGGAAGCTCAGTAAGAGAAACAACCAAGTCTTTAATCACTCCTAAACACTTGACTCTTTTAGAAGCAAAAGTGTATAGGTCATGGTATTGCTTAGTGATTTCTAATCCTAATTCATCCATCGCATTCGTTGGCATTAGATTGTGAGAGGCCCCAGAATCTAGTAAGCAATTATGCAACAATTTGTGATGTATATTGAGTGAAAGATAGAAAGGTGGTGAATTATCATCCTTTTGGTCTTGGACATGGCTGCCTAAGTAGATAGTAGGATGTTCATCTTCAAGATTGATTGAATCAGGGGCGAGAGGTGGTTTTAACAAGCTTTTAAATGACTCTTTGTATGTTGGATTTTTCAACAATTCAAGAAGTGGAACTGGGATCTTGATTTTCTTCAACTCTGACTTGAAACTGAAATAAAGAGGAGTCAATTCTTTATTTTATGCAGAAATTTTGATGATTGGGGCAGGATTAGGAGGTGGAGGGACATCATTGACTTTTGCCTTTTGTTTTGCAGCTTGTTTGTCAGAATCTAATTTTTGTTGAGGTTGTTGGACAGGACCTTTTGGCCTCAAAGGATAATTCCTTGTTTAAGTTTCTTGCTGCTTTTTCTCATTTTGTACATGAATTTGAGCGTTCTCATCCTCTGAAAAGAGATTTATCCTTCACTGATCTTCATATTCTTGCAAAGTCAAACAAGTTGACTATGATTTTTCTCCTATAAGATTTATGTCTTCATTTTCTTCCTCATGTTCTTACTGCTCTTCTTCAGCAAAATTATTCAGTGGAGGCTGAACATTTTGATCATCAACATTCCTCCTTGGGCGTTGTAAGATTTGTTGAGGCTGAAAATGTCTTCTGAAGGGAGCCCGATTTCTATTGGCTTCATTTTGATTGGCTCTAGCAACAGGTTTGTTCTCTAACTCTAGTTTCGTCATCTGAGAAGCAAGTTCTTTAATCAAATTAGACATTCGATCAATCTTTTCTTCTGCTGTGTAAGTTTTGGAGGAAGAAGGTTTTTCTTCTTTCATTTTCTTTTTTTCCTTTGCTGCTTTCTCCTCTTCCATATTCAATTTATTTGAGGCCATAAGATTAGACTGCACTCCAATTGCAGCCTCTTGCATAGCCACCAATGTTTGTACTTTCTCAATTATTAACCACTAAGCAAACTCATAATCTAAGGCATTGGCATAAGTTATCATAGCTATGGTTTCAAGAGGTTTGATTTCTTCAGGAATTTTTTGATAAATTTTATTGAATCTCTTTGTAAAATCTGCCAATGACTCGTCAGTGTTCTTTTTTAGAGTTCCAAACTCTATAAGGTAGTATACATAATCTTTTCTATCACCCCATTGTTTCACGAATACTTCCTCCAATTCATCTTTTCCTGTTATTGAGTTTGGTGGCAGAATTTTAAACCATTTACGAGCTTCTCCATCCAAGCTCTGAACAAAGAGTCTTGACCAAACATCTTCATGTTCAATGTTTTGGTTATCAGCATAACTATAGAAAGCAACCAAATGTTCCTCAACAGAAACTCCTTCTCCCTCTCCCGTGTATTTTGGCAGATATTTTAGATAATACCCTTGAGGAAGAGGATGCAAAGGTTGAGGAAGGGCAAGTGGTGCATATCTTGCAGCGACTATCTGCTGCATCCTTGTAAGGGCAGGCTGAGTCCTGGCTTGTTGATGTACAATTGATGGATGACCGGTTGATGTAGTTGTTTGTGAACTAGGAATTACAATCTGTGGAATTTGAATCTGCTTTGGAATAACAAAAGATTGGAATTCTTGGGCTGATTCTTCAAGATTTGGGATTGAAAACAGTGGATTTTCAAAGAGATGAACAGAGGAGGTCTTTGTTTCACCTTCTATAGAAGAATCAGATTCAGATGTAGTCTCCCGAGGGGATGAGGTAACTTCGACTTTGTTTTGCTGAGCTAAAAATTCAGATAGATTAAAAGTCAAGACTTCAAGAACATTCCCTTCTAATTGATGAGAATAGGATGAACCAATAGCTGGTTCTCGAGACAAAGGAAAATACTCTTGCTGAGGGGTATAAGAGAACTGATATTTAGGATGAGTTTGAAGAAAATTTAGAATGGTTCTAAAATATTCTTCAGTTAAAACAACCCTATCTAGAAAAGGTGCAATTTCCAATACTTGTTCTAATTCCCTTTCTATTTGCACAAAGTCTTATGATTCCTTATTTTCTTCATTGACACTTAAAACCTCTGTTTTTTCTTCCTTCACTGGAATAGTATTTATCTCTGATTTACTAAATGATGATTGAGAGATACTTTCAGCTGAACCTAGGTTAACATCATATACTTTATTTTTTAGGGAAGCAATTTCAACTTGAAATATTTCAGTAGAATCCTCTGAAACTGAATCTTCTTTAGATTCTAAAGTAGGCGAGGGTACCTTTTGCTTTGGAACATACTTTGTATGTACTTTCTTCACTGACTGAGATGTAGTTTCAGCTGATTTACGTTTCCCTTTTGCATCTTTTATGATCTTTTGTGGGTCAGCAATTGGAATCACAATAGGTGATCTCTGATTTATTCTTGTAGTAGGAGGTCTTGAAACCCCTTGTTTTCTTTCTGGAGTCTCCAGGTGAACCAATTTGCATTCAATAAAAGGGACTAGTTTTTATTCACCTTTAAAAACTAGTAATAAGCATTCATGCAATAACTTCGAGAGAATACTGAGTTTAGAATCTTCTTCTCCCGACAGACGCACCAAAAGATGTTAGCGTTGGAATCAACAATTGGGTTGCTTCAAGTGCTTGACCACTCACATCCTAAGCTCTAGGAAAATTTAATGATTTGAATTATATAATTAGTAGGTGGTTAAAGCTCTCAATCACTGAAAGGGTTTCAGACAAATTCACTTTCACACCATTGAGGGTATTTAGGCCTGATATGGTAGCAAAAGATAAGTTTGTAGTCTATGGCAGGAAGAAAGTATGGAATAATAGAAAGGACAATGGGTCTACAAGGCAGAAATCCATTGCTTTGATGAAAAACAACACAAGAACTAGTCTGATAATATATCAATAAGAGAAGGCTATCATAAGACTTACAATAATCTTATTGAACATAATTAAAATTCATTGTCATAAGGAATGCTCTTTAACCAGTTATTATGCACATCTCATCAAAAAAGTTTACTAAGTAACATTGATAAAAATTGACAAGGTACATAAACACATCAAGAGGCTCATAAAAACATATAACAACATTGAAACTACAAACTAGAACTGAAGATATTTAGGCATGGAAACACATAAGAATGATCAACAATACACATATCAAGCTAGTAATAAGTCCTCAAAAGTGTTCTTCAATATCATTAATTGAAAGAGTACATTGATCACATGAGTATAAGATTCACAAACCACAAACCTTTTCTCTATTGAGTTTCATCATATATACACGAGATATTATGTTGATATTTCCAAAAAAAGTGTGAATGTGTTCTGGAGGAGTTATCATATTCCTATACATAAGGTGAAGCTTATCCTTAACCATAATACAAAGTAGTGCAACATAATAAAGACAAACAAAGCTTCTTGGATACTCCACAAGAAGCAAAGCTTACAAATGTTACAACAATCATCTACAGAGAATAGTGGAAAGCATTGATGGAAGATTGATGAAGGCCTTCCAGAAAAGAGAATAGAAGATCATGAAGTTTAGCCTTTCCTTGAAGAAAGTGAAGAAGAAGAACCTGGAAAAGAAGAGGAGGATGGAGAACCTCAAAGTGAACCTTCTCAAACTCCTTCTAAGATCAAATTTATTCAAAAACATCATCCAGAAGAATAGGTTAGCGGGAATATAGATGAAGGAATTCAAACTCGAAGAAGGATGACAAACACTCCAAGAAAAGATGATGTTGCTCTATTATCTTTAATAGAACCTGAATTTTTTTCTCAAGCAAGTAATGATCCTTATTGGATAAAGGCCATGGAAGAAGAAATGTCTCAAATCGAAAAGAATAAGACTTGGGAGCTGGTACCTCGCCCAAAAGATAAAAATATAATTGGAACAAAATGGGTATTCAAAAACAAGATGAATGAGGATGGACAAATCACCAGAAATAAAGCCAGACTTGTCTGCAAAGGATACTCGCAAATTGAAGGAATTGACTTCGAAGAAACCTTTGCACCAGTGGCTTAGTTGGAAGCCATAAGAATGTTTTTGGCATTTGCTTGCTCAAAAGGATTTAAGGTTTATCAAATGGATGTAAAATCAGCATTCATGAATGGAGATCTCAAGTAAGAAGTTTATATGGAGCAACCAGAAGGATTTGATCTTGCTAAAGGAAAAGACTTTGTATGCAAACTGAAAATGTCCTTGTATGGATTAAAACAAGCCCCTAGAGCATGGTATGCAAAGTTGGATCACTATCTACAACAAGAAGGTTTCAAAAAGGGAGTAGCATGTAGTAATCTCTACATGAAGATGGACGAGGAAAAACTTCTGATCACTCTTATATACGTTGATGATCTAATCTTTGATAGCAATGATGATAAGATGAACCATGAATTTGCTTTAAATATGTCCAAAAGGTTCGAAATGTCAATGATTGGTGAGCTATCTTATTTTCTTGGCCTACAAATATCTCAAACCTCTGCAGGCATGTTTATATCTCAAGCAAAATATCTTAAAGACATGCTCAAAAGATATGGGATGGAAGATTGTGCACCTATGAGCACACCGATGACCACAGATTGTAGATAAAGTAAAGATATTGATACCCCTCTTATAGATGCGACTCTTTACAGGTCAATAATTGGAGCTCTCCTATACTTAACCGCTACAATACTAGATATTATGCAAGCAGTGGGAATGGTAGCAAGATTTCAGTCAAGTCCTAAACAATCCCATCTAGTTGTTGTGAAGAGAATACTTAGATATTTGAAAGGAACTGCTAATTTCAACCTTTGGTATCCTAAGAGCTCAACTCTTACTATAACAGCTTACTCCGATGCTGATTGGGCTAGAAGCATGGATGATCGAAAAAGTACCAGTGGAAATGCATTCTTTATTGGAGATTGTCTTGTATCTTGGCTCAGTAAAAAGCAATCATCCATATCCCTTTCTACAGCTGAAGTCGAATATATTGTTGTTGTCGATTGTTGTACACAAATATTATGGATGAAGGAAGCTTTGAAGGATGTCAACATAGAAACTAAGCAACCAGTCACTATGTTTTGTGACAACACTAGCGCCATCAGTCTTTCAAAGAATTTGGTGATGCACTCAAAGACCAAACATATTCCTATTAAACACCATTTTCTTTGTGAACAAGTTGTTGAACATAATATCAAGTTGGAATATGTTAATACAAAGGAGCAAATTGCAGATATCTTTACAAAACCCCTTCCGCGAGAAGCATTTGAATATCTTCGCCAAAAGATAGGGGTCATTGCTCTTGCATCGCATTAAAAGAACATATCAACAAAAGAAGAAGCAACATGATAGGGGGAGCAGTTTGATAGAGGAAGCACGCGAGCACCACATTTTCCATTGATGTCAGAGGGGAAGAAAGTGTTGCAATATTTCCATCAATGAAAAAGGGGGAGATTGTTGGTCAATAATTGTCATTGATGAAATATACTTGATGAGCTCTCCAAATGAAGGCTACACTATCACCACACTAGTTTCATGATGACCCCTATGAAAAACCCTCGTTGTCCTAATCATCTTCTGCATTAAACATTTCAAGGATAGTCACAACAAAAAATGTTTTTTATCTTCTTAGAGACATTCTTTCACAATGATCCTTATACCATATGGAAGAGGATTGTTTCCTCTTTCCAACGAGTTTTCACATGCCCCCAAACTCCCGGTGGTTAGTGAGAAATTGATTGTTTAAGTTAAACAATATATATTTATTCATCTAGCCGACCTACACCTTGTCTCTTATGTCGGCTTACTTCCATAGGTCACGTCCCTTCACTTCAAAGTAAAATTCATATATATAGGAGCTCGGACCTTCAATTCAACTTAGCTTAGCTTGGTTATCTAACACGGAGAAATATCTACAGTTCACAACTCGTGAACTTAGAAAAAAATTGAGCATAAACGTCAAGAAAAAGAGCTATACTACAATCTATTTGGGCATAAATACAATTACTGTGAGAATGTGAAACCAGGATGACTAATCTGCGGACTTGTATCTCTGTATTGGAACAGCCCTACTGAAAACTGTGGACCTGTAACTCAGCCTCTGTATTGGTATATCCCTAATAAATTTCGGACCTGTGATTCTCATTTCAGAACCGCAGTCTCTATGGTCATTAATTGGTGCAGTCTTACTGCAATAAACTTCAAATAGTAGTGGATCTGTAAGGAAGGAAGGAAGTTTAAGATATTTCCTACCACATGAGTATTGGCGAAGCAACCCACTGTTAGAAGGCAGACCCTTGGAGCCTAAGATCACTGACTCAGTAGCAGCTGAGTTACTGTATGTAGAAAGTTTGTTGAAGACCCTATGAACAGGGCAAACTAATATAGGCCTATGTTCAGTGACCTTGGTGGAGCTTTGTCATTGATAGAAGGCAGATTGAAGAGTTGGTTGTGCAAGTGTATCTAAAGCAGCTGAGGACCTTGTAAACAACTGAGGAAGAGTTTGAAGCAGCAATATTCTCTGCGAGATCTGCCTGGTACATCAAGGACAGAGGCCAAAGGGATGTAAGTGGAGTGCATCTTCATTAAGTAGCTCATTTATTTGTTCTTGATGTGTAGGAAGATATGGACAGTGACATATGGAAGAATCTATATGATCTTGATCTGTGATATCTTCAGAGGCATATGGAAAAATATATAACCATCAAGTTTGATATCTTCTGTTATGTATGGTTGTGATAAATAATACTATGGCATCACTGTAATCCATGATATGACAAGATATGGCACCTGACAAGATGTATGATAGCTATATGGCAGTATATGACTATGATTCTTGAATGGCCTTGACAGTGGGTGAGTAATATTTATTACAAAGCCCTTTCCGAATTGGTGTCTGGGATGCCAAATCATGAGGGCATTTGTCAGGGTTGTGACAAAGGAAAGCATAGGGGACTTTTCCTCATTCCTTAAGTGTCACAAAGACATCTAATACATTCTGACTTATCTAATATGCTGCCTTGGGAGGATATTCTTATAGATGTCTTCTCTCACAAGAGGAGCTGGCATTAAGAGGGAGACCATGTATGCTCCTGAGAAAATGACATTGTTGGAAGAAAGAAGAGAATAGCTCAGGGGTACTCTCGAGGATGTCGAGAGCCATATGACCCCAAAGAGGGACATTCTAGGAAAGAAAGAAGCCATATAGATACCAAGGGTATCTAGCAGCCATGACTATTATGTGAAGAAGTCATAAAGCATCATGTCTAGAAGGATGCTATATGAAGGATGATGTCTAGGATATGGTCCCGAGACCGGAGGACAAAGTTGTTGTCTCCTCAATATGGCTCTATAAGATCAAGCATTGATCTGATGGGAGTGTTGAAAAGTACAAGGCAACATGTGTTGCCTGAGACTTCTCTCTAGGAAGGCATTGATTATGATTATACCTGTGATCTATTATTACCCTTGTTGCTACGCAAGGATGGAATCTTCATCAGATGGATGTGAAGACCACCTTTCTGTATGGTGCGATAAAGGAAGAGGTGTATGTGGAGCAACCTATGGGGTTCGAAGTCCAGAATCGAGACACCCATGTTTGCAGGTTGAAGAAATCCCTTTATGGGTTGAAGCTAGCCCCCAGGGCATGGTACGAGAGGATAGATAGCTACTTGATGAAGTTGGGCTTCACTCGTAGTAATGTTGATCCAAACCTTTACTTCAAGGTTGATAGAGAAAAGCCTCTCATTATGGTTCTCTATGTGGACGATCTCTTCTTGACAGGTGTTGACCCTCTCATTCATCAGTGGAAGAGGGAACTCACTTCCGAGTTCGAGATGAAGGACCTAGGACTGATACATTACTTCCTAGGCCTGGAGGTCTGGCAGAGACCTGGCCAGATTTTCCTCTCTCAAGAAAAATATATTGCTAAGCTGCTGGAAAGATTTGGTATGGCGGACTGTAAGTCCATGTCGACACCACTAGAACTCAACCTTAAGAAGTTGAGTGAAAGCGTTGTTGAGCCTATGCAAGCAAATCCTACCGAGTATTGTCAACTCGTAGGGGCCTTGATGTTCTTAGGGAACATCCATCCGAACGTATGTTGTGTAGTGAACACTTTGAGTCAACACATGGTTGATCCTCATAACATTCATTGGGTTGGTGCCAAGAAACTCTAGAGATATCTCTGGGACACGATAGACCATGGGCTGAAATACATTGTTGGGAGTTTGAAACTTCGTGGATATACTGATGTCGATTGGGTTGGCAGTGTGGTGGATTGCAAGAGCATATCTGGATGTTGCTTTACACTTGGGTCTGCTTCGAGCAGGAAGCAGAAGACGGTAGCTTTGAGCACCGCTGAGGCCGAATACATTGCAGCGTGTATGGCCTGTTGTGAAGCCACTTGGTTGCGAAAGCTCTTCAGTGAGTTGTTCGAGCATGTGCTAGATGCCACCGTTATCCATTGTGATAACCAAAGGGGGATTTGTTTATCAGAGAATCACGAGTTCCACGATCGATCCAAGCATGTTGATGTTTGGTACCATTTTATCTGGGATATGGTACAGCGAGGCGCCGTAAGGCTCGATCATATAGGAATTGATGAGCAGGTCGCAGATATTCTCACAAAGCCCTTAGGGAAGGTCATGTTCCTAACCTTCCGTGAGAATCTTGGAATCGTGGAACGACCCTATTATGAGGGTCCTGTTGGGCGATGAGCTCTGGGAGCTCCAGGGGGGCTTTGGGGATAGCTTCTTGGAGCTATCAGCAACCACAGGGCTGGGCCTGCCAAACCTTGTTGGTGTGCTTCCGCCCCACCGTGATGATATTGAGTCGGTTTACCTCTCTTTGATCTGTGCCCCATATGCATCCTACCCATGGAGTTTCGGACTCATGGGAAGTACCTCTCATTTGGCCAATGAGGTGGGAAATGTGAATAGAGACCATAGCAAGACCAATGGACAATCAGAGATTGTCGTACTCTCTATGTCTAGGATGGCACATGTCCAACCACTTGATCTGGGATCAAGTCTAGTGAGGTTTCGGACCTCCAACTGACTTCGAGTCAGTTAAACTTACTTCGGGTTAGTATATGACTCTCTCGAGTCCAAGTGAGGTTTTGGACCTCCAACTGACTTCGGGTTGGTATGTGACTCCTTTGAGTCCTATAGAGGTTTCAAACCTCTGAGCTTACTTCAGGTTAGCCGTAAGTGATGTCTTTGTGACTCACCTTTTGTCTTGAAATAAAGAAGCCAGCAAAGCAAGTTACAGTGGGATGACGCATGATGTTTGAATGGCACTGGTGGATGGAGTTCTCCCTAGTTGAGAGGGAGTGTTAATTTTGGGCAACTAGGTCCAAACTCCATGTTGTACTGCTCAGATGATGATGCCAATATTTTTATTGGATTCCTCTTTCGGAGAGGTGTAAGATCGATCTAAAGATCATCTTGATCTAATGAGCAGAACATGTATTTTGAATTTATTCCACATGTGCAAGGTCGGCCTGTTTTATCCCACATGCATAAGAGATGTGTCACACACCCCCAAAGATGCCCATATATTGGAGAGACTTGGATTTCATTTTACACACACTTTTTGGTGGAGGCAATTTCTTCTCTCTTGGATGATGATGGAGCAACTTTCTTGGTTCTGCGTTTAGGGCTTCTTGGTGCAGTGTTGTGGTATAGTATTCTTGATGAAACGTCTTGGGGTTTTGTGACACATGTGAGTGGCTGACCTTATGAAAACTTTGTTGGTTGAAGCATCTTGCTGATCGTCGTAACACCACCATTCTCTGTTTTGGCTTGTCTTCCATCAATCTATTGGTATGTTCTATTTGCATCTTACTTTCATTGTGCCCCAGAAGTTTAAAGTATATTTGCATCTAAGCATGGAACATCTTCAAAATTTAACAAGGTGCAACATTTCAACGGGCAATGGATATTGCCTTTGCAGGAGAAAAAGACAGATTTGTAGTAATTTACTTGGATGACATTACAGTCTTTTCAAAATCTCATGAAGATCATTTGAAACATTTGAAACATATGAAACAAGTTTTTGACAAGTGCAGAAAATTTGGTTTGTCCTTGAACCCAAAGAAGCCATGCTTTGTTGTCAGGAAGGAAAATTATTGGGGCACATTGTGACAGAAAGTGGTATTTGTATTGATCCAGGGAGAGTTGAGGCTATTCAGAAGATTGGTTTACCAAGGAATAAGAAATAATTACAGTCATTTTTGGGGAAAATTAATTTTCTGAGGCGTTTTGTAGCAAATTTTGCACTTGAAAGATGCAGAATTCAAGTGGCAAGATGAAGCAAAAAACTCTTTTTCAACAATCAAATCTGCCTTGACTGAAGCTCCAGTTTTAATCAGCCCTGATTTTGAAAAAGATTTTCTGATTTTTTCATATGCTTCTGAAGAAACAATTGCAACTGTTTTGTTACAAAAGAACAAGGAAGGCTTAGAACAGCCTATTTCCTTTTGCAGTTGTGCTTTAAGAGATGTTGAGTTAAAGTACGACTTGATTGAAAAACAAGCATATGCACTAGTTAAGGCTTTAAATTCTTTTCGAGTTTATGTGTTACATTAAAAAATTGTTGCTTTTGTACCAAATATTACTGTCAAAGCTGTATTACTGCAGCCAGACACAGATGGCAGGAGGGGAAGATGTTTAACCAAGATTCTTTTATTTGATATTGAGATCAGACCTAATAAATTGATAAAAGGACAAGGCTTAGCTCGCTTGATGGCTAAATCAAATTGCAAAGCTCTAAATTTGAACATGGAGGTAGTTGAAGAAAAATATGGAGAAGGTATATCTGATTATCTTGAAATCTTTCATTCAAATTGGTATAAGGATATAGTGTACTTTTTGTTAAACTTCAGTTGTCCCCCGGAAATGGAGAAGTCGAATAGAAGGGCTTTTAAATTGAAAGTTGTTAAGTATTGCATATTGGAAAATCATCTTTACTGGAAAGAGCCTGTGGGAGTCTTATTAAGATGTGTAGATGAAGCTGAGTTACGGAAAATTATGTCAGAGATACATGCACGGGTGTGTGGTGGAAATTTGTATTGGAAAGCTACTGCAAACAAAATTTTAAGAGCTGGCTATTATTGGCCAACTCTTTTCTCTAATGTTTTTGCCAAAGTCAGGACTTGTGTTGAATGTCAAAAGTTTGCTGGTAAATAGAAGCTACTTCCATTACCTCTTATTCCTATCTCAACAGATATTCCTTTCCAGCAGTGGGGGTTAGACTTCATCGACGAAATTCATCCGCAATCATCAGGAAAGCATAGATGGATTCTTATAGCTACAAACTATTTTACTAAGTGGATTGAAGCTCGTTCTAACCAGGAATGCCACTGACACGGTAATAATCAAATTTTTGTTGGAAAATATTATGTCTAGATTTGGTTGTCCTCGGAAATTGGTGATTGGCAATGCAATGGCTTTTAAATCTACCAAGATGAATAGTTTCTGTCAGAAATATGGTACTGATTTAACTCAATCTACACCTTATTACCCTCAAGGTAATGGGTTAGTTGAGTCATCCAATAAAAGCTTGGTGAGAATCATTAAGAAGATGTTGCCAGAAAATTAGAGAAATTGGGACACTCAACTAGTTCATGCTCTTTGGGCAGACAGGGTAAGTAACAAAAGATCAATTGGAATGTCTCACTTTCAACTTGTTTATGGTACTGATGTTGTAATGCCATTACAATTAGCCCTTCCTGTTATGAAGTTTCTACAAGATGAAATTGATGATGTAAATCCAATTAAAAGCAGAATGTTGCAGTTGATAGAAGCTCATCAAATCTGAGAATCACTAATGGACAAAGCACAGAAATACCAGACCAATTTATATATCTTAA
Organism: Pinus albicaulis; assembly: GCA_034641835.2. Classification (NCBI taxonomy): domain Eukaryota; kingdom Viridiplantae; phylum Streptophyta; class Pinopsida; order Pinales; family Pinaceae; genus Pinus; species Pinus albicaulis. The sequence continues at coordinate 861,708,255 of CM076579.1, forward strand.
ATGCATTCTTGTATCTTGCATTTATAATATCTTGTGCGAACAGTTTCTTGTTTCACTTTTCAGGATTACTTTTGCTTTCCATTTGAAAACAGTTCACTTCATTTAAGCAAATACAATTTCATTTTAAGAGCAATACTCCTAAGACATTGGTTTCACATATGTTTCATGCTTATCTTATGTATTGCTGGTTATTGTTCATATCACTTTTTGCTTGTAAATCTTAAGAAGTAATCTATTTAACTGTGACAACTCTCCTAGAAAACTCTCATATTTAACTTAGTTTTTCATTTCGGGACCAACCCCCATAGCTAACCTAGGAGATAGCTTAAACAGAGAGAGACGAGATTAGTGTTACAACCCTTCCCTGAGTTCCTTGCCACCAACCACACATTGTGGGGTTAAAGGCTTTTCTCACAAACTTGTAGGCAGTAGGAGTAGGTGGTAGGTGATAACATTTTTTGGCGTTGTTGTCAGGGACAAGCTTTCTTGTTCCTAGGAAATCAACTAACTTTTTGTTTTTGCATGTTGGAATTTAGAGTTAGATTCCTATTCAAGTGGTGACTCCACTTATTTCATTTTCTGCAAGGATTTCTGCTTGAAGCCTTCTTCTTGTAGAATTCTTGCTAACCTTGGACAAGAGCCTCGCCCCTTGTGATTTTACTAACATTAAAATTTCCACGCTATCCGAATTTCATTTTGGATGAAGCCATTGAGGTTGTTGATGAGTTTCCTAGATTTCAAGGTGACAATGCCATTACCACCAAAACCCACCTTAGGAATTTCCACCTTTGTGTGAGCAAATGGTGCCATGATATTAACCATGAGGTCGTTAAAATGAAACTTTTCATCTTTTCATTAGATGACGATGTTATGTATTCGTTCATAGACTTACCTGCTAACAATTTTGATTCTTTAGAGTCAATCATTGATGTATTTGAAGAAAAATATGGAGATGAAAGAAAGATTAAAGCGAAGACTCAAGCAAATGAGAATGATAGGGATCTCATCAGGGAGTTGACTCAAATGATTAAGGATATGCAACTCAACCAAGCTCAACTCATTAAAAACATGGAACTCAATCAAACAAGATTAATAGTAAATCACACACACTCAATAAAGGCCATGGAGGTCAATCATTCTAATCAAATGACCTCTATTCAAAACAAGTTGGTCGCCATGGAAGAAAAACAAGTGCAATTAATTAATCCCATGGAAACAAATCATGCCAAGGAAAGAAATGGTATGAAGGCTAATCAAATCACTTTTCAAAATAGGTTGGAGGCAATGGAAAGATTACATGTATAGAAATTCCAGCTTAGGGCGGATAATGAATGGAAAAGGAACAAAGAAATAAATCATAAGCCTCCCCATCCTCTAAAGCAAGCCTCATCTCTTTATGAGGAGGACATTTATTCCATTGAAAAATGGTTAATTGAAGGTGACCTGCATAGAAAGGAAACTGAGGGGAATCAAGTTTATACTTAAGAGATTGATCCATCAACCATGTCAGAGCAGATGCAAAATGGAGAAAGGCAGGTCAAAGAAGTCTTGGATACTTCGGATTTTCCATCTCAACATCTTCAAGATCGGGCAAAACGATCCACTTTGGTTGCATCAACATCAAAATCACAATCAATTAAGAATAAAAGAAAAAAGCAGAACGGATTTGGTAAATCTGATCACCAACTACAAGACAATGTTGGGACGGATCAAAGTCCTAAGATATTCAGAATTGAACAGGGCACATCAGAAAGGCAGCCCATGGATCTGCCTGAAAGTAAGCAAGTTTTCAGCATGAACTTCATTGAGGACATTTGATGCCATGGATCATCTTCTTGTATCATATTTCTAACCATATCCCTTGTCAATTTTGTTTAAATTTTTTTCATGAATAAATTGCTATTTATGCTCTTTGAATAAATTTTCCATTTATGTACTTGATTTTATTCGATGATATTTTGAATGGATACTACTAATATATATCTTTGGTTGGTGGATGCAGATTCCAAGTTCTTGCACACTATCACTTCATATCTAGCATGCATCCCCATATGGAGCCAAATATTGACCACTGGAGTGACACCTGATGATTATGTGAAGACTCCAAGCTCAAGGATGAACCAAAGGACACTTGTACCATCAGATATGATCATATCACTAGAGTTTTTAAACTCTACTTCTACTTTTCATCATTTTCTCTTGTACCCAAATTCCACGCCCTGCAGGGAATTGTAATAAGTGATACTAGTAATGATGAGTTTTGAGTCAGTATTGAGTCTGTAACAGACCTAGGTAGCTTGGGAATAAGTGATACTAGTAATGATGAGTTTTGAGTCAGTATTGAGTTTGTAACAGACCTAGGTAGCTTGGGAACTTTCCAACAAGTGAGTATTACTCTGGTAGGTTTTTTTCCCTCGGTTAATTATCATATCACCACAAGGACTTAATAATAATTGAGTTTTTTCCTCTAATTTTACCCCAAAGCCGAAGTACGGCTTGATGGTCAGGCATTGGGTGAGTCGTAGTGTCTAGAGTCAATATATATTACGATACTAGATCACAAAAAAAAAAATCGTAGAATTTGGTTAGCTCTAGGTACTCATTTTTTAATTTTTTTAGATTTCCCGCAGGTCAAAAATTGCAATAAAATTTGTAATTGAATTGTAATAAGTTTTGTTTAGAGAAGTTGTATGGAGTATGAGTAATCAAAATTACACCTCTCACCCTCAACGTTTTTACTATTACACAATTTGAGGGGTTAAAAATGTGTTTGAACCCGCAAAACCCACTTTTCATAAGTTTATTGAGAAATATGGCAATTAATTAAGCCAGAAAATAAATAAATGGAGAAAAATAAATATCCACACATGCTAAATGAAGTGGAAATGAGGTGGAAAATTATAGAGGAGTTAAAGTGAAGTCCCAAGGTGATGTGGACTCCTAAAATCAAGGAAAGGACATGTGCTCAAATAAAATCGAATTCCTAGCATTAAATGAGAGTTGCTTACTTGGTGTAGGAATTTACAGGGTAAGTTCCGTAGGTCAAAAACCAAAGGTCACCGCTCACAAACAGATCACAAATCAGTACACCAATATAATCACGTGGTTAAAATCCTCAAAGAGGGAAACAGTCCACGGTCTGAGCCAACGTGGCCACTTCAAGCAATTTATTAATAAAAAGAAAAGTTACATATGTTTCTCTCATAAACGGTTACCGAACAAATGACCCTCCATGCTCTTTAAATAGAGATCATGGACCAATCGGGTGTTAAGCCAGGGATCAAGTGTCGTTAATACCGAGGTGAGAGATAACCGTCAGATCACTACAAATCATGACCGTCAGATTATAAGTTACAAATGTACATGGTAAAGAAACACACTTTACCTAACTCTACACTAGACTAAGTTATTCTTAACTATTTCCTATGTGTCGGAATATCCTAACATCCCTCCTTAAGAACAACTTGGGATAGGATTGAAAGATTTACAAAGGTGACACAAAAGGAGCTTATTTCCTATGTGTCAAAATATCCTAACATCCCCCCTTAAGAACAAATTGGGATAGGATTGAAGGATTTACAAAGGTGACACAATAAGAGAAGGAAGGAGGCATTAGAGCCTATCCCCCCTTAATGACAACTTTCCTTAACTCCAAGCATGGATCGAAGTTTGGTAAACTTCTCTTCTGTGAGAGCCTTTGTAAAGATATCGGCTACTTGATCATTGGTTGGACAATATTGCACTTCAAGAACATGATCATGAATGAGTTTTCTGATGAAGTGTATGTGGAGTTCAATGAGTTTCATACGCTGATGCTGAACTGGATCTTTACATAGCTGAATGGCACTCTGATTATCACACCAAAGTGTAGTTGGATGTTGCTGATGAAGACCAAATTCAAACAGGATCTGACGAAGCCACATGACTTCCTTGCTGGCTTCAACTGCACCACGATACTTTGCTTCTGCTGAAGAAAGAGAGATGGCACTTTGTTTCTTACAAGACCAAGTAACAGGTCCTGAACCAAGAGTGAAAACATATCCTGCAATAGACTTTTGATCATCAGGGTCACCAGCCCAATCAGAATCAGTGAAACCAATCAACAATGGAGATGCTCTTGCACTGTAATGAGTCCTAAACTGAATTGTACCTCGAATATATCGAAGTATTCTTTTAGCTACTTTCCAGTGAATTTCATGAGGTTGGTGCATAAACTGAGCAACAAGACCAACTGCAAAGGAAAGGTCAAGACGGGTATGGGTTAGATACAGAAGTTTACCAACAAGTTGACGATATAAGGTAGCATCAATTTCAGGGGTGGTACAAGTGACTAAAAGCTTGACTCTGTAGCAGCGGAAGTTGTAGATTTGGTTACTGTAGCAGTAAGACTTGTATGCTTATTGACTTTGATAGCAAAAATAACTTTAATTATAAAAATACACAAGAGGTATTTATAATAATAAATATTTATTGATATGATATATGACGACTGAATGATTACAATGAGGTCCCGCTTTTATACCTATGTAGGTGACCTTTCATGAACAGGCATGTCTTTTAGACATGCTTTTCCAGTTAACTAATGACTACTCAACATAATCCTAATTGATTATTTAGTAATTACATTTATTCTATTTTATTCTATTAATGACTATATTTATTACATTAGTTATGAATTAGGTTCATAACATTGCCTCCTTCTCGAAAAGCTTTGTCCTCAAAGCTTAAAAGGATACTAATTTCTCTGCTTTAATCGCTTCCCAAGTTCTTCATGTTGTCATTTTGAATTGAACATATAATTCGTACTCATAATTCCTTCATTATTATTTTTTTTCTTCTTGTTTTGTGCAATAATAGATATATATATATATGTATGTAAGTATAGTTATTTATTATTATTATTATTTTTTAAATTAAATAATAATAATTATATATATATACATATATATTATAACTTTTACTTATGATTTTAATTAAATGGAAATCGCCCAGCCACCCAGTGGATAAAATATAACTGTTCGGTGTATTGTCTGCCATGATATATCGATCCAACACAACGTTTAACTAGGTGGCTTGCCTCACGATTTTAATACGCGGCGTGTTCGATGCTGATGATCTGTGCAGTTTGAACAGGTATCGGCAATCGTAGATTTCCACTATATACCCTGGCAGCATTTGGTGCACGGCCATCATACCCATCAAATAATATTTTGAGAATTGCCGATGTGAAGGTGTGAGGCAATTCCCTATTAACGGATTGCAGACATAGATAGAAGCACTGAAGATGCTACGAACCAAGAACAGGCCGGCACCGGATGCGATGTATTGGAAGACGGAGGGTTTTCGGGAAGTAGCAGGTTCTCTTTTCTTCAGACATATATTGGTTGTTGAATACCCATCAAAAAAATTCAACGCCTGACTGAACCTCCTTTGCTCCCATTCCCAAAATGTTTCAGCTGTAACTTTTGTTGCTGTATCTTCGAAAAGGTCCTGGCCAGTAAGAGGAAGCCAGGTGTCCCGGAATACATTCCATTCCGCCTCTTGTTCAATCTTCATACTATTCTCGCCATCTAACTTCAGCTTGAAAATGTTCACTTCACGAATCCCCTCTTCCTCGGAAGCGGTTATGTGATACAAAACTGAATTAGAAGAATTACTGCTTTGTTATTCGTGACTAAGCCTGCCATCCTCAAGCTGCATCAACAAATACACAGGCGTTCCCGTAAAATCGTTGATATTATATTCGTTGTGCTCACACAACTCGTATAGATATTTTCGAGCTCTCCCGTCAGAAGCTGATGGTAGGCTTATTTCTAGATATAGTGGGGGTGCCTCCTCTGAATTATAGCCAATTAATTTGTCGCTTAAATCATCACTGATATCCAATTCAGGTTGCCATTGGAATTCCAATTGAGATTGGCTTTCACTTGTGTCGTTCCTTGCGTGTAGCGTGCACACAGAATAATCCTCATCGTCTTGAATGTTGTTGATGTTTTCTGGGACCCATACAACACGATAAGTTGTCAAACGCCCACCATTGTCAAAGGAACACCAACTCAACATAACTTTCCCCTCCACGATCGGCAACTGCGACAGTTTCTTCCACTGAAGGTTGTCGTCTCTCAGATCCACCATGCTCACATCGCAGTGATCATTGAGGGGTATGAATGAATATATACGGTCGTCATTGCCATCGTGCACAATTTCTACATGACTTCTTGATTCTTCAGAATGAGTAGGATGAATAAATTTTTTAGTAGGCAGCAAATCGCAATTTTTTTCTGAATCTTTGGCCTGTAGTTTCAAAACCTTTAATCGTCTACAACTCTCAAAGACAGGTTGCAAATTTGTCAAAAATGCGTACGATAAATCCAGCAGTGTCAATTTGGAAAGTAGCCTCAACGCAAAAAGGCCATTGCATCCAATGGATGGGCAAGACATCAAAATTAATGACTGAATCATTGGGCAGGAGGCTGCTGTAGCTACCAAGCAATAATCCTGAAGTTGGCTGCAAAAAGATGCATCAAGGGACAACAGCCAAGGGCAATTTATTGTTGCTTGAGAGAGGATGCCACATCCTTTCAGCCCCAAAACTGTCATCTGAGGTGCTTCAATATCAAGTTTACTTAGGTGGGGACAGATTCCAAGATTAAGTGACTGAAGCCCAACTTGACACTCAATTGCTATTCTCGGATTCATTGCAACAAGGTGACTTTGCCAATTCTTTTCATCATCTTTCTTTAAACAATCATCTACCTTCCGATTATTACCAACAGCCTCCAAAGAAGCTATATCAGGTAAAGTTGTAAGAACACTGTCAATTTTTCTCTCCGACATATATTTTTGGTCTCCAGCAAAAGAAACAGCAGCTAGTGTCTGTTCTTTGTAATTTTCTTTCAAAATTGAAGATGAAATACTTTTCTGTTCATTATTAAAAGTCTTAGCAGCTTCTGGTTCTGTAACAGTGGCTTCAGCTATGTCTGTTTTTTCACGTTCTTGATTGGTATGTTTTTCATATTCATGATTGTCTTCAACATCTTTTTCTGATTTTTTACTGTTGCTGGCAATGATATTTCTTGTATAAAAGACACATTTATGTCCTGCCAAATATTTGTCTCCACATTTCCAACAATTCTCTTCCTTTTTACTTTCAATATTAGTTGGTTGTTTTCCTTTTTTACGCATTGGTGGGGGAATGTATTTACTTGATTTTCCCTTGGCATAACTAACTGCTTTCTCATTATTACCGCATTTTTCTTCTCTATTATGGATTACTACAGAAATTTTTTTAAGACCTGCAGAAAATTCTCTAAGACCGTTTGTGACTTTTGCACATGAATTCTCTAATTGCTGAAGCTTTTCTTGAATTTTTCTAATCTGCTCAATTTTTTTAGGATCTTCACGTAATGGCACGTTATACGGTAAACAATGTTCTCGGGCTTGTAAACTACGTTCGTAGGCTTGTAGAACGATGTTGTGAGCCATTGCTTCACCTTGTCCTTAATACGGCTCTGATATGGCTCTGATACCACTGTAGCAGCGGAAGTTGTAGATTTGGTTACTGTAGCAGTAAGACTTGTATGCTTGTTGACTTTGATAGCAAAAATAACTTTAATTATAAAAATACACAAGAGGTATTTATAATAATAAATATTTATTGATATGATATATGACTACTGAATGATTACAATGAGGTCCCGCCTTTATACCTATGCAAGTGACCTTTCATGAACAGGCATGTCTTTTAGGCATGCTTTTCCAGTTAACTAATGACTACTCAACATAATCCTAATTGATTATTTAGTAATTACATTTATTCTATTTTATTCTATTAATGACTATATTTATTACATTAGTTATGAATTAGGTTCATAAACATTATGATTTTTAGCAGGTGTCATGCTTCTGAAGGAAGACTTGGCATTCTTTTGAATGCACTACTACTGCAAAGTCACACCTACTAGAGCATTGTTGGGGCTTATTAGCACATGTGGATGTCAACTTGACACAGATGGAAGATATAAACATTGTCTTTTATGGGGTGATTTAATGATGCATGTTGAATTCACGTGCGAGAATTTAAACACATAATTACTTGTGAAGTTGTTGAAATTTCTTCCTTAGTTTATCCTTTATTTTTCATCAAGCAATTACCTTCAAATACAAGAAAATTGAAATCATAGTGAACAAGAGACAAGAGACAGCAGAGATTAGGTTAGAGGCCAGCAAAATCTAAAGGGAAAACCAACAATCCTTCATAGATTTTTCAATTAAACAAGAGAAATCCAAGTCAAACTAACCAGTTGCCCAAGGCTCAGTCAACCTCTCCAAACTTTGCCATGTTCTATCTACGTAGTTAACCAATCTGCTTCTTGCCTGTCCTTTAGATGTTTGCCTGACAGAGATAGATGCTCATAGCTTACAAGAATGATGGGCTTCCCTGTAGCTCGCATTATTATAGAGACATTAATGTTTTCCTCATGATTCGCATCACAGATATTGTGCTCTTCTTTGGTAACCGTAACACAGAGGTATTCTGTCATTCTTTTACAACCTCACATCACAAAAATTTGTGCCAACTGCAATTCATATTTATAGACAAGGAGAAGATGCCACAGAAAACTGGTTTTATATGTCTCAGATTATGCCATAGACCTGAGATATTCCTTCAAAAGGAACCAATGATTTCCAAAATGATGAGGATTTATACCAATATATAGTTGTTTTCTACATACGAAGAGACATGAATCTTGGGCAGGTCAACTTGCCATCCCACAGGGCCGATTGGCAACATGGAGCAACAATTACCACTACAAAATACAAATTTTCCTTTTTATAGGGTCACAAAGAGCATGTCTTCTTTAACTTTTCTTTGACTAAAAAAAGCAAGAAGAACATGCTTATAACAATAATAATAATAATAATAGTTTTTGCTTTGTTTTGTTACGAAATACATAATAATCCAAGTACAATAATTATGAAGACCTAACTCAGTTACAATTTGAACACTCCTCTAACCAAGGGATATTCTCAAGTTGAGAACTTCTATAAGAAAGGATCTGATTGATAAGCATCAATGATGATTTACGTCATCATAGCCAACATTGTCAAAATAGCAAGGCTTGACTAATAAGCCTTCCATCTCTCCACTAGATCAGAGCACAATGCTGGGGAGGCATAAATTTTGGACACCACCGCCTCTCAAGGCACATACCCTACATGAGTGTTCTAAAGGTATGATTTCACAGGACAATTTCCTAATCCCAAGGAAAGCATGCCTCCAGACCATCTTCACCAAGTCCATGTATCCAACGTAGGATGTTAATCCTAGTCAACCACAACATGATGACCAAAGGAATGCATGCTCTCTGATGCTTATCCAATCCACCATTCTCCTTAACCAGTTCAAGCACCAGGGCTTGCTGCTGTTAGTCCTGGCCATAGTAATGACACATGGAGAACAAGGTGTTCACTCTCACTACCTTCAATTAGAGGAGATATCCACAAGCCTAAGCTTGCCTCAAATATTCTCACCTTCATCAAAACTCGCTACCTGTTCTTCTGTGGCTCAGATGTATGTGTTGGTGAGTTTTTATTATATTCTTGTCAATGGATTGTCAAGAAGTTCGAATGCTTGCCTCTGTTCTTCAATTTACAGTTCCTTAACTTGTATAGTCCCAACAAATATTTAGGTCTTGGATACGGTGATATATTATTACAGTAGGTTTGTAAAGGACCAAAGAAGTGCTGTTTATATTCTGATCCACAGAGGAATAAAATACATACGATTAGATTCCACAGTATTATTATTATTATCCAATTTTAAGGTCACGGATAAGCCAAACACCAAACAGGCATGAGACCCTCAGTTAGGGACAAGGGACCCCACTGTTACAGCGATTTGACTACAAGTGTACGAAGGCATACATACTTCTACCCTCTGGTTTTTGAAAACCAGGACCTTGAGAGGAAACACATGCTCTAACCAGCTTAGCTCCATCAAAACTGACTTAGTACCCAAATCGTTTTCCACTGGGCACAATTAGCCATTTTATAAATTCTGTCTCGGTTTATCCATAAGATGTCATGTAGAAATGTTCTCTCATACTATAAAAGTATAGTGCTATAGTTTCACAGAATTTTGCATACCATAATACATTAGGGACCTCGCATTCCACAGAAGATTTGTATAATTTTAGCCTTTTAACCACTTAATAGAGATTAATTATTGTATAGGACTAATGTTTACCACCTTGACTTCAGTTCTTCAAGTTTATTCATCTTTTTATATTTATATAGAACTTTGTCTCTGTTGTTTCCTGTGACCTTCTTTACATACCTTAAATTTTGGACTGTTGTCTTAACTTCAGATCTGTGCAAATGATTTGGGTTAACTCACTCCTGTGCTCAGATATGTGCTGTCAGCTTCAATCAAGGCCACAGAATTGCCTGGTCATCATAGGATTCAGATTTTGACTGCTTGCAAATCTCTTGAAATGATGCCATGGAATTTTATCACAAGATAGAGTAGACTTTCTTGCTCCTCTCTGAATTTTCGCTTCTGATACCGTGTTGAAATGCCAATGCATGGGAAAATTTTCTAACATGATAATTACTTGTGAAGTTGTTTTAGTGTTCTTTTCTTTTAGTTTTTTCTCATTATTCATCAAGCAATTACCATTCACATACAAAAGAAAATAGAAATCATAGTGCCCAAGAGACAAGAGACACCAGAGATTGGCCCGAGGCTAGGTGTAAACTCATGGCAAATCCTGTCAATCCTTTCCTTATAGATTCTTCATCAACAAGCAAGAGAAATCCCCACAATCCTTTCCTTATAGATTCTTCATCACCAGAGAAATCCAAGTCAAACTAACCAGGGTTCCAAGTGCCAGAAGCTGAACTTTCCAAACTTTTATTATGTTCTGTTCACAAAAAAGATGGAATCAATCTGCTTCTTACCTGTCTGGATACTTCATCTGACAGAGATAGATAACTTCTATACTTTGACACAATGATGGCCTTCCTGTAAAGCCTACGGCTAGAGATATTAGTGCTTTTCCTGTAGCTTTCCGCATCACATAGGTATTATGCTCTTCCTTAAATTTCGTATCCAGAGGTATTGTGGTCTTTCTACAACTCGCATCACAAAATTTTTTGTAGCTCTCCTGCAATTTGTATATACACAAGGAGAAGATGCCACAGAAAACTCGTCTTAAATGCCTCAGATTTCATTCCACAGACCCAAGATATCTTCTTCGGAAGGAGATCCGAATGATTGCCATAATGATGAGGGACAGAAAGCAATATATAGTTGTTTCCACATGTGAAGAGACACGACTTTGGCAGGCTGCTCTGTCATCCTGGAGAGCCACTGGGCAGATGAGAAATTAAGACACTTGCAAAAATCTAAATTTTCTTTCTTTTTTTATAGGGTCACAAAGAACATGCCTTTTAATCTTTATTTTGACTAAAAAAATAAAGCATGAATAACATGCTTGATAATAAACATAATAATACGGTTTTTTTGCTACAGGCGATATGTTAATCAAAGTAACAATAATTATGAAGACCTAACCTACTTGGATACCTTCGTAGTGAGAGATGACTTGGATTATATGTCTTCTGTAAGTGCGCTGGATTTTAGTCTAAATTACCCTAATCTAATATGCGTCTTTAAACATGTTGATTAATAGTGTTTGCCATGAACAGATTAATACAAATAATTGCGACTCTTCATTGCATCGTTCTCTTCAGTGTTATGTAAGTGAAAACCATTCATTCATTGTGAACATCATCACTTCAATATTCAATATATATCATAATATATTTAGCAACTTTATGATTACTTTAGTTTTTCTCCTTTTCATATAATTTAACGATAGTTCTTCATGAGTACTGGCACATACAATTGCCATTAATTTGGCTTCCTCCCTTTCTTGGGTGGTATATTTTGGTGTTTATCTTGATATTTCGTGCCTAGGATGAAAACTTGTACATTCTTGACATATTGATATATACTGCACTATTTGTAATTACCAAACGTTTTCCCGGAATTACTAAATATGACAAATCGTTCACGTTGTATTCTGTGTTTAACAGGACAACTTGGTTTCAACACTTATGTAAGAAATAGAATAAAATTTGTACTTGATGTTTCCTATTATCAATTAGGTTTCGCTGGAAGGGCTTAAAACATAATGTATGTTTAATGTTAGTACAGCAAATAACATGAGAAGAGAGCCTCGCCACCTCTTAATAAATACCTCTTCTGAAATTCTCTGACTGAAGATGAATTTTAGCTGAAGAATCAGTTGTCATATTAAACCCTCCAAAATTACTAATGAGGGTGTTCATGCCAAAAATTGCCAAGGTGTCTACTATAAATTATGACCATATTAAAGTCTTTATTGGCAGCAGGGTCTGTTGCTGCTGACTTGTATGTTTAGGCCCTCAACAAAAATAGTTTACATCTTTGTTTCTTTCCAACTCTCACCCCATTTGTGCAGATTATTAATTTTATGTTAGTTAAATGGATAAGTATCATTAAAACTATGGAAGCTCAATTTCTTTGACATGAACTATATCAAGTAATGCTTATTTAGTAACATAATTCAAAACTAGAAATAGTAACATCTTGATAACATCCCGATTTTATCTCGAAACCACGATTTTTTACCAACCGATGTTTTGCCATTTTTTAAAGATATTTTTATGCATTCAATTTTGCCGATGTTGCCATTTTTAATTTATTTTTTCCATTTTCCCATTTTTTTTTTCCAGACCCTTGCCGATTTTATTCCGATGCCGATGTTCGTAACCTGTACAAACCCATTGTTGGGTACTTGACACTAGTAGACATTTAGATAAAATTTCATGATTGCATGTGCTTTATCTGTACAAATAAAATTGTTTTTTTACATTCTGCAAAGTTATTCCATGCTGCTGTTTGATATTGAATGAACGTTTTCATACCAAATGCAGATTTTATTTTCTTGACAATCTTTGTGACATACTGTCCATTATGAAAACCATTCCATTGTCATGTCATTACATGTTAGGATACAGGCATGGTAATTTTAAAATCTTATGTGATTGTGAGCCTAATTCTCAGGTATTGCAGGTTTTAACATGTTGTATGAGTGATGTATTAGACCAGTTTACAAAGGGAACGACCTAGTGCAGAGATGCAATCCAGAAATTGATGCAGAGGTATAGATTTAGCATTGTAGATGTTGTTTATATTTAGGTCAGTGTTTTTGCTGTCATCTTTAATTTGCCAACAATTGTAGCCTTTACTGCTTTTGGTGTTGTCAGAATTTTGAGGAGGCATATGAGCGTGTCAAAACACTACAATGAAAAAGGTTCTACAATTAGTATTACTACCATGGCAATACGTTTAAGATTTCAACATTATAAAGCAGGCAACTACTCTAGGTGCACCTAGTCATTTTATTCTTTTCTTATACTATATCTCATAAGTATAGTTACCAGATTACACAATAAACTAAAAATGTTATAGGGCTTGGAAGGCATTCACTGTTTTGTTTTTGTATATAAAAGCAGTGGATTTATATTAGAAATACAGTAAAATGACAGTCATCAAGGAAGTTGCAAGATTAGGAAAAGCTGGATCAAGATTCAAACCTCACAGGATGTAGCCTTTAGATAACCGGTCAAGATAGCTTGTGCTTTGTGAAAATGGAACACTCCTAAGATTGACATTTGTTCAGAGAAAATATGAGCATGTGGGGGTCACTAGTTCACTTCTATCCTTCCCTCCGCCCTCCCCCAAGGTTCCAAAGGCAGAACCGCATCCTGCACAGATCCGTGGGATCCTCCGACAGAACCACGTCTTAAAATCTGATCCGTGGTTCCGCTGATTGGGGCTGCTCCTGGAACCGAACCACGCGATCCCGATAACCAGTTCCAGACAGGATCTGCCTCAAATCTGCGGCAGATCGGGCAATTCAGATCCAAAGGCGGATCTTGAGCAGATCCGAGGCCGTGGAGGCCTACCCACTTTTTATTTATTTATTTCTTTTTTGCTTTTAACTTGAGTGAAGGGTGGGTTTAAGGTGAGTTAGGGCGAAATAGATGGGGATAAATTCACTTCGCTTTTCTTCACTCTTGCATCTTTGGAGAGCTAGAGAAGAGAGGTTTGATGAGAGCAAGAAGGAGCTGAGTGAGCAAAGAAGGGCTGGTATCTACAAGAGAGGGTTGCAACCAAACTCCCTCATTTTTCTCATTATTGTTGTTTGTATTTTCTCGTCCCTCCCTACTCTTTCCATTCTTTCTTCTTGCTCATTTCATTATGGATTGTCCATCTATATTCATATTCCAAATGGTGTCTTTGGCTTCTATATATCATTCCACTTTTGTTTTTCTGGTGATGGTAAACAGTAGGAATAGTGTTGGAAATCATAACTAGGTTCATTCGTTGATTTTGCAGTATCGGGATGCTATAGCCTCAAGATTTGCAAGGATGCTAGGAACATGTATCCCAAAAAACCTAGAAATCGTTTTGGGAGTTCCACCTGTAGACGCTTTGATTGTACAATTAATTATTTTACGGATGCTCGTTAAAATTGGACAACTAGGTCCAAACTCCGGTTGTGTTATCAGATGACGATCGCAATATTTTTATTGGATTCCTCTTTTTCGTGAGAGTGTGTAAGATTGATCTAAAGATCATCTCGACCTGGATGACAGAATAGATGTACTTTGGAATTTATTCCACTTATGTGCTAGGTCGGCCTCGAATAAAATATTGACTCTAAATGTCTTAAAGGACGTGTCACTGTCAAACCCCAAAGATTCCTATATATCGGAGAGACTTAGAGTTCATTTGGACACACATTGCTGCGTAGGGAATTCTCTCTTCGGATAGCGTTGGAGCTTGACATATATGGACTATTCTTTGTTTGGTGGTTCTCAAGTTATGTGTAAGTCACGTCGGCCGAATGACCTATTGGAGACTTTGCCGGGTAGCATCCTCATTGGAGTCGTCGTAACGCCACCATTCATCATTCGTTTTGGCTTGGTCTTCCATCGTATCTAATGTGGTATGTTCTATTCTCTTATTGTGCCTCAATCTAAAATGGCATAGAACATAGCATAATTAACATGGCATCGCAGTCAGAGAAGACAAAGCTCATCTAGCGTTGAGAATCTAGGCAATGAAGTTAAGAGACTCTATTCAAGGTCCGATGAAAGAAGACTATCCTTCGGGCCGTGTAAGCAGAATCACCTTCGCCGTAGACGAACGAGCCTTAGGATAGCGTGGCATGTTTTTTTTAGACAACATCCGCGGTTTTCTTGCTCCTAATGGGTGGTAAATATTTCGGCAAAGACGCCCGTGGTGGAACCCACTCCGAACGTGCTCGATGCAAGCCTACAAAGCCGCCCGCTCTGCTCAAGTTTTGATCTCTTGTTGGGGTGCAGAGTTGTGATTATTGGAATTTTGGCGATATGGATGACAATATCATCGAATTTATGGATGGTCTCAACACCACAACACAGGAAGATTTAACGAACGTTGTTTCGTTATTCCGTCAATTTTAAAGCCCAGACCAGCCGAGGTATTGTAATGAAATTTGAGCCATGGCAATACGGACAATGGCCGCATTGCATATTGTTCGAGTTTTCATCAAGATTCGCTTTGAAGGCTCGAATAACGAGCGTGTGCCGTTCAGATATTTTACCGTAATTGTTAAAATCTTCGACCGAGGTGGCATTTTTATGTCATTAATAAAATCAAATGTGTAAGTTGCCACAATGATGTCGTGTTGAAAGCCGATAACAAGCGGCTTTTGTCTCCACGCATCACTTTTATGTTTGGCCGTAGTTTTCGTCACGAGAAGTAGGCTCCGCTTTCGGTCAAGCATTGGGGCCGTCGGGATTGAAGTGGATATTATGATAGTTTTTAGACGGTTAACATACTTCCTGGGACGTGAGCTTCTACGGTGTCCCGGCTTTTAAATGGCTAGTTTCATGGTTCGTGGGTGACTAATTCACCTGACAAGCGATAGGGATCATCGAAATTATTCGAAAGAAGTCACGTCATTTCCAGAAGTTAGAAAAGACTCGCTTATGTGAGCATAAATTCCTGTGTCGACGAGCAGTATGAGTCGATGATCGGAATCGTCATTTTAGACAAGTCCGAACAAAGAATTCGAATGCTTGAAGAGCTATACCTAGTAATTGGGCTTTACCACTATTCTCAAGATCGGTTTCATTAGGAATGAAGGTTGCTGTGTTTAGCCATGCTAGGCACCAGAAGCACTTGGAACTTTCAAGAAAAGTTTGGAGCAAGAAATTGAATGAGTCTATGGATACAACTCTAACTACCCTTGTCACAGAAGTGCCTTGATGAATATGCAATACAAATCCGTGACATCTTCGGGGTGAAGCAAGGACTCCTTCATGGATATGGCAAACCATGGTGATTACCCATTGCAAGGCTTCAAAAGGAACTATAATGTCTTAAGTTCGTATATTAATCCATCGAAAAGGGTCCTCTCATTTACCTACACTAGAAAGGGTCGATGAATAACCTCGATTCAAGCTTAAGATCACAAGCGTTGAACCATTCGTAGTCAACACTTCATACCTTGATATTAAGACCTTAAGTCAATTTCATGATACATTATATATCGACAATCAAGCCATTAAGATCATTTGGAGTTCTCTAAGGATAAATCAAAGACCTAAGTTTGTTACTCTAGAAGTAACAATGAATCAATATATATATATATATATATATATATATATAAAACAAGAAACATGGCTTACTATGAAGCCACTCTGCTGTGCTAGTTCTTCAAAGAAGTCATCCAGGTGGAATCGTCATTGTATATTGCGCATGATGACATCGAGAACCCATTATATAATACATGAAAGGACATTTCTCGTTTTTAAGGGCATGTTTGAGTGTATGTATCTCATGATAAGTATGTTAAGCACTAAGCTCCCCGGAAAGACTAGTTTAGCCAGGATCTCCTTTGGTAAGAGGGAGTAAGATCCGTATTTTCTTTGTCAAGATATAAAAGTGGAGGAGCTGCCTGGAAAGTAATATGAAAACAAGGCAACATAGTCGAATGACATAGAAGGCTTAATGGGTTCGGAGTTCTGTGTAATTCCTTTAATCGAATAATGCCCTAACCTAGGTCTCCTATGTATTTGATGACTTGAGAACAAAAGGTGCTGCTCCTCATCTACGTATTATGATACCGACACAGCGAACTAAGTGATAGTGGTTGTGAAATCAAAGATATACCGAACTTAACCTACTGCAACTCAGAAAGAGTCTTTGACTCGTGTTTATTCCGTTGGATGGTTGGGGCCGAAACATTGATGAGCAAAGTGCCCATTATGACCGTCGGGATCTCGTACGGACCGACATGGAGAAGGGCATAAAAATCCGTATGATTATTCCTAGATCCGTGAAATTCGTGGAGAAAACCTAACTTGGATCGTAGTTCTGCGTATCTGTAAATAAGAAGCAAGTACACGAGAGTGCCGTATGAAGAAGATGAAGCTTCCTGGGAGTGCGCAGAAGGAATCATGCTTGGATTCCTAGTTCCGTGGGCCGCAACAGTTAGTTGGCCGGGTTGAGAAGCTGGCACGTACCCTTTAAACAATAGGGAGCTAACACAAGTCAGTTTTCTGTTAAGGCTCTTTTTCCATGGAATGAAGTGACATAGATAGTCATCACCTATGCGTTTAGCATAGACACCTATGTGCAGCTCGAGCATAATGGTAAAATGTGTTTCGGCAACTTCCTAGACCTTGAACTATAATCAACAAAGCCCTGCTGGATGGCTTGACTAAGTCACCTTCCAAATTGGTGTTTGGGATGCCTCATTTGAAAATGGAGTGTTTTTCTTCGAGAGAAGTCGGGCATTAAGAGGGAGAATACATCTCAGATATACTCTTGAGCCAATATCATTGGCCGAACGAAAGAAGATCCCATGGGCCCATAGATATATGGCTTTAGAGGGGGAAATTTCGGGAAGAAAACCAAGAAGCCATATAACACAGGGGGTATCTAGTAGCTATGAGTATACATGAGCCTAGATCATGTGAAGAAGTTTAGCATTCACCGTGCTAGATGCAAGGGTGATGGCTCCAAGACCACAAATTCAAATAAGTGTCACCGATACAAAAATCAAGCATGGATTCAATGAAAGGCTTAAAAGTTCAAGGCAAGATTCGTTGACTGTGAGGAAGGTATAGACTATGATGACATATTTGCACCGTGGTCTGGGATATACCACCATTCGATCCGTCATGGCCTTGTCGCTACGCAAGGATGGAGTCTTCATTAGATGATGAGAAGACCGTATTTCGCATGATGCATAAAGGAAGAGATATGTGAGCAACCTCTCCGGGGTTGAAGTCCAGATCGTGACACCATGTCTGCTAGGTTGAAGAAAGCTCTCGCGGTTGAAGCACCTAAAGATCGGTGTACCAGAGTATAGATAGCGTCGAGAAGTTATTTTTACCTTTAAGTACGTTGATCTCGAACCTTTACTTGGCGTTGTCAAGGGAAACCTCTCATTTCCGGTGTTGTATCTCGACAGACTTTCCCGATTAGGGGCATTTAATTCTCTCATTCATCAGCAAGAGGGAGTCATTGAAGTTTGTATTGAAGGACCCAGATTCAGACATCGCAGCCCGGGAGGCATCAGCAGAGACTCCGGCGAGATTTTTCCTTTCTCAAGAAAAATACATTATGAAGCTTCTTGTATGATGGATCAGAAGTCCGGGTGCTGCATACCGGAGGAACACAACTTGCTAGGTTGGAGTAAGGGCCGGGCTGCCCGTCCTACCGAGTATCGTCAACTCATAGGACCTTGATGTTCTTAGTGAACACCGTCGTATCAGAGGTTGTGCGCTGAACACTTTGAGTCAACACATGGCTGATCATAATATTTCGATCGGATTATGCCAAGAAACTCTGAGATATTCGAGGCACGATAGACTAGGGGTCGAGATACACCGGGGCCGAGTATGACACTCTCCATGGATATATCGATGCCGATTGGGCTCGCAAAGGTGGTGGATCGTGGCAGCACATCCGGATGCTACTTCACATGCAGATTCGTCGCAGAATCTGGGGGTGCCGAGAGTCTGAGCACTGGCCGAGGCCGAATACATTGTAACATGTATAGCCTCGTTGTGAAGTCACTTGCTGTGCTCTTCTCATGAGCCGTTTTAAGGACAAGTTAGATGCCATCGTTATCCTTTGTGATAACCAAGAGGGGGATTCGTTTGTCATAGAATCTCGGGTTCCATGATTGGATCCAAGCATGTTGATGGTCGTGTACCACTTTATTAGACATGGCATGCCGAGGCGACTGTAGTTCGATCATAGAACCGATGAGCAGGGTCGCGGATATTCTCACTATGCTCGGGGAAGGTCATGTTCATAACCCTTCGTGAGAATCTTGAATCATGGAAACGATCCTATTGTGAGGATCCTTGGACGTACGAGCTCGGGAGCTCGGGGGGCTTGGGACAGCCTTTCTGAGCTATGAGCAATCACAAGGCTAGGCTTGTCAACCCTTGTTGGTGTGCTTGGACCCCACCGTTGTGATTATTGAGTTGGTTTAATTTCAATATCTATGCCTCGTATGCATCCTACCCACGGAAAGTGTACCATGGGAAGTAATTCTCCACATTTGGCCAATGAGATGGGAAAGGCTAGAGACTAGTAGCAAAGATTGATGGACGCACCGAAATTGCCGTACTCTCTATCTAGGATGGCATGGTCCAACCACTTGATCTCGGATCAAGTCTGTGAGTGTCTCGCACCGCCCGACTTTGGGTCGATGAACCAACTGGGTTGGTTGGAGACTCTTTGTGAGTCCGATAGAGGTTTGGACCCCTCCGTCGAATCATCATGAATGATGTCTTTGGTGGATCAACTACTGCTTCCGGGAATAAAGAGGCCAGTAGCAAGTTACTATGGGGATGACGACGATGTTTGGATTGCACTCAGGGACGGAGTTCTCAGTTGAGAGGTAAGCGTAAAATTGGACAACCAGTCCAAACTCCGGTTGTGGCCGCTAAGATGACGATCACAATATTTTTATTGATTCCTTCTTGAGAGGTAAGATTGATCTAAAGATCATCTCGACGATGAGCGTAATTACGTACCTTGAATTTATTCTATCTCTATGTGCCAGGGTTTGCCTGAATAAAATATTGACTTAAATGTCTAAAGGACTGTCACACACCCCCAAAGATTCCTATATTAAATAGACTTAGAGTTCATTTGACACACATTGTTGGGGTAGGACTCTCTTTCCGGATAGCGTTGAGCCGTGATATATATGGACTGTTTCTTTGTTTGGGTTGTTCTGGGGTTATGTGTGTCACGCTTGGCTAAATGACCTATTGGAGACTTTGTCGGTAGAAGCATCCTGTGATCGCCATAACGGCACCATTCATCATCTCCCCGTTTTGCTTGTCTTCCATCGATCTAATGGTATGTTCATTCCTTCAAGACAGCCCTAACTGAAATGGCATAGAACATAGGCATAAATTAACAATGGCCTAATTCTAAACTTAGGAAATTAGAATAATTAAAGGGTACACTAAACTTGGTGTGTAAATCTTCTAGAAAAGATGAGATCGTGTCAAGATGATCTCGTGCCATTGATTAGGATCTAATTTGGCCGTTAAAGTCTAACGAGAAGATTATAAGAAGGAGTTCGATGGGCACTTGGAAGATACAATTGCACAGATACTGGCTTATGCAGATCGACGCCGTGACCGGGTCAGTTTGGCAAGAGAAAATCGAATTAGAGTATGAGTTGCAAGTAGAGAGAGAGAGGGTATCACACAGAACAAGAGGCGTGAGAAGTCCAAAGGAGGCAACACGGAAAGAGGACGCAATGATCATCGTGGTAGGCAAGACAGTGTACCGCGGTAGTGATGCAAAGGATCTACATGGAGGGCAACAGCCCCTCGTGGGTCAAAAATACACAATGGAGCGAGAGAAACGTCTCAGAAATTTTTCTCTGATTCTTCTTTCTATTTTTGCACCGTATTTGTACATGAGATTTTTGTCAAGATTAATAAAAGAAACCTCATCTGCTACATTGATTTTCCCACATTGGGTTTTTCCTGTGACAACGTTGTCAAAAAATAACCGTGGCTGTGTTTATTGTCATGCTAGTATTTTCCTTACATTTATTTTCTCCGGGGCAGAATTGATTTGTAAGACTGCACAGTATGTATTTCGATATTTGACGTAGATAATCGCAACAATTTGTTTCGTAATTTAACAAATAGAAGAAATATTATTAGTTGTCACAGAGATTCATAATTTCCAAATTTTCACTTGGTATCAGAAAGCACAAACATGAGACAAAAGAGAGATCTAGTGCAAAAGAAAAGGGAGCAATTACAGTACTCATGAGCAATACTGAAGTCCCTAGAAGGTCGTTATACCCTTTTAAATGTGTACCAAGATTTTATGAAGAGTTAATTTTCATGAGTCACAGAGAACTGAATCTCAAGACTGTATGTCATTTATATCGCAGGAGCAGTTGTGGTTCTTTTGCAGAGCGCATTCTACGAAATGTAAGGTTTCTAGAAGTTGCTAGAACAACGTTAGGAGGAGGATAACAAAACAACATGGATATTCAAGATGTCTTTGAATTATCTTCCGTATTGCCAGGATCTACATGTTTGTCAAGTTGGGCATTAAAGGTGTGTTTTGTATATTGATAGCGGTGTTTTACCACATGACTAGAGTACTTGGGTTGGGCATTTTCTAGATATCATAAGAGTGATGTGACTTCCTAATCACTATGGGAAACAAAAGCATGTACTCAAGTAGGGAGAGGCGCCATAACATTTTAGGGACTTTGGGCATGGAGAAATCACCATTAAAGCCACCAATGATGCACAGTCAGATTAGCAATGAATTTGATTTTTAGTGGTCCCGCTAAGGACAAGGGGAACATTGTATACTTATTGGAAGGAAGGTGTGTGTCAAACATCCCAGCTTGAAGAAGATGAGACAAATTGAGCTAGAAGCAATAGATTGTGGTAGATCATAACTCTAGTCTCCCAGCGAAAACGATATATGCAGAACTATGGTCGGTGAAAGGAATTGAAGGAAATATGGCACATGCAAATGGTACACTTACACCATGGAGCACCGAGGATGCCGAGAGAGATCACATGAGTTCCTGGGCCCATTAGTGGCTGCAGAGTATGATGATGTATGTAAAGGACGCGTAGTAGGGAAGCACGCTAAGGAAACTTTTCCTATGACAACAGAGTAGGAGGCGTATTGGGATTGATACACTCAAATATTTATGGCCCATTGTCCACAAAAGCTCTTAGCAAGGGCGAGTACTTTTTTCACCTTATTGATGATCACTCTAGAAAAACTCGGGATCTATTTCTTAAAGACCAAGGATGAGTGTCTTTGATTGGTTCAGAGAGTTCAAGGTTTTGAGAAACAAGGACAGTGAAAACGTATAAAGGTATTAAGTTGTGATAATGGTGGAGAATACATGACATAGATCACGTATTTCTCGCGCAAAGGAGGGCATCGAAAGAGAGTGGACAACTCATATAATCCACAACAAAATGTACTAGAAGGAGGAAGAACAGAACAACTGGGCAAGAAAGGCTATGTTATATGACCAGACTTTCCTATATTCTTACAAGTAGGGATGCAAACACAATGGTTTATATCTCGGTAATGTAACCTCATAGAGCATTGGGGAAGATTACGCCTCAAGGGGTCTTCATGGGGAAAAAAGTCGAAGGTGAGACATCTCGTATTATCTTTGCGTGGTATTATCGTTACTTAGACGAGAAGCGTAGGGTAAGCTGATCGCCTCCGTAGAAAAGGGAAATTTCGTAGGGTATAGTGAGACCTCGTGCGTACGTAATGTGCATTCCTGTATACAGTGAAAATCGTAGTAAGGCGAGAAAAAGTTCATAAGATAACCTTCAAGAAATATCGAGAGATGCCAAGACAAGATCGCCTAGATGTTCCATTAGTCCAACAACTACCTGCAACAGGGAGAACAACCAGGAGGACAAACACTGGATTAAGTACAATGACCAAAAGACTAGTATTTCTCGCTGTAGGAGATCCGAGAAGTTCTCAAGAAATGGAACAATAGGAACAAGAGGAGGATTTGATTTAGCTTCCGAAACATCGCAGGTGAACCAATAGGAAGTACGTCGTACGGCCGACGCCTGGACGCGAGAGGGAGTTTGTCGCAGCTCCTGCAGAACCTACGCGTATGCGCGCAGACAACCCGGACAGATGCGGCCGTTCGGGGCGGCGGTTGTGCGACCTCTGGGCCAGGAGGTCGACAACACCAAGTGTGGTGACGCGTGGTAGAAGAATACACCCTTATCGTGATGAGGATGTCCCAAGTGGTCCCCAGACCAGAGGATAGGTCGGGCGAGATCAAGGTGATCGACAAGATCAAGTACACCGCGATGGAAGTGTAGATAAGTATAAGGCTAGGTTCATGGCAAAGGGGTACGAACAAAAGGAAGGAATAGAATATGAGGAGACCTTGGCCCTGGGTGAGTTGATACACCCCTTATTGCATCCGTTATATCCCCAGTACCGATGGGATGGGGATAGTTCACCAAATGGATGCCCACGGCCATTCTTGAATGGGGTGATAGAAGAAGAGGTGTTTTGGCAGAAACAACTTCAAGGTTTCCAAGACTCATAAAGAGAAGCGAAGTGTGTTAAAACAAAGCTCGCAGGCTCACAGACCCAAAGCACAGTATGTATTTATTGATAGTTACTTATGTGGTTGGGGTTCACTGAAGAGTGATTTTGATCCCAATCTTCATCATCTCGATGGTGAGAATGGTTTCTCTGCCTGGCCTTATATGCAGACGACTTGTTTTGAAGAAAGGTCAAAGACACATAAAGGACCTGCTAGAAGTATCTGGAAGCTGCACTTAGATATGAATATGGAGTTGATGGTGACTATTGAGATGTCGAGAGACCTACATAGGAGTTCAAATACCAAGATAGAGCATGATGATATATGCAATGATGCATACTAGGAAGCTATGCCAAGGTAAATCTTCCTTAAGTATTTACCGTAGAAGGAGGCGTATCGATTGATATTCTAAATATTTGTGGCCCATTTAACTGTGCTCTCAAGAAGGTGGTGAGTACTTTTCTACCTTATTGATGCATCACCCCAGAAAAACCTCGATCTATTTTTAAAGACCAAGGATGAGGTTTTGATTGGTTCAAGAGAGTTCAAGGTTTCTAGAAAAACATGATAGGGAAACAAGATAGAAGGTGGCTTTTTCGTATAATGGTGGAGAATATACTGATATAGACTTACAGACAAGTAAAGGAGGGCATCGAAAGAGAGTGGACAACCCACATAACTTACCAACAAAATGTAGAGGAGCGAAAGAATAGAATGTATCTCGTGGCAGGAAAGGCTATGTTATGGTGACCTGGTGGACTTTCTCCTATATTCTTATGTAAGCGTAGGCAGCTGCAACACAATGGTTTATATTCGCAATGTAACTCCTCATAGAGCATTGGGGAAGAAACGCCTAAGGGGTCTTCATGGGGAAAAAGCCTGAGGTGAGACATCTCAGGATATTCGAGAGTGTGGCATATTATCACATTCTAGACGAGAAGCGTAATAAGCTAGATCGATTGCAGAAAGGGGTACTGTAGGTGAGTAGTGAGACCTCAAAAGCATACAGAATGTGTATTCCTAGCAAGCAGAAAATTGTAGTAAGTAGATGTAAAAGTTCGTGGAAGATAGAACTTTCAAGTAAATATTGAGAGATGCGGCACAAGATCACCAAGATGGTTCCATTAGTCCAACAACAAATTTGGGTAGTAAGGTGGAGAACAACGAGGAGGACAAACACTTGGATCATGCTGACCAACACCAGTATTTCTATAGGAGATTTAGTGTGTTCTCAGCAGATGTGAACAACAGAACAAGAGGAGGATTTGATTTAGCTCTCCCACCATCAAAGGATAGAACCAAAGAGGGGTTAAGCACCAAAACATTGAGGGACGAGAGAGTCTGGTTTATGCCTCCTAGAACCGATAAGAGTGCGGTAAACAGAGATGCCTCCTTTATAGATACCAAGCCTTGGTAGCGCAAGTTGAAGAACCTGGGCCAGAGGGTCGTACAACACTGGGTGTGGGTGGATGCCATGGTAGAAGAACACAATTGGCCATGACGAGGTGATGTCCGGGAAGTGGTACCTGCATCAGAGGATAGACTTCGCCTGTAGGATCGGGGTGTGGATTCATACAAGATCAAGTACATTGCAGATGGAAGTGTAGATAAGCATAAGGCTAGGTTCATGGCAAAAGGGGTACAGAAAGGAAGGAATAGACTATGAGGAGACTCGCCCTAGTAGCTAGACATACCTCTATTAGATCCATTATATCCCTAATAATTTCCCGTATGGGATGGGAGGTTCACCGTATGGATGTCTAGACAACATTCTTGAATGGGTGACAGAAGAAGAGGTGTTTATAGAACATCCCTAAGGCTTCAAGACCTACAAAGAGAACTCATGTATGCAAGTTAAAGAAAGCCCTCTATGGGCTCAAGGTGCACCCGCAGCGGGTATGGTCGGATTGATAGTTACTTGCGTGGTTGGGATTCATCAAGAGTGATTTTGATCCCAACTTACTATTTGATGGTGGAGAATGAGTTGCTTATTCTCGTCTTATATGTAGATGACTGTTTTGGCCAGGTCGGCTCGTACTCATAAAGGACTCCGTGTTAGCGGATCTGAAGCTGCACTCCATATGAAGGATATGGAGCGATGCATTATTTTCTAGGCTGGGAAGTTTTGCGAAGAATGGGGAGATTCTCCCCGCAAGGAAGATATGCTACAAAAGTTCCTAAGATATCTAATGCAAGGTTTAACGCGCAGCAATGCTTACGATCAAGAACTAGAAGAAAATAGATGCATCAAGAGATAGGAAGTGGATCCGTTTCTGCATGCAAGACAACCTATTAGGTCACTCATGTATCCTGGCTCATTACCTGTCCAGGTATATTTGTTTCACTATCAACAATTGGCACGCTCATGGTGGAATCGAAAAGGGTACATTAGGCATCAACTAGGCACATTCTTAGATATGTGCGTGGAACAATCGTGATATGGGTTGAAATACACCTTATGAGATGACGCTGCATTGAGCGGATTCATAGATGCAGATTGGGTGTATTTATAATGTAATTGTACCTTTGGCATTGCTTGCATTAGATCGCGAACATCTTCGAAACATAGCGTAATCTTGTGAGTCTTGAGCTCAACTAAGCGTAATATATGGCAACCAACATAAAGAACGTGCGGCGGTTATATGGATGGAAAAAGTCGCCAGAGTTTGCGCCCGGGAACAAAATGATGGAAGTGACCAATGTTTATTGCTATAATGAGAGTTGTATCAAACTCGAGAATCTAGTATTTCATGATCGTCAAAACACATTGATAATGATGTCATTTTATCAGATTCTCGTTCACCGTATGTGATACCAGTATCCCAACCGGATCGTAGATGTAACTGTGAATATCCCTGTGAACTTCACATGAAAATGCAAGTAGTTAAATTTTTTTACAAATTATGCACAAGAATTATCCAAATTAACGTCTATTCCTCATTAACCATTAGATAGAATGTTCATCAATACACAGAGTATCTTTTAGTAGAGGAATAGTAAGTTGCATAACCATTAACAACCATTCTTGTAGTACAATAACATAAATCGTATGATGTAACCTTACATCCATTTCATTACTCTTTTAACCAGACACTAATCACATACTTCTGACATTATGAACATCACATCAAACAAGGAATCAACATCATCAAATCGGTTACAATAATCAATCACATCATTGAACATCGATATACTTCCTGAAACCCAGGCTTCAAAAGCAACAAACGTTAATTTTGTTATTAAAAAAGCTCGTGAGGGTGTTCACCCCATCGAATGGCTCATAAGGAGTCCATCCCTTGAATCATTGTCTTAAAATATTACAAGGAAAGTCATTTAAATAAACATTCAGCTTAAAGCCATTATAATCATAATGATAAATATTTACCCACTAATCTTCAATCTTCATATCTTTGTGGCATGATTGTTCCATCAACGAACCATCCTCACTGCATCACCGCATGTGGAGCATTAATTATTTACCTCGCCACCATGTTAAACATAATCTATCCTTTTCACAAGTCACTATCCTTTCATGTCATCGATGTCGTCAACAAGCTTTAATATCATGATTAATAAAAGCGTCAATCAATCAATAATCTATCTTTAAATGACTTTTTAACACCTATTCATGCATATATGATGTAAATAAAAATATCACGACATGTTTCTTCTAACATCACTACTCACATTAAGCAAGAAAATAATTATCAAGCATGTCAATATAAACTCCATATCACTATGACACTTTCGCACACACCAAGCATTCAGACAAGACAAATTACTACAATCGTCCAGAATTTTTAAAAGAAATCACATCGGGTATTTGAGTCATTTAAACTTTAATGAAAGAACCAACCCTTCAACTATTACTTTTGTGCATGCAACACGAAGAAAGCTAACACAATGAACATTGCTCCTAAGGTACGCAAATTCATATGGTTTCCAAAAGAATCTTCCCAAAGGAATGCTTAACACAATATAAGAAGTAAAGACATACTTCTCTTCGGTGAAATATAGCATAATAGGGTACAGTAAAAAACATTTTTTCTTTTCCATAAAACTATTGCAATATATCCTACATATACATGTCTTTTTTGTCAAAGATTATACCAAAATTACCCATATATATATTCCTGCTGAAACCAACACATTACTATAGTTTTTAGCATGTAATTCATCTTCTTTGCCAAAGAATTTTTCCAATACAAGCTAACACAACATGCTATCATTTCCACATGCAAATATTTATTCTTTCCAATGAAATCTAATACAAGTCTTGTATCCATACATGATCTTATTCCCAAAAGAAACTAATATAATAGTTATGATAGCTTAAAAATAACCACATATATAAATTTTCAAGAAATATAGCTCAACTTTTATCTATGCAGTTAAGATATCTTTATAACACCATGGATATTCTTTATGCATGCAAGAGCTTACCATAATAGCTCTTCTTTAATGCAAAGAACATATTCACTTATTATAATTATGCTACTAATAATCATTATTTTCATGTAACAAATACATACTTATTTTTGAAAAGGAAGTCAACATAGCCTCATTTTCAATCTTTCTACGCAAGTTTTCATGCTTCATTTTCAAGAAAATATTATAGATAACCATCATTTATGCATAAAAATCCAGACATCATTAACAAGGTTAACTTAACCTTTCATGCACTTAAATCAATAATTTAACACAATTCATCTAGCTGCACACCTCAAGAAAATTAACATAACAATCTCTTTATATATGTACTCAAAACATATTTTCTATTTCACAACAACAAGCTCGTGTATGCACCTTTTTTTTTATTTTAACACAATTGTTGGAAATACCTTAGAGGGGGGTGAATCAATGTTTCTTTTCAATTGTTATTATAACCAAATAGATTCTACATAAAAATCGTAGAAGTGAATAATTTTATTATAGAAGGAAGCGATAATGATCCTTTAAATGAATGAGTACAATGATTGCCAAGCACCAACTTGACTTAATGAGGTTCGACCTCTAGGGCTTCGATCCCATCTTCTTCAAGGCACCAACCTTGTGTTTAGGGGCTCTACCCAAGGACACCAACTCTTTATCTTCTTTTGATAGAGAATGAGAATAGTACTTACTGAATGTCCTTGACATATTCTTTCACACTGTGCTGCTACCCAAAACGCTTTATGTTGACTTCACCGTTCTCAATCACCTTGTTGTACGTGTTGACTTCAATCTCCAAGATCACTTTGTTTCATCATGTTGACAATATTACCACCGTTCAAGAGAGAGTTCTTCACCGTACAAGAAGGAAATATCATCGTTGTCTTTCACCATGAGCACTAGCAAAGTATAATTGATTACACAAACTATCGAGCATAATCAATAGTCCGAAATATTAGTGTCACGTATCCACCACAACAAGACCCTTAGTTTAACATAAATAGTAACTCTGATCAGAATAAATTTTGTAGTGAAGTCTCTGAACACAAAGAGAGTGTCTTGCTATCTTATGCACCAAAAGCTCCGTAAAATACGAAGTTTGACCTGCCCAAGAAAGAGTTCTGGAGGCCAAGGGTTTATACATGTATCCTAAATTCTCCACAAATGTACAAGAATAGGTCTTACAGACCAACGAAAATAGAGCACAACTTCAAATAAGTTGTAAACTCGCCTAGGTATATAGGGGGTAGACCGAGTTAAGAATCAAGGTATAGGCCCACGAGTCCGAGATATAGAGCCACAAATCTGGCATGCATTCTCATTTAGTCATTGTAATAACCCCGTAATGAATGACGAGAGACAACGACCAATCCGAGCTATAAATCGAGTTATTTCTACTTCCGTTCTTATGTTATTCTTCCCGAAAGTTCATGAGATGAACCGTTATCCTCTTCACCGTATTAGATGACCGACCCCCGTGTTTTTCACCGAAATTTCTGACTCGATCCGAATGAGTTTAACTTTTTATATTTATAGTGGTTTTTCATTTTTGGAAAGGACGTGATCGTTGGGGAAAAGCGATGACTTTGTGTTCTTGAGCATAGGTCGCCCCCAATGTTAAAAATATATTTTTCAACTTGAAAATTCAATATCTTACAAATACTAGGAGTTTTGGGACAAATAAGGGCTCACTAGAAAGGCAAAATTATGCTCTAAAAGATGGTATAGGAATCATACTTGGAGAGGTCGCCTAAGGTAATGAAATTTTAAACGTGATCGATTATTAACAGTGTATGGTGATGCACAAGAAGGGCTTCTTCATTAATATACGTCACCAAGTGTTTATAACCGAGGTCTCCACTTTCATATACCTCTATCATCAAGTGATCTCCATGTTATCATGTTATGTTATCATGTGTGCCATCAATGTCACCATGTCATCTAGGATAGTGCAAGCCACATGTCATTAACCATATGATGATCATCACAAGGAGAGCTTCTTCATCAAGAGTATTCATTCATTCACCGTTGCCATCAATGACAACTTGATTAACAATCTCCCCTTTGTCATTGGATGGCAATATTTTCTTCTCCCTTTGACATCAATGGCAATGTAAGTGCCAAAGTGCTCCCCCAACATACCGTACCCCGACATGCCGCTTGATTTAATGTGATGTAAGAGCAATGAACCCATCTTTGCAATATTAATTAAATCGCTTCTCGTGGAGGGGTTTTGTAAAGATATCCAATTTTCTTTGTATTGATGTGATTCTAACTTGATATTGTGTTCAACAACTTGTTCACCAGAGAAAGTGGTATTTGATTGGAATATGTTTGGTTCTTGAGTGCATCACCCAGACTAAAGATTGATGGCGCTAGTACTGTCAGCATAGTAATTGGTTGCTTAATTTCTATGTTGACATCCTTCAAGGCTTCCTTCATCCATAGAATTTGTGTACAACAACTGTACAGTAACTATATATTCGGCTTCGAAATTAGAAAGGATATAGACAGACACACAAAGCCAAGATACAAGACAATTCCCATAAAGAATGCATTTCCACCGTGTTTTTTGATCATCCACGCTTTCCGGCCCAACCGCATCGAATAAGTCACTACAATAAGAGTTGAACCTAGATACCAAAGACCGAAATCGCCTGCTCCTTTCAGATATCCGAGAATTCTTTTCACAACTACTAGATGGGATTGTTTAGGACTTGATCAAATTCATACCATTCCTACCGTTTGCATAATATCTCGTCCTAGAAAAGTTTAAGCAAAGGAGAGCTCCAATTATTGACCCGTAAAGAGTTGCATCTATTTGGGGGCACATCGTCTTTGCTTAATTTACAACTGTGGTCATTGGTGCTCAGGTGCTACTATTCCATCCCATATCTTTTGCTGTCTTTAAGATATTTTGCTTGAGATATAAACACACTGTGAGAGGTTTGAGATATCTATAGCCCAAGAGAGTAAGACAACTCACCCAATCATTAACATCTCGAATTTTGGACATATTTAGAGCAAATTCATGGCTCATTTCTTCATCATTGCTAGCAAAGATTAGATCATCGACGTAAACAAGAGTGATCAAAAGTTTTTTCCTTGTCCATCTTCATGTAGAGATTACACCGCCACTCCCTTTTTTGAAACCTTTCGAAGGTGTATTATGATCCAACTTTGCATGCCATGCTCTAGGGCTTGTTTTAATCCATACAAGGTATTTTTTAGTTCGTATGTTGCCAGTCTTTCCTTCAAGAAGGTCAAATCCTCTCGGTTGCTCCATGTAAACTTCCTCCTTTTGAGATCTCCATTCAGAATGCTGATTTCCAGACCATTTGATAAAACCTTGAATCCTTTTGAGCAAGTAAATGCCAAAAAAAATTTTTATGGCTTCCATTTGAGCTAATGTGCAAAGGTTTCTTTGTCAATTCCTTCGATTTGCGATATCTCGCAGTGTACAAGTCTGCTTTATTTTTGATGATTTGTCCATCTTCATTCATCTTGTTTTTGAATACCCATTTTGTTCCAATTATACTTTTATCTTTTGGGTGAGGTACCGGGCCCAAGTCTCATTTTTTCTTTACTTGAGACATTTCTTTCCATACTTCCTTATCCAATGAGGATCTTTTTCTGCTTGAGAAAAACTTGCGTTCGTTAAAGATAATAGAGCCACATCATCTTTTCTACTAAAGCTATCATCCTCTTCGAGTTTGATTCCTTCATCATATTTCCGATGACCTCGTTCTTCTCGATGATATCTTTGAACAAACTTGATCTTGGAGGAGCTTGTGAAGATTCATTTTGAGGTCTACTTTGAGGTTCTTGATCTTCCTCTTCTTTTTTCAAGTTCTTCTTCTTCACTTTGTCTTCAAAGAAAGGCTCAACTTCATGATCTTCTGTTCCTTTTTCTCGAAGGCGCTCATCAATATTTACATCAATGTTTTCCACTATTCTTCATGTATCTATAGTTGTAACATTTGTAAGCTTTGCTCCTAGTGGAGTATCCAAGAAATATTCCTTCGTCAACTCTAGAATCAAATTTACCTGGGAGTCATCATTTATTTTTATGAAACATTTTGGCTTTCCAAAAACTCTAAATATTTTCATCAAGGTGTCTTCCTTTCCATAATTCATAAGGAGTCTTTTCATTATTTGGTCTTAGTTGAGTTCGATTTAAGGTATAAAATCGCGGTGCCAACTACTTTCCAAAATTTTGTTGCAAATCGGCTACAGTAGCATTGTCCTTGCTATTTCGAATGGTTTGGTTCCTTCTTTTCAACCATTTCTGTCATGTCCCAGCGTAGAGAGTTCTTTTCATTCCATGCTCTTAAGGTATGCTGCTCAATTCTCGTAGGTGAGTTCTCTCTATCCATTCTAAGACATTTAATCTAGAATCTTTTCTCATTCTCAATGAGAGCCTTAAGATTTTTAAAACATTCAAATGCTTCCGCATTTATATTTTATGAAATATATCCACATCATTCTAGTATAGTCATCAACAAATAGAGCAAAGTACCCTTTCACCCCGAAGAGCCGGAGTTCTAGTTGGCTCCACACAAATCTGCATGAATGATTTCCAAAGGTTTTGTTGCTGAGAACTCCTTTCCCGTTTTGTGTAATAGTTTCCGTTTGCTTTCCATAACAGCATGGGCTACATACAACTTCATTTCTATTTGTACATTTTTGGAATATCCTCATCGCATTAATTTTCACGATGTTGACTAGTTATCAAACTTTGTATGCCCAAATCGCTTGTGCCATAACCAAATTTCATCTCTGTTTGACTTAAGTAACATTTATCTTCTTGGATTCTTCACCGAGTATGCAAACATTATCCGGTGTTCTTACTCCTTTCGCCACAAGTTCTCCCGAGGATGAGTCTCTTATTTCACAGCTTTTTTGTACTAAAGACAACATATAGTCTCTGGTCGCCAACTGCTAACACTTAAAAGATTGTGCTTCTGGAGCCTCTTCACTGCCAGTGTATTTGAGCCTTTCCTAGTCCATTAACAAGGGTAGCAAGCTCTTTTCCAGTTGATTTTAGCTGGATCCACTTCCCAAAAGATACATTTCCCTGCTGTTCAATGAGATAAACTTCTCTTTTGGTCACCCTCGTCATAAGGTTCGAGCATCCACTATCCACAAACCAATGATTTTCTTCACTATGAGTACATAGAGCCAGGCCACATTTATCAGCTTTGAGATTTATAAGCTTTAGCTTTTCCTCTCTTGAGAGGACAATTTTTTTCATTATGACTTCAATTATCACAATGAGCAAGACGGATCAAACTTAGCCAAGGATCAAAAGAATTGTAAGTTTTGATTTGTCCTTGCTCTTTAGGACCATGTAGTTGGTTTGTTTGATTTTTCAATCTTGGTGTTTCATTCTTATGAGCCTTGCAATGTTTAGCTTGATGCCCAAAGTTCTTACAATTGTAACAATGCCCAAGAAAAATAGTTTGATAATTGCTAGTAGTATCCATATCTTGAACCAACATTCTTCCTTGGAGTTGCTTCTTCAATTCTTTAGTTTTGAAATGGGACTTGTTCCCCGACGAGATGACTTTTTCTTCTTTAGGACGAAGTAGAGAGCAATATCAACATAACTTCGGCATTATTCTTTGTACTCGATGATTCTCCTTGAAACCAATTCCACATTTGTCGTGTTGAGGTTTTTTTTGAGGCAAGAATGTTGTCTAGCCAGAGAGCTTTGCCAACTCCTTTTGACTTGCTCTAATTTTCTTAGAGATACTATTCTTACCACGTTTTCACGTATATCATCTCTTTTAGCTTACCTGTTCAAGAAGTCTTCCTCTTTTTGTATTTCTCTCTTTCTATTTTGAGAGAAATTATCTTCTTTTGTAGATTCTCATTTTCTTCAATGGCATTCATCAACAAACTATCCATGTTTTTCTATCTTCAGCTTCCGAGTCATCATCATTTGTAAATGCCATGAATAATGTTTCTTTTCTTCCAACATAATCACTTTCCTTATCCGATTCATCATCTCTTTCTTTGTGATGACGCATATTTCCGGTTGATTTCTTTTTGATGACTACAAATTCATCTTCATTGACCTATCTTGTTTGGAGAAGAAGTTCTTATTAAACCCCTTTCTTTTTGTACATCATCCTTTTAGAGTCCTTTTCATCACTTACCATCAAGTGTTTATGGGAACATTTTGTAGCGTAATGCCCTATTCTTCCACAATTGAAACAAATAAGAGGGCATCACCTTTAGCTTGATCCCCTTCTTTAGTCTTCGTACAAATTGAGCTAATTCGTTTTCGCATCGATTCATCGTCATGTAATTCATCCTTTCTTCTTTTGTAGATCTTTAGGCTTTGAAGGTCGCTTTTCTTGAAATGATCTCTTCTCATCTCATATATGCAATGAGAATTCCATGGGAGTTCATCCATCTTGAGAGTATTCAGATCCTTTCATTTCTTCTATGGCACTTACTTGGAGCCCAGTTTGTTGCTGTGTGCTGTATCTCAGGGATTTTTGAACTATGGTGCTTTCTTCAATATTCTAGTCCTCTAAGAAAAGCATCCATCAGCCCACTCTATAAAATATGTGATGCAATATCTTCTTCATCATCCATTTTCAGACTCTTGAATTGTCTTCATAGGTATGAAGCTGCCTTCTTGACTTTGGAGTCGCCATCATATAGAGAAACCAACTTATCCCATACTTTGGTCGAGTTTGTTACCATGACTTTCGTAAATTTGAATCTTAATTCCACTAGTGATGGAATTTAAAGCTTGGCATTAGCAATGAGGTTTTTCATCTTGATCAATTGGAAGATTGAAGGAGCTTTGCACCATCCTTGTATAGTGCCATACTTCGGCATCTTTAAGAGACATTAGATAGTAGGACATCCTCTTTTTCCAAAACCAAAATTCGTTCCATCAAAGATAGGTAGTTTCCCCCGTTGCTTCCATGTTCTTCATTGTGCCTAGACCTCTTCTTCCAAATTCTCTAAAGAGCTGTTTATATTGAAGAAGCTTCGGCTCGATACCAATTGTTGGAAAATACCATGAGGGGGTGAATCAAAAAGATTTTTTTCAATTGTTATTATAACCCGGCTAGGGGATTCTACACAAAAATCCCAGGCGGAATAATTTTACTATAGAAGGAAGGATAATGATTCTTTTTGCTCGAATGAGCAACGATTGCCAAGCAATTAACTTGGACTGAATGAGGCTCCACCTCTGTGGCTTCTCGACTCGTCTTCTTCAAGGCACCAAATCCTCTTGTGTTTAGGGGGCTCCTACCCCAAGGACACCAATACCTTTTATCTTCTTTTGATAGAGAATGAGAATAGTACTTAATGTAATGTCCTTGACATACCTTCTGTCTGTACAACTCACAATATAAAACTACTTCTATGTTGACTTCACCTATTTAATCACCTTGTTGTACGTGTTGGATTTCAATTCCAAGATCACCTTGCTTCACCGTGTTGACAATATTATCAACGTTCGTTATGAGAGTTTCACCGTTCAAGAAGGAAATATCATCGTTGTCTTTCACCAGGTTATTAATTAGCAAAATATAGCTTGGATTTACAATAAATCACGTGTTATAATCAACAAGCCCGAAATATTATGGTTACGTATCCACCACAATGCACTTTAGTTGAATATAAATACACCTCGACTTTTCATTTAATAAATCAGAAAGTAGTACAACACAAAGAGAGGAACAAGGTCTTATAATTAAAAAAGCTCCGCAAAAAATATGAAGTTTGACCGTCCAACAAAGAGTTCTAGCCAAGGGTTGTATACGTCCGAAATTTGCCGCCGCAAGAATAGGCTCCCATAGACCAACGAAAATAGAAACAAATAACTTCAATGGAAGTTGTGTTCTGGCTTCAAGTATAGGGTAGACTCTAGTTAAGAACTGCCAGGCTCACGAGTCGAGAGATATAGAGCCACAAATCAAGGCCGACCTCGCCAGTCACCGTAATAACTCCGTAATGAATGATTTAGAGACAACACCAATCCGAGCTAATCGAGTTATTTTGCTTCTCGTTTTATGCTATTCTTCCCGAAAGTTCACGAGATGTGAACTACTATCCTTTCACCGTATTAGATGACCGAATTCCTCGTGTTTTTCATCGAAATTTCGACCGATCCTAATGAGTTTAACTTTTATATTGATAGGTTTTTCATTTTTTTGTTGGACATGACTGTTAGAAAAAGGGGCCGACTTGTGTTCTTGAGCATAGGCTCGCTCAATGTCAAATATATTTTTCAATCCTGAAAATTCATTAGATTTTACAAACTTTTAGGAGTTTAGTACAAATATGACTCATTGGAAAGGCAAAATTATGCTCTAAAAGATGGTATAGGAATCATATTGAGAGGTCAGCTTCAAGGTAATGAAAACACATTTTTTTTTAACGGATCGATTATTAATTAGTGCAAAAGGTGATGGAAAGCAAGGGCTTTTCTTAATAATAAGTACGTCACCAAGTGTTTATAAGAGGTCTCCACTTGTTATGTCTTTCATCGTCAAGTGATTCCACCTTCATTGTCCATGTTATTGTAGCGCATTAATGGTACGTTAGGCTTTATAATTCTTGAAGATTTTTCAAGATATAAAGAGATAAATATTTATTGATATGATATGAATGAATGATTACAAGGCCGAGGCGGTGCTCCTTTAAATAGGAGCTGGATCACACGCTCAATTAGAGACACGTCCTTGAACCGATGTGTCTCTTCATTTCATTTAATTAATTATTTAACTAACTAATATATTCATAATTAAATTAATAAAACAAGAACATATTCTAAATAGTTATGAGCTTAGATTCATAACATTGCCCTTTCTTAAGATGCTTTGTCCCCAAAGCATAGGTAGACTTGGGTGTTGGTTAATGAAATTCATTTTAACCCCCAAGATGAATCTTCTTCTTACCAGTAGCTTTTCCATTTAATGAGGTATTCTTTTATTTGTCTTCGATCAGAAACTCTCTTCGGTAGCAAGTATGTCTTCAGCTCAGGATCTATCTTTCCTTCATCGGTCGTATTCCTGTTTGTTATTGGCTTGCCTCAGTACTTTAGATTTGATACAGAAAAGTTACCATGGATTCGACACTTATTCGGTAGCTTTAATCCATAAGCTACAAGACCGATCTTCCCGATTATCGACACTTACCATAATATTTAAGAATTTATTTTTTGTTTGTTGTTTTTAACGACAATCGGCTAGGCAGTTGCCTAACAAAAAACCAATCTCCTACTTCAAATTCTCTTCTTTCGTTGCGATGTTGAACGCGTTTGTTGTTTCATTCTATTATGCTCTAGGGTTAGATTTTCTTTTTAATAAATTGATGATTCTTTGTTTCTCTCCAAGTGACTTTTTACTACCGGGAATGTTAGAATTAAGAAGTAAAATCCTTCCATTTCGGTGGTTCGTAACTACAAGAGTTTGGAAAGGCGTTTGATGGTTTATGTATGGTAAGTGGTATTATACTACCACCAAGCCAGATGTGGAAATATTGTCCACTCTACTTTGTTTGTCGCTGACAAAACAACCGAGATATGTTTCTAAACATTTATTTACCACTCTCACCGCCCATCCGTTTAGGGGTGATAGTCGTACTCATGTTTAGACATTCCTACTTGGTATGCACCTTCCGTAAATTGCCTTGGAACCTAGCGTTCATCATCGACTATGATCTTGAGAAACCCATGTAATTTGTATATGTTTTTGCCAAAAATGTCTCTCCGCAATTTGCTTAGTTGTGTCGCTTTTCTTAATAGCCATAAAATGGGTGACATTTTGTGAACCTCGCTTGCCACGACAAATATCTTATCCCACGTTCGACATGTAACCTCTTCTATAAAAATCCATCGAGATCTCTTCCCATTTATCCGGCATATGTAAGGTGTAATAGACCCGGTGTTGGAATGTTCTCACTTTTATTTCTTTAAGAAACATCACATTCAACAACATATTTTCTGAATTTCCTGTTTCATGTTTCCTTCAATAGAATGATTGTTTAATGTTATACTTAAGTTTTATAGAATCATGTCTAGTGTACCGGTGAACCGTGTGATTCCTTAGGATTTTTTGACTTAATTAGATGTCAAAAGTTAAACAAATTTATTTTATACCATAAGATGTCATTTCATTCGAAATTGACATATTGGTCGATATTTCAATCATAGCATCACAATCTTCATCCTTGGCATATTCGGCATTTTATTTCATCCAACCAACTGGAACAACAACCATGGTGGCACAAGTGGTGTTGTCGCTATCTTTACGTGAAAGTATATCCGTGGGATTACATTTTCTTCTTCCTTTTTTTGTGTATTATTTCCAAATCGAACGCTCGATGTTTTCCATCCATTTCGTTGTTTCGTTGACAAGGTCTTTGCTTAGCGTGTTCCACTATTGTGGTCAGTCAATTGAAAATTTACTCAAGCAAATACGTTTCACTTAGTTAATGCATGTATGATGGCAAGCATTTCTTTTTGGTATGTTGATTTTTTAACCTTCGTTTATTAAGTTCGCGACTTTCAAATGCTATGGTAGGGTGGTTATCCGCATTAATACGTTCTCCAATTCCGAACTCAAGCATCACATTCGATCACAAATGATTTGGAGAAGTCGGGTGTTGCAAGTACCAAAGTGTGGTTGACATCACTTCCTTTAATTTCTCAAAAACTTGTTCCGTTGATCGTCCTAACGAAACATCGTTCTTCTTTAATAAATTAGCCGTGGGTGTTGTCAATTGTGCGTAATTTTACAAACCTTTCTATTATTCTGAGACTCTAGAAATCCTCTTATTTCTCGGAGATACTGGTTCAGGGGCTATCTTCGATTGTCTTAATTTTGTTGGGTCTACTTCGACACCCTCCTGATATAACGTGTCCAAGGTATTCAACTCTTTGCCCAAAGGTGCACTTTGACAATTTGGCATAAATTGATTCTTTTCAAAACATAGTACTGCTCTCCAAATGTTTGAGATGTTCCTTCCATGTCTTGCTATAAACAAGGATATCACAAAAACTAATACAAACTTCCGCAAATATGGGTGGAAGAGATCATTCATGGTAGTCAAGGTGGATGGTGCGTTTGTTAGTCCAAACACCATGACTTTGAAATCATTACGTTCTTCATGGGTTCGGGAATGCCGTTTTTTTCTCAACGTTCTCTAATCTTACCCCGTATTTGGTAATATCCCGATTCTAAATCTAATTTTTTGAAAAATATTCTCACGTCATGTAACCTATCCAACATCTCATCAATGAATGGGACTGTGTAAACTTATGTTTAATCGTGATTTTATTCAATCAGAATCTACACATAGTCGAAAAGATCCATCTTTCTTCCTAACTAACACCACCGGAGCAAGATACGTTTCTACTCTTTGTTATGATCCCAAAGCCCTATTAAAGTCTTGTGTTAATCGTTCTATCTCCTTCGTTTTGTGATGATGTGGGTACCATATGGTTTGGCATTTCATCGGTGGAGTCCTCTGGTTAATCTCGACATAATGGTTCGATCTTCCTTTAGGGTAACGACCTGTGAGGTCTCGTAAAACCATCTGTATTTTGGATTAAGGATGAAATTTCCATGGACTCATGAGTTCCCTTCCATCGATAGTGTAACTCAATTGTTGACATTGTGCCAAAAATGAGCTTCCCTTGCGAATGAGTTTTTCATTTGTTGAGCAGTAGACAACTTGAGTGGGGGTGGCGTGAAACCCCATTAACTTGTATCTTCTTCCATCCATTTTAAAACTTAATGAATTGCTTTTGTGATTTGCTTCTAGGTATGTACCTAGAGTCCGTGAATTATCTTCATTCTCTTGCAACGACATCTACTCTCCCTAGGGGGAACCGTATAAAAACTAGTTTCTCGTCTCATATTCCTTAATTGTAACTTGGACTCATGGTACCTGTTTACCTGATCATCATTCGTTACCTATCCGCTACCATTACTGTCACATGTGTAAGCAAAATGTTTAATCTTTTTGCACATTAACATCCACAAAGTTTTGTGTACTTCCCAGTCTACTAGGACTTATAACATTCTATTTTTAATGCGACCTTTTAGTCTTAATACCGTGGTTGAGCTATCCTCGTGATGGCTGCAGGCGTGTCTGCGAATATCTTCGTTTGTTCGGGATTTGAGTTTTCACTTTCTTCATTGCTCTTGTCGGCATATCTTCGTAACTCTCATCTTGTTCTCGTCATTGTGCTTATAAAGTTTTTGGTTTGCTCATTTATGTCCTGTTGAAATATTTGTCTCCACACTTCCAACATTTCCTTCTTTTTTTTCTTTCTAACATTAGTTGGTTGTTTTCTCTCTTCATTGCGCATTGGTGGGGGAATGTATTTGGTTGACTTTTCCATGGGTGTTTTACTCTTGATTTTCCTTAGCATAACTAACGTCTTCATTATTAGCATATGGGTTTCTATGGACTTTATTTTTTCGTCTAAATAATTATGGCAAGATGTCCGGCTCCTCAATAGTATTGGGTTTATACAATTTTAATTCTTCCCGAATGTAGTCTTTGAAGCCACAACGATACATTTTTAATAATTCTTCGTCTCGAAAATCTCCTTGCCTTATCAAGCATTTCATTCGTGAGTGTATTAACTCACCGATCTCTTCGCTGAGGTGAACAAATCTTCATATACATCATCCTCTCCCTCATCATGAAATCTTTTCAACAGAATTTTTAAATTTTCCCAATCGAATGTAAGTAATTACTACATTTAGAGAACCACCACATAAAACCAATCATATGCTTCTCCTCTTCCGTAGTTAGATGTCATATGACTTTTTCTTGTGAACCTAATGGTGGATTTGGCCGCAAAAATGGCGTTCATTTTGTTTACCCAAACGATGGCGCCCTATGGTCTTTCTTTACCACCATATTTAGGTAATTTACTTAATTTTAAGGAAATTCTCTCTGCACTTATGGCATCGATTTTCAAACCGCACTTGCGGTATTCGTCCTCAGCTTTTGGAAGTCATGATCCGGAGAAATCCTCCGGGGCTTTAAGGCTTTGTGTTGGATGACGATGGGTTAGCCTTCCCAAAATATTGACTCAACATATCTTTAAACTGGTGGATGATCCTGGCTATTTTGTCCTTAACCTCGTTAACTTTTCGACATCGTTGATGCATTCATTTATCTTCGTGATGCCTTCTTGAAATTTTTTTTTGTATCATCACCGTTATTGTCCTTCGTCATTTTATTCTTTTTTCTTTTTCTTAGGAGCAACTTTTTTTTTTTGTTAAATTATAAAATTAATATATATATATATATATATTATAAGTTATGTTATTATAAAATATACCTTCTATCAAATTTAACTTTTTTACCAAATATGCCTACGTTTAACCGGTCGTTCACGAAGCCCACCGACGTTGACCGTAATATATATACTTTATAAAATCTACCCGGCTAACCCGCCCTTCCACCGTAACGTTGATATATATATAATTTATAATAATTAAAATTTGCCAAGCGATGGCCACGCTTAACCGACTACGACCTTTTCCACCGTGATGTTTGACACCGTGATTTTTGAATTTTTTTTTCACCGGTGGTGTTTTTTAATTCACCCAACCCTCACGGACAACCGCTAGTGGATACAATCGATAGAAAACAATGAAATTAGGAAGGTGGCTTTGATGGCTCGATGTTGTCGGGAGTTGAATACGACAAAATGGCTGTGAATGGGAGGGGACGAGTCGAAGGTCGGCGGAGGCCGACGGCCGTAGGCAGTGGGGGAATTTCAAAAAGAGAACGACCCAAGAACCAGCGATAGGGCAGCAGGAGTGGCGGCCACGGATACGTATTGTGACACAGAAGGTGGTTCGATACTAGATCGTAGCGACTAACTATAATGCTAGGCTTTATAATTTTTGAAGATTTCTCAAGATATAAAAGAGATAAATATTTATTGATATGACATGATATAAATGAATGATTACAAGGCCGAGGCGTGTACCCTTAAATAAGAGTTGACTGCCATGCCTAATTAGAGAGACACGTCCCTTGAATCATTGATACCTCATTTCATTTAATTAATTATTTAACTAACTAATTATATCTACAATTAAATTAAAAAACAAGAACATATTCTTAAATAGTTATGAACTTAGATTCATACGTTTATCATATATGTTATCATGTGTGCCATCAATGTCACCATGTCATCAAGATAGTGCAGCGATATGTCATTAACCATATGCAGCAGCATGATCATCACAAGGAGAGTTTCTTCATCAAGAGTATTCATTCATTCAACCTGTTGCCATCAATGACAACTTGGATTAACAACAATCACCCTTCTCACAATGCACATAATCCTTCTAAGAACAAGCATGCATTCTTATTCTTGTATGGACAAGATTCATATGCATCTTTTAAAAAGAAACAATCTTTATTTTCATCTATTCGTGCAATAGAATTCCTATGCAGTCCTTATGCACTCAAAACTTGCAGTCTTTAAACATGGGTCATATAGACATGTATTTTGATGAAAACCATTCCAAGAAAATAACATCCTTAACTTACCCTTTACTGGTATAACCACAAATATTTTCAAGAACACATATATCCTTGCAATATGTTAATGTACTAGAACTTGCAAGACTTTGCAAGAAAAATTAACATAAGAAAAATTTACTTCTGCTACCAAAATAAGGAATTGGCTTAAAGAACATGAAAATTACTAGCCATACCTTTCTGTGCACATAAACAAAGAAACTGTCAAAGAGATGAACTTATCTTTTTCAGTTGTATGATGGGTGAGCCATCCAAATGGACTCTTTTTGAATCAGGTTTGGAAGTACCTTCAACAAAACTCAGATTTTCTTCACACCTTTGCCATGAAGCCCCAATGCAAAGTCGTTGCAATGAAGCCCCAATGCAGTTTAGCATGACCTCTTTTCTTCAAATCCCCTCAAGACTGCTCTTTGAGTGAAATACAAATTAGCAGAATAACAGAAACATCAACCATACGGAGCCAATGTAAAATTAAGATAGACACCGCACACGGAAATATATATATATATATATATATCTAAAATGTTTGCCAGAATAAATATATTTAACCTCCGAGAGAGGAAGCGCATAAGGTAAAGAATTCAATGACGAGTGACAAAAACATGCTTGCTCCTCCTTTCTGCTTAATCCTCATTCTGTTTTGATGAATGTCAAGAATTAGTTTTGTAACTAATTTGTAAACTTCATCAATAAAATAATCAGCCGTTTAAAAATAATATTTTCATAAACGGTAACGTTACATTGAGCTTTCTTTAAGGATATTAGACATACTCACGAAGGCTCTAGGTAGAGCTGTCTATCCGGGCTTTGTGAGCAGATGAAGTAGAGAAATCCATTTCCTAAAGAGTTGAAACAGATGATTCTCAGCTGTAGCAGCAACAACAGAGGGAGTTGGTGCAAAGTGGGTAAATGTAGTAGTTGGCAACAATTATGGCATTATTAGCAACACAA
This sequence comes from Pinus albicaulis, assembly GCA_034641835.2. Classification (NCBI taxonomy): domain Eukaryota; kingdom Viridiplantae; phylum Streptophyta; class Pinopsida; order Pinales; family Pinaceae; genus Pinus; species Pinus albicaulis. Next base: position 861,751,919 of record CM076579.1, read on the forward strand.
ATGCAACATTTCATAGTAGTTGGTGTGAAGGATAAGCGTACACGTCGGCGCAAGGTGAGATGATGCAGAGTCGCAGTGATGCTTCAACATGTTGCATTACTAGAGCACATTCTACAAGAGGAGTGTTGGTTTCTAGTAGCATCGATGTGCTCTAGCATCAAAATTTTGCAAGAAGGTCGACATATGCATTCCACAAAAACTCATAAATCGTTTTGGGAATTACCTCGTAATATTCCTAATTTCAGGCAACAAATAATTGGAATATTCGATTTTGTATAGTTTTTTAAGCCACCAGGAATTATTAATAAATAAAAAGGAGAGGAGGGTCTAACTCACTTAAATAAAATAAAGTGTTTCCCTAGCAGCACAACGTTATAAATTTATGGGGGAGCTCGGGGCCCAATACCACGTTGGTAGGAGGTGGCCCACGTAGCCTCTATGGGAGCTTCTTGTTCAGCTTGATGATAGCACGTTATAAAGAGGACCATTATGGTTTTAAGAGGTGCCAGACATGTGCTGTGGAAAGCTTCTTCATTGGCATTCTTGTTGTTGATGATATTGGAGTTTTTAGACATATTCTTCGGAGCATGTCGTGGCCGCTAGCTCGTCTGGCAAAAGATCGTTTAGTGCGTTGAGTGTCTTCCTATTTGGGATCTTCGTCTTTAGCTCCCGGGACTTCAGTGCTCGCCGGCAAGGTTTTTCCTTCGCCTTTAAGGAGATTTGTTGGTTGTGTGGGCGAGGAGCCGGGCTTTCTTCTGTGATCGTTAGCCCTCGAAGAGAGGACGGCTCTATTTGGAGGGGTTCTATTGCGGGTTGCAGAGTTTCGGGTGAGATCCTGTGGAGGTCACGGCCTGGGTAGGAGATTTTCCGAGGAGTTTGTGTCTGTCAAGATATATCATTTGGCACCCACGCCTGGCCCGGAGATGTGCCGACCCCGAGGAGGGTTTTTGGTGATTTTCAGTGGTCCATTTTTGTTGTGGCTTCGGTCATCCCAAAGGCGAGTACAGGTGATTTGCAGATTTTCATCCCATTCCTGCCAGGGGAGCGCCCCCAAGAAACTACTTCATCTCAAATAGCATCAGCTTACCAGAAGTTTCCCAAAGTGTACCGGGACGTGCTTTCTTGTTGCGCCTATTTCCATATCTTTTCTCGAGAGAGTCTTTCACTTGCCCTTTAGCAAGAATAGGTGCTACCATTCGATTATCCATTGTATTTCATTATATTTCGCATTAACAAAATGGCTTACATTCCTTACATTTTTATGAGTGCTTCTGCTTTTATGTTCTATTTCCGGCATTTTCTATATTGTTGTATGCCTATTGCCGCTCATTTTCCTTCCCAGGATATTGCTGGCACGTAGCATGATCCGGCCCAAATTTCGTGGAGCTACCATGAGGCCGAGAGATAGACCCCACATCTCGGTTAAGGTGGGTAAGAGACAGAGACATTGAGCGTAGGTTGGAGAACACCCACGCGAGAGGCCGGTGGTCGCAGTGGTGGACACCGACTGTGAGTGTACCGAGATATACACATATAGAATGTGAGCAAATGTGACGTATACGTATTAGAGCACTAGTATTTATTATTGTAGCAGAGCAGCCATGGTGATATAGAGCAAGACAGGTCCTGTATGTACGACGAGATGCGAGGAGATATAGGGAAATGCTCCTCAAAAACAAGACAAAGATCTGGCCGAGACGTATGGAGACGATAAGGTGAGGATCGGCTACGATAGAGGTTAGGCAGCATGGAAGCCCCAAGGGTTTTCAGACCGTAGGATCTGGGCACATCCCCACCATGTCGTGAGCGTGAGGCTACCTCTTATGGCATCGCATGCACCCACGCGATCCACTGCGTCTACCTTCCTAGGAGAGGACACAGGGCAGAGCACAGCAGAGCCCGAACCGGGCCACATGGGAGACTACCTTGTAGAGTACCTCTTATATGGGCCGCAGTTCGAGATCTTATCTCATTTAGAGACTTTGTTCACTTCCGTGACAAGAGACCCGTATCATCATGCCAGGGCACATGCATCATCATGGATGACCACCGGCTACAGCTAGCGTATTCCATTTGCCTACTGCCATGGCTCATCAAAACGCTCGGGCAAAGTTCAGTAGAAAAGTTGGACATCTATTTCCAAAGCCTTAATCGTATGTTTCAGCTTCGCAGGCTATTAAGGTGGCAACATTACATTTGGATGGTGAGGCCTGTGGACCGGGTGGTTTACGGGATGGCGACACTGGCACCGCCGTGACGACATATGCCGAGTTTACCAGGAGGGTGATAGAGCGTTTTGGACGTGAGGATCCGGAAACAAAGACTTTGTTGAGCCGACAAGGCCTGCCACATCGGGAGCCCGAGACTTACATTTCGCATTTTCGAGGGCTTGCGGATGGTGCCATCTATCCGCGCCCCTATTATCTACATGTTTGTGGAGGGATTAGCAGACACTTTCCGTGGCCTGAATGTGTCGACTAGACTCGCCCACACCCGTGATGCTATCGCCAGGACCCGAGACTTACGAGGATGCCCTTACCCCGGACTCTCGTACACCTTATCCTCGCATGCTTTTCCACCAAGGGGAAGGACGCGAGGATTCCGCCCTCCCAAGGGGAATTCCTGGACGGTAGCAAAGTTGATGATGAGGTCAGGAGGGAGATGAAGAAGAAGCTAGCAGTAAGCCACCGCGGTGAGCCAGGCACCGTGACACAGATGTGTCGGCCGAGCACATTTACCGAGGTCTTCTCCGGAGAGCAACAGGAAGAGGATGAGGATGAGGGATACAGAGATTGGTCGCAAAAGACAGATACCTACCACCCCCCACCACCACAGCCAGTGGTGCGTCGTTTACACCCACATCGGAGGAGCCCAGCTTACTGCGAGTTCCTGCCACCCTGATGTTGCGCGTACGGGACAAAGGCGTGGACAACAGCTCGCTTTTGGTTGAGAGGGCAAAACCCACAACTTCATCGATGCAATACATGGTTGATGGAGAGGCATGCTGCATCGAGGGCTTGGAGCGGATTTTCGCCTTTGGTCCCGTGAGATCGACTATGGTATGTGCCTGGCAGATGTTCCCGAGTTATCATGACGATGGCAACTTCATACATTGATGTATCACTTTTTTGTGGTTTATATTCCACACCAACATGATACCGGGTGTTCGTTGCTTATCACCTAGGAAGGTCACGACGAATTGGAAGGCCCTGAAGATGGAGTGGGATGATCCCAAGACAGTGAGGGCATGAGAAGATACGCAGGACACACATATCCGCCTTAGATCGTTTCGCTCACTCTGATGGAGGCAACCTTCCGTAAGGGAGATATAGAGTGCGTAGAGTCACGGGCATCGCAGGCGGGGCCGATCACGGACAAAAGTAAAGGCACCTAGAGATACGTATTATCCTTGACAGTAATTACCATAGTATTCTAGATGTCATTCTCGTCAGTAAGGTACCAATTCTGACTGTGGTTTGAGTGCATACCATTGAGCTTGAGCAGAGACATGTGCCGTGATCACCATTATTCGTAGGCATCCCAAGGCCTATCGGATGAGATTGAGTTTAGGCTATTCAAAGAGTTTTGGTCTCTTGGCAATATTCGGCCGAGCACGAGTCCTTTTTTTTGCCTTTTCCGTGTGTTGGTGAAGAAGAAGGACCTACACATTATGGATGTGCATTGATTAAGGTGGGTTCCATCAAGAGCACTCAAGAACAAAGTACCCCATTCCGTGATCGATGAGTTGATGGACGAGTTGAGAGGAGTACCAAGCTCTTCTCAAAGATTGATTTGAGATCCGGATACCATCATTCTCAAGGTGGAGGGGAGCAAAGACATTCCCAAGACCTCCTTCAAAGCCATGGACACTTTGTGCTTCGGGTTATGCTTTTGGGTCGACTAATGCACCGCCCACCTTCCTGCATTGCATGAACCATATCTTCCGCAATATCCGAGGAAGTTTGTATTGGTTTTCTTTTGATGACATACTCATATACAAAGAAAGATTACGTGAGGAGCATTCCAATATATTGAGGCGGTGTTGTCGCATCTTGAGGAGTTGCACGATGCCAAGCTCTCCAAATGTGAGTTTGGGCTTTACGAAGATGTCACATTTCCTTGGGACATATCATAGGAGTGGGACGGAGGAGAGTCCATGAGGAGAAGATCAGTGGCCATCGCAGATTGGCCGAGCCGAGGAACGGATCGAGCTTCTCGGATCTTACTGGTATTTGCACTTACTACAGAAGTCTGGGCTGGCGGTTACGCCTTGTCGTACCCCTGCTGCATTTGACAAAGAAGGGGGCATTCGATTGGACAGATTCGAAGACAAGCCGAGGCCTTTGATAGGCTCAAGGAGTGATGAGCAATGCCTGGGTACATAGCATTATTGCCGGATTTCACGCAAACCTATTTGTCTTGAGTGCGATGTTACCAGAGAGAGGGGATTGGCGGCAGTATCGGGCGTGTGGTGGTCATCCTATAGTTGAAAGCCGAAGCTCCTTCCGCATGAGAGGTTGTATTCCATATACGACAAGGAGATGCTGGCCATTATGCATGTATCGCTGTAAATAATTTGCGTATTTAGTGGCAATAGGGGATTCGTGGTGAGATCCACTGCTGTGGGCCTGGGCCCCTCGTGTCTTTCTCTCCGGAGCAGGCGTTGCAGAGAGGCACAGAAGGGATTCGGCACATCCAAGCCTAGCGCACTTTGAATATAGAGTATGCCAAAGGCAAGAATAATCGTGTAGCGATACCACGTAGACCGGCCACGTTATTCCTTATGAAGCTTGGACACCGATTGGAGGGTTCGATCGTTGGTAGAGTACTCTCATGACAAGCCAGTGTGAGAAGTTGACAAGGTGTAGTGTATGATGGTGTAGCTGTGGTGGTTGATGAGATTATTTACTACGTGACAGATTTTCTGATCAGGGATTCCCGCCTTAAGAAGAAGATACATCATGTATCTCATGATTCTCCATTGACTGCCATCGTGGGTTTAACAAAAACCTGCTGTGGCCATTAGAGAGAGGTTTCGGCAAGGGCTCATGAGCATGCACCAACATGTCGTGGAGTGCGATGTTTGTCGTAGGAACAAGGGAGAGATGAGCTATCCCGCAATGGTTGTTGCAGCCCTTTCCCCATTCCGCAGGGGAAATGAGAGCATAACATGGACTTCATCGATAGGTTGCCCATGGTAGGGCAAGGATCGCATTCGCACAAGCCAAGTGATCGACCGACGAAGATGGACATTTTTTCACTATCTTCCGTTTATCACATGTGCCAAGATAGGTGGCCGAGTCGTTTTCCCGTGGAGATTTTCAGCCGCATGGTCTACCTAGGACTCATTATCGGGGCACAAGTGGCCGCCCGCTCACAGGCGGATTCGGTGAGCTTTTCCTGGGCCAGGGGTGGGGACAAGAGTTGACACCGAGCACTAGTTATCACCCACAGTATGATCGCACAGAGATAGTTAACAAAGGGCTCGGAGGGCTACCACAGAATTATGTCGGGCAAGGTGTTAGCCGAGCATGGATGAAGTGGGTCGCATTTAGAGAGTATTGTTACAACACGACGCATCACATGACCATTGGTATGTCAATGTCGTGCTTTGTATGGGTATCATCCTTTATCTTTGCGACGTGATGTTTGGCAAGTTAGCAGGCTCGAGAGCCAAGATTTGGATCCAAGAGACGTACATCCGAGTTTCAAGGATAATATAGGCTGCTAATCGCCAGGTCGTAGGCCGATAGGGTCGGTGGAGAGACAGCTTTTTGAGGTAGGAGACTTGTCTACCTACGTACACAACGACACCGTACGTCATTACCAGTAAGCAGTATAACAGAAGCTCAAGCCCGTTTTGCGGGGTCGACAGGTGATACGCAGATTGGTCGTTGCATATGAGTTAGAGCCGCCGGCGCAAGATTCATAACATTTTTCACGTACTGCGTTCGAAAAGGCATTGGGACAAGAAAGACAAATACGGATGAGCTACCACCATTTGATGATGAGGGGCATCTCGGTGTTGCAACCAGAGGCTATTATTGATACCGTGAGAGGCACTGCGAAGGTGATCATTCGGGAATTTTTGGTGAGGTGGAAGAATTTGCCGATGAGGATGCCACTTGGGAGAATGAGAAGATTTTGCGTCGTCCATCACTTCGGGCTTAAGTTTGAGGATTAAGTAACATTTTGCTTCTGGAGACCGTAATATTCCTAATTAGCAACAATTAATTGAATATTCGATTTTTAGGTAGTTTGTCGACTATAATTAATAAACAAAAGTGAGAGAGTCTAACTCACTTAAATAAACAAAGTGTTTCCCTAGTAAAGAACGTTATAATCATGGGGAGCCCCTGGGGCTCATCACGCAGGGAGGTGGCCCACGTAGCCTCTAGGAGCTTCGCGCGCTTGATGAGGACACGGGAGAAGAGGGGGACCACGTTAGGGTTTTGGAGAGGGCCATTATAAAAGGTGGAAAGCCTTCTCATTTGGCATTCTCTTGCTGTTGATGATATTGGAGCCAGACATTTTGTCTTCGAGCACGCTCGGCTGCTTAGCTCGTCTGCGAAAGATCACAAGTGCGTTGAGTGTTCCTGCCTGGATCCTCGCTCATTCTGGGACTTTCGAGGCTCGGCTTTCAGTGTTGTTTTTTCCTTCACTTTTTACGGGAGATTTGCTGGTTGTGTGCGAGAGCTGGCTTTTTGTGATCGCTAGCCTCGAAGAGAGTGACGCAGCTCTATTTGGAGGGTTCTGTCATGGTCACAGGAGTCGCCAGATCCCAGGAGGTCTACTTTACCAAGAGAGATTCTTCCTGGGGAGTTTGTGTGCTCCTTGTTTTCAACACATATCATTTGGAATTGCTGGCCGGGCCCAGCAGGGACGTCAAGAATTCCTTGAGGAGGCTTTGGCACGGAGGTGGTCCACTTTTGTTATGGTTTCAAGCCTGGTCCTAGTTGGCTAGGCACAAAGATTTGCGTATTTTCATCCCATTCCAAGAAGGGAGCACTAGTGTTCGCCTATCTCAAGACAGTTAGCTTTTACCAGCTTCAGCAAATGACGGCAGCTTTCTTGTTGCAAATGTATTTCATATCCTTCCTCGAGAGATTTCTTCACTCGCCTGCCAAGAATAGGTGCCAAATTATCTCCGATTATCCATTGTATTTCAATATATATTTCGTATTAATAAAATGGCTTTCATATCTCCGGCATTTTTATGAGTATTTGCTTTACGTTCTATTTCTGCATTTTCTATACTGTTACAGTATGCTCGTATTGTCACTATTTCTTCCTCGTATTATTATCAATCAAGACATTTTAATTAAAATAATTAATATTTTAATGATGTGTAAGTCTAAACTTAGGTGAAAATTTTAAAATAATTAAAGGGTATTATAATTAAACTGGTGTGAATCTTCTGTGTGAAAAAGATGATATCGAGCGAAGATGATTTTGAGACATTGATTAGGATCTAATTTGGGCCATGGAAAGTTTCAACGAGAAGACATTATAAGAAGGAACTCGACAATACTTGGAAGATACAAATGTGTAGATACTCATTGCCTGGCGAGATCGATTTTCTCACCGTCGATGTTCGGCAAGATAAAATCGAATCGAGGGTGAGTTTTTGTGAGAGAGAGGGCATCTATAGTAATCGAGAGTGCAAGAGAATTCTCGAAGAGGCATGGCAAGCCATCAACGCGTAGGAAGTGACGGTAGGCATCAGCGTTGCAGGGCATAGTGGGTCCAGCTGTGAGGGTAAGGTGTCCTTAGGGTCGGGAATACAATTTCGAGCGTGAGATTCGTTTTTAAATTTCTCTCAAAGGATTTTTCTTCTATTTTGCTATTCGTATTTTGTATGTAGACTTTGTTGAAAATTAATAAAAGAAACTTATCTCAGAATTGTTTTTTCCTAATACTGGGTTTTTCCTGTGACAATTGTCCAAAAATAATTGTGTCAATGTGTTTATTGTTGTGCTAGTATTTTCCTTTACATTTATTTTGTACAAAGAATTGATTTGTAATACTCATGTTGTATGTATTTCGATATTTGTCGTAGGTAACCGCAAATAATTTATTTCAAGAATTTCAACAAATAGAAGAAATATTATGCGCTGTATGTAACCGTGACTTATGTAAATGATGTAATGAAGAAAATAAATTTATTATTGTAAGCCCCGAAGCCATGTGGTTTCATGAGCAAAGTGATTTATTTTTGGTGGCTCTCATTGAGAGCATTAGGATTTGTCATTTAAGTCAAAGAGTCAATGTCATGTATGAAGAGCTCGTCTTGAGCTCGTGTCAATGTATATGAGTATATGATAATGTCTATGAAGCCCTCCAATGACAAGGCACACAATCCTCTCTTCTTTTCCTATGTCGGCCTTAAGAAGAATGTGAAGGATTTCTATGTTCGCTTACATCATGAGACACCTATTTGGATGCACATGTTCAAGCTCATTTATGGAGCAACCACTATATATACACGAATAGGGTCACCAAAGACACAGCTTTTAGAGCTTGGACATCTTTGTAGTTTTCGCATGGGTTAAGGCCTTCGAATACCGAGATTCCTGTGACAAAGATAGCAAGACAATTTCGGTCTTCCGCATTTTGGACAAGATGGTAACAAGGTATCAATGGAACTGGATCCTTTAGAAGATCGAATTGTAGTGATGATGGTCCAATGAATCGGCAGCGGATATACCGATGATCTATATGTCTCTATCGCATTAGCTCGATGGTGTGGTCAACATGATACTACAATGCTATCCTAAAATGATACATGAAGGCGTGTTGATATCTCGGGTATGCTATGATTCTCGTGCTTTAATGAGGATGATTCAGAGATCACAACAGAATATATGGAGGGCACAATGTGCTATTCTTCCGAAGGAGGTATTCACAATGATGTATCACCGTGTTTTGATGTTGCTACAATGGTTGTGTTCCAGTTGTCTTTTGCCTAGCATACATATGTATATATATATATACCGTTTGTTGAAGATACGATTTCACTTGAGGAAGAGCGAAGTGGAAGAGAATCAAAGAAGGTTGACTATGTCTTGGGTCTTAGAGTGGCTAAATAGGCTGGTGGTCATGGTCTTGGTATTCGTCAATTGGAATCTCTATAAGAAGAATTTGTGCGGGTTTTCCTCTCAAAGAGATATATGTCGCTTGTTGAAGAGATGATTTCAGCTTTGAGGAAGAGCAAAGTGAAGAGAATCAAAGAGGAAGTTGACGATGTTCTGGTCTTAGAGTGGCTAAATAGGTCAAGGGTCAGTGCTCTTGCATTCGTTAATTGGAATCTCTATAAGAATAATTTCATGTTTTCCCTCAAAGAGAGATATATGGCGATTGTTGAAGAGATGATTTCGCTGAGGAAGAGCAAAGTGAAGAGAATCAAAGAGGAAGGTTGACTATGTCTTAGTCTTAGAGTGGCTAAACAGGTCAAGGGTCAGTGGTCTTGGTATTCGTCAATTGGAATCTCTATAAGAAGAATTTGTGCGGGGCTTTTCCTTCAAAGAGAGGTTTTGGGCTTCGGCTCAAAGCCTACATGTTGTGTTCCCTGCCCATTTATCTTTATGCATTGTCATCGTTCGGAAGAAGAAGAACACTCTTAATAAAATAAGAGGACGAAGATTCTAATCTAGAGAAGTAAAAGCGTTCACAAACAATCACTAATGAAGAGAAACTCACCTAATGTTAATGCCCTAGATTTTAAAAAGCGTTCACAAACAATCACTAATGAAGAGAAATCACCTAATGCTAGTTCCCAGATTTCTTAACATGGTTTTGCAGTAGCTAAGGTGCTAAAGTCAAAGGAAGGGTATTTAATCTAAGAGACACCTGCCAGATCAAGTTTCATGGAAGGCATCAAAGGAAAGTCGGTGACTATTAAAGAAGAAAGTCTACTTAAAAGGAAGTCTTGGGATCATCTATCAAATCAAGGTAACTAGAAGTCTACCAAAAGGTGGAAGTTCTCAAGGACTTTAAAATTGAATATCACATCATCTTGGAGAAAAGAAAACTCTGCAAAGCAATTCGACCTATGACTGTTTACACGTGCGGAAGAAGTATTCTTAAAGTAGGCAGCAGTTACCTCTCATTAAAGCAAGGAGCGATAAAGATCCTCATTAATCACCATCAAAAGTTGTTTTCATCATAAACAGAAAGCAATTTTTTTACAGAAGAAAGGCTATTTTATCGGAAGAAGATCACTTCAGCAAGTGAGAGCACCATTAATCTTCATCCACTATCAAAGGGATCAAGTTGAAGATTTCATCTTTCACTTGTCAAGTAAGTATCTTTCTATTCTATAATCAAATTTGGAAAATGGACTTCGTTTTGCAAGGAGTTCTATGTTGGTTGGGTCATCGAAATTGCGAGGGAGAAAGGAGACAGACATAGTCTCTTGAAGAATGTGAAGCCATTGAACATACTGAATGGAAAGGTTCCTCCTAATATATGAAAGTGATTTTACGAAATGTCCTCACATATGCGTATTGACATCAAAGAGATATATATATGACAGGTCGGTAGAGCTATTCTCTCAAGATGCACAAAGGTGTCACATCACTTAGATCTGATCTACACAAATTGAAGGTATCAAAGGATAAAGGGTTATCTTCATAAGATCTCAATTGCAAGATCTAGGGAGAGATAATCCTCATGGGGATAAGAAAGCCTCATATAACAACTTGTGGTTTCTATGCTAGATAGAAGAAGATGCTTCAGGGAAATTTTTTTGAAGGTTAAAGTGACCCAAACATTTGTAGGAAAGTGAAAAGGAAGTTTTGAAAATTGGTCCCGAGAAAAGAAGGAAGAGCATAACCAAGATCCAATGCTATGGAAAATCTATGGACATTATAGGAAAGATTGTCCTAAAGGGAGAATATCAAAAGAAGAATAAAAAACCCATATCACCAAAAAGATGGAGGAAGTTGAAGAGGAAGAAGTCCTCAGAAGAGGAAGTAAGAGATCTCTTACTATGATTAAGATAGTCTCCTCACAAAAGGTCTGTCATAGCTCCTAAATTTTTATAGGATATGGCTACAACACACAACCCATTGTGGCATCATGAAAGCAACAGAACAAGAGCTCATGACATTACCATATAGGAAATAATGAAGGACAGACAAAACAAAATTCCAGGCAATCTATATGAAGACACAGTTTCAGAATCTCTATTGGAAGGAAGAAGTCATCCAGACAAGGCTCATCATACATCAAGTCAAATGGAAACATCCTCGTTGGATAGAGATGCAAGATCCTTAAGATTCTTTGATGGAATCTCATCGAAGGGTTCACCCATTCAGAAAGAAAGCAAGCAGCCATCAAGAACTCCAAACTTGTGGAGTTCATGGAATGATGGTATGATGACATAAGAGATGAAGTATCAAAGTGACGGTATATTTTCAATCAAGGAAGCCGCCATGAAGCCTGTGATGACCTAAAGGTAAATGAGGTATGTATGCTTTTATTTACTTATTATAATGTCATGTCATATGGTTGTAAGTAATATGGATAACTAATTCTATCTTGAAGCATGATCAAAGGAAAGGACTCTTCTCCTCGAAAGGATGCAAGTAGCTGGTAGGTCACACTAGATGAAATCAACATAATATGTCCTCATATGGCGACGAGGTGGTTGACCACACCAAGGAACTCGATTAGAGCTCATGGGAATGGAATGTGAAAGAAGGAAGAGATCGTGAGATATGCAACCATGGTAGCGGCAATCATCATCCAAAAGGACCAAGAAGATTTGACTAGAAAATTTCCCGAAAGATATGAAGACTCCGATAAAAGTTTGATAAAAGATGAAGACCCTTGACAATGGATATCTTTGGGAGATGTGTCAACATGTGCGTGTGATGTCGATACCTACATGAAGATGTCATGATGAAAGACCATCACAAAAGTAATTTTGATTTACTTCAGACTTATTTTTGAACAAATATCCGGATGGGCTTATGCATGACTACCAAAGGGAAGAATCGTGAATGACTTCCAAGAGGACCATATAGAAGGACAAGATCCTCCTTAAAAAATGGCACGAAGAAAGCAACATGGCATGAAGCAAGGCCGATGGATCAAGGATCACTTATTGAAAATAATGACATGATCGACCATGGATGAAAGTGATGATGGTTTGTGCCCTATGAAGAAGTCCCAAATGATGAAGACTCCATCACAAAGAAGAAATTCATGACATCGGGCGAGAGTTCTTCATGGGCCAAGGCCCAGACATTCACCGAGGAGTCGTTGTAGGTCCCTCATTGAGAGGGAGTTCGGAAACAAGTTTCTTACTTGGAAGAAACTTAGAATTTCCTAAGCCAAGAGGGAGCTTAGGTACATTCCTTGTGTAGGAATGAGTACATTTCTTTATTGGAATGTGTCCTCCCTAACTTAGAGGGAGAGATAGACACGCTATTCTTGTTCTACCTTAAGACAAATGGAGGACTGTAACGTTTACATCCGATACTTTGAGGATGAGATAGGGAATCCAAGATAAGAGAACAGAGAGGACAAATATTCTTTGACGACTGGAATCCAAGATAAGAATAAATTTCGTGGAACCACGTTACTACAAACCGACTGGCAATAAATCGAAAAGGGTGCAAGAGTGAAGAGTTTTAATCTGATCGGGAAAATCGGTGAATTCTATAAATAAAGATATATACACATATTGGAAAATAAAAATAACATTTTTCATTGATTTTCAATATAGCCATGTCCAAACAATGCATAATACAAATAGATATCCAAAACATCATGAATGAATAAGTATCTCCTATATGTTATGAGTCCAAACATGATCCAAAGTACCGAGTCTTAACTCCTAACCAAAAGGACTACATAGAACTAGAAGCATTTGCTTCTAAAAGTTTAAAATATTCTGACACTAATCAAGAAAGCAAGAATCAAATCTATTGATTGGCCTAAATGATACACAAATGGTTTACTATTGAAATATTTGACAAGAGCACATGTTGGAGCACACTTCACACTCACTCCTTACGCAGTAAACAAACTTAAAATCAAGGCTCTCACAGCCCTTGGCGCATGAGTTGTGGGCCCCAAATGAGAAGTGAGTTATGTACGACATTTAATTTTTAATCTAACCAACCACGTGAATGATGTGGTAACCTTGTGCTGAAACCCGTGCTCGCCGACTCTGAGGGTTGAAAATCTTATTAGTCACCTAAATCACAATTAATCGTAGTTGTGAGTTAAAATCACATAACCACAAGTCAAACTCTTTGGCCAATGTGAGTTTGACTCGCCGAGAGTTGAATCCGCATCGTTTGAGGAAGAGAGCAAGAGTTCGACTTCGTGATTAATCGCGAGTGATCGGAGATTCATGTTTGATCGGGGTGGAACACACTCGAGAACTTGGATAGGGTATAGCCAAGAGAGACAATGATTAGGGTATCTATAAATCATCGGTCCGGCCGCATTGAGCCCGTATCTTGTGGAGAGATAGAGCTGCGAGTCAAGGGCCTTGCTATGTGACATCAAGGTTGATATGATGCTTACACAAAGATGGGTTACCAACTGGATTCTTCAGAGAAATTCTACTGAGAATGACCAAGTACTATTATGAATACCCTCCTAGTTAAGAGGGAGTGTTGAAAAGTGTAACTAGTCGGTCTTCATATGACATGTAATCGTGACTTATGTAAATGATGTAATGAAGAAAACAAAATTATTATTGTAAGCCTTGAATCATACCATGATAAGTGATTTTATTTTTGTTGCCTCTCAGAGAGCGTTAGGATTTTACGTTTAAGTCAAAGAGTCACTGTCATGTATGAAGAGCTCTTCGGACAAGACAATGTATATGGAGTATATGATAATGTCTTAGAAGCCCTCCAATGACAAGCACAATCCTCCCCTCTCCTATGCAAGTTTCAATAAGAATGAAGGTTTTCATGTCGGCTCACATCATGGGACACACCTATTCGGATGCACATGTCGTACCATTTATGGAGTACCAACCACCAGGATATACGCGGCTATTGTCACCATAGAAGACACAGCTTCGCAGCTCGACATCCTTGTGTTTTCAGATGGGGTTACTGCTCGAATACCCTTCCGAGATTCTCTCGTGACAAGACCGCAAGACACCCTGGCCCTTTGTATTTCTATTGGTCATATAACAAGGTATCAATGGGAATCGCATCCCCAGAAGATCGTGATTGGTGTTGATATGATGGTTCAATGAATTGCGTTGATATACGATGATCTATATTCTCGTATTGCGTAGCCTTGCCATGTCAATATGATACTATAGTGCTATCCCAAGTGATACATGAAGATAAGGATATCTCTATGCTATGATTCTTGGCACTCCCAATGAGGATGGTTCAGAGATCACACTTGGTAGTAAATCGAGGACACAGCAAGGTTTCAAGAAGCTATTCACAAAGGATGTATCACCGTGTTTTTGATGCTTTGCCATGGTAGTGTTTCTTCGTGCTCTGCCTAGCATATATATACACAAGCTTGCTGAAGAGATGATTCAACAGGAAGATCGAAGGAAGAGAATCAAAGAAGAAGGTTGACCGTGTCTTGGTTCGGAGTGGCTAAATAGATTTAGGGTCATGGTCTTGGTATTCGTCAATTAGAATCTCTATAAGAAGAATTCTGTGCGGTGTTTTCCCTTCAAAGAGTGAGAGGTTTTGCCTTGGCTCATAGCTCACATGTTATGTCTCTTGTCTATTTATGTTTATGCATTGGTTAATGCTTTGATGAATAAGAACACTAATAAAGTAAGTAGAGAAAAATATTCTAATCTAGGAGAAGTAAAAAACGTTCAAGGAACAAATAATAATGAAGAGAAATCAGCTAATACTAATGCCCTAGATTTCTTAACAAATAGAAGGAAGAAGAAGAACAAGAGGATAGTGGTCCTATACAACAGACCCAATGTATGATGAGGAGGAAGAGTTTGGAATAGGGAAGGGGAGAAGAGGGACACCTAAAATGCAAGAGGGGAAAGTTGCATTAACACCCTTGTGGAATTATGTGACCAAACTTGAAGGGGGAAAAGGTGGGGAAGCTGCTAAGTTTTTGTGCCCTCAGAAGTTGTCATGGAGAAAACCATATAGTGGTTCATATACCCGTGTGAGGAGGCATCTTTATGGGTTATGGATAGTGACAGAAAAACAATGTCGTGGTGATAGTAATTTTCCAGAAGTGTTTCACCCGAACAAAGAAGAGAATACATCCAAATAGAGAACGCTACACAACAAGAAACAAAAAAATCATTATGAATCAAGTGCAACCCCTAGATTTGGGAAGCCATCTCCTCATGGTACTTCTCAACCTCTCGGAAATAGAATATCAATAGGGGATTTCCAGTGTTGTACTTAGGGAAATTAAAATAATTAAAATGAATTAATGTAAATGGGTGAGAAGCTTTCAAGTGGACGAGGATCAAGTTTGTTTAATCTTAGTCACGTTGATTAAAGATTTGATCAACATTGTTTATTCTCAATGTGAAAAGTATAAATGAAGTCCGAGGGTCGATGGAGGACACACACAGATGAATCTTGAGATCGACCCGATGAGCGTTGCTCGCCAAGATCAACGAAGTGATTCAAAGGTGTTGAGAGGCATAAGTAGTGATTGGTCGGAGGATCTTCTCCGTAACCAAGAGTACATAGTAGAGAGGCAACAGAGACAAGAGGAAGCAACACAACCACCAAGAGAGGCTAATACGCTCTTCCCGTAAGGTGACATAGGCCCACGCATATCCTTGGCAGTGGACCGGTGCAAGAGCCCAAGAGACACCCAAGCTTAGTCGAGACCTGGGTTTCGAGGCCGGGAGGGTTGAACTTGATTTTCCGACAACAGATCAATTCGTTGAAGAGGTGACGCGACCACAACCATCCCCCACACAAGCTCACGCATCTATCACAGAGGCAAATATAGAGGAGTTGGGGTTTTTCTAGTTCAGATCCTGGACGACCCGAGACTCATAAAAGGTGATGTAATACTCACGGCTTCTTTGTCCTGCCATGAGTTCCCATGTGCATGATAGCAAACAAGCATCCATATATTGCACTTAAAACTCTGCTTAATAATACAAACTCCTGGGATTCACTCTGCAGACTGCTCTTTCCGCATTTGGTTTTTCCGAGGACGTTTAGTCCAGTGGCCATGTCCTTTGTGTGATTGTCTCATCTATTTTTCAAGACTTTGATCCGTATAATATTGGTGTAGGCTTCTAAGTGTATTTTCATTAATGTTTACCGAAGAATTTCGTAAATAATCGTTAATTGAAGAACACAAGTAGGAAATGCAAATCGCTTAATCCATAGGTGAGGGATTTCTAGTTGTTAGATTCAGAATTTTTCACATGGTATCGCAGCACCAGTGCATCAAGGAGGACTCGGAGCCATCAAAGAAAGGACAAGAGGAACTCCGCTATCAGAAAGCGTGTACCGTCCCGAGAGACAACGCAGCTTGGCCGAGAGGTAGAGGAAGGGTGATGCAGCTTCATCAAGGAAGGCTCACGCAGCCAATGTCATCCTCGGTAGGTGACGCTCGTTGCTACAAAAGGAAATGCAAGATTGTTGGTCCAACGCAGGCTATTGAGTCTCATTTTCTTCTCCGTTGCCATGGTTGGAGGAGCAAGATGCATTCTATCCGGAGTTGACAGGGACGTTGACTTGCTGGTGTGGAATGCTGTCTATTGGGGCATGTACAGCAAGGGTATCACCTCAAAAGATTTCTTGCCAAGAAGTTTAGATCCAAGAAGCCGAGCAATAACAAAGAGAGATCAGAGAGGGTGTTTTCACATTTGTTAGTAGAAGGATTTCCGTGAAGAAAATCGAGATTTAGAGGGAGCTTGTTCCTAGAGATTTCTAAGCACAACAAAATCCAAATCCGAGTTTTTTTGTCAAGTAGCAACGAAAGAGGGAGAAAGAACCTTGTTCAACATTCGCTAAGGTAGATGGCTACTTATGGGATTGAGGATCGTACTGAAGTTGATGGAGCATCCAACTTTTGTCATCTCGGAAGGCCAAGATCTCGGTAGTTTTGGATGAACATTGCATCAAGGATTATGCCTGCTGACAATTGTTAAACCTTAAGTGATGTCGATCCTCTCAAGAAGTACGAGGAGGCTTAAGCAAAGCGAAGCGCATGATCATGGAATACGTAGTCAAGGATCATGTGATCCCACATATTGTTGAGAAGAAGAAGGGAAATGTGGAGTGGCCCTGACCTCATTGTACGAGGGATCTTTCGTCCAACGAAGATGTTGCTTGAGAGTCGTATGAGTTTGTTTCGTATGCAAGGAGAAGAAATCGATCCCTTCCTTTCATCGATTGCAAGTGATCCGAGATCAACTAGCTTCCATAGGGGATACACCGTAACTTGAATTTATGGGTCGGGGGATTGCCTTGAATGCCGTCATCAAGATCGGAAACTTTTGCCTGTGCCATTTTGGGCAGCTTCTCTCCTAGCTAGCAGATATAAGCGCCCTCGTCGAGAAGAGATCGAGACGGCGGGACCAAGGCGGGGAAGCAGCTGGCCAGCGGGATCAAAGTCAAGAAGGAGAAAGAGGAGAGTGATGGTACTCTCGCATCAAAGGGACAACAAGGGTAGTATGGGGACGAAGAAAAGGACATCGTGAAAGTCGTATGCTTGCAAATGGGAAATGGGACATTTCACCATGCAAAGGTTTTCCAAGAAGGCAAAGAAGAGAAGCTCGACTCAAAGGTCGCTTCCAACACAAAGCCGATGAGGGAGGATGACGATGTCTCAAAGCATAAGTGCTCATGCATCTCTAGAGAAGAGGTAGGGCATTATGGAGCCGTAGTTAGAGCTGGGTAGAGAATAGGGCAGATCCTTGAGGTGCCCAAACCTGGATCACATATACTAGCTAAGGGAGCTCTTAATGACAAGTAAGTGTATCGATGCTAGTCAATTATGAGATATGAGCACAGCGGCGCAGCCAGGAGCGCCTGTGTCTCAAGCAACGTAGGAGCAAGGTGCCAGGCAGTGAGGCACAAAGTGACACAACAATAACGCAATAAAGACGCAGGGTCAAATACGTATTAGCAACAAGGAAGCTTCAACATCGAGGTGCATCCAGCATCGACTAGTATGTCAAGATTTGGGATGACTTTCAATTGCTTAATGTACTTTGAAAGTGTTATACGCTGATGCAAATTTACTCAAACTTCTAGGCCCGATACCAAACAGCAATCACATAACCAAGGAAAAGTAAAATGTCGATCTTTGTAAGTAAAATGAAAGTAAAATGAAAGTAAAAAGCCAATAATATACTTATCTTTTTTGTCAAACGAGATGAATAATGGTATGCTACGACAAGCCAACGTGATGCTTCAACCAACAAAGTCTTCTTTTAGGTCGGCCCAACCAAATGTGTCGCTACAACCCTCAAGACAAACTCTCCATAAAATCAACCCAAAGTCAACGAAAGTCAACGCTGTTCAGTCAATGCAAAACAATAACAAAAAAAAATTCAACACAAAGAAGTTCAAACACAACCAGCCATGGCAAGTGTACAAATCAATGCAGCCTTTAGAAATCGTACTTGGTGAAGTTTGAGGTCAACGACTGCGTCAATTAAAAGTCAATGTCATCAAACTCTTCGTCACTTCAAGACGTATCCGCACCAAAAAAGCCCTAGTTGTCGTCGCACACGCATGAGAAGAAAGTGCCTCCAAAAGTGATCGATCCAATCAAACCCAAGGATGTATGTGTGATGAGTTGATGAATGACGTTCAAGTCTTTTCCAATTTATATCCATCTCGTGAGGGTGTGTGACACATCCGTTGGGTTCTTTGCTTCACATTACAATTTTGGTCGACTCTGTACATAAGTGGAATAATTAAATAAATGTTCTCGCTTCATCCGATCAAGATGATTTTTTAGATCAATCTTGCACCTTCTCCAAAAGAGAATCCAATAAAAATATCGGCATCATCATCCGAGCAAGACAACACTTGAGTTTGGACCTAGTTGCCCAAAATTAACACTCAGATAACCCAGATTCAACAGTGCCATCCAAACATCGTGCGTCATCCCGACGTAACTTGCTTGGTCGTTTTTTTATTTCAAATGGTGAGTCACAAAGACATCACTCCCGACCGACCCGAAGTCGGCCTGCAGGTCTCCGGAACCCTCTAGGACTCAGCAGCCCCCACCAACTCGAAGTCGACGGAGGTCCAAACTTTTTTGGACTCAAAAGAGTCATATACTAACCCGAAGTCGTCGGAGGTCCAAAACCTCACTAGACCGTGATCCCAGATCAAGTGGTTGGACACGCTATCCTTGCATATAGAGAGCACGACAATCTCCGATGCGTCCATCGGTCTTGCTACTTCCGCCTCTATCCACACATTTCACCTCATCGTCAAGATGAGAGGTAGTTCCCATGAGTCTGAAACTCCATGGGGTAGGATGCATATTGCAGGCACACATATCAAAGAGAGAACCAACTCAATATCATCACTATAAAGGTGGCGACACAACAAGGTTCGAAAGTCACCAGCCTCCGTGTTTATGTGCCCAAGAAGCTATCCCCAAAGCCTCGGAGCTCCCAAAGCCATTGTCCAGCCAGGATCTCTTAATAGGGTCGTTCCATGATTCCAAGTTTCTCAAGGAAGGTTAGGAACTTGACTTTAAGGCTTAGTGAGAATATCTCGACCCGCTCATCAATTCCTATATGATCGAGCTCACTAAGCGCCCCTCACGTACTCATCCCTGGAGAAATGGTACCGATACTGCCATGCTTGGATTGATCGTGGAACACCGGATTCTCCTCGACAAATGAATCCCACTCGGTTATCAAAAAGGATAACGATGGTATCTAGCACATGCCCAAACAACTCATTGAAGAGCTTTAGCAACCAAATAGGGGGCCCACAATAGCCACATACTCATTGCAATTTATTCGGCCTCACAAAGGCTCAAAGCCACCGACTTCGGCTCGTCTATCCAAGATATATTGAAGTATAAGGGTGCAGAAGAAACATCCAGATGTTTCCTCAGACCTCATCACACCGCCAACCTAATCGGCATCAAGAGTACTCATGGAGTCTCAAACTCCTACAGTTGTACCTTGTACCATGGTTTATCATGCCTCAAGATATTCCCAAGAGATTCTTGGCACCAACCCAAAGGAATGTGATGAGGATCAACCATGTGTTGACTCAAAGTGTTCACCGCAAAACATATGTTCTGGACGCGAGTCTACTAAGAATATCAATGCTCCTACGAGTTGACGATACTCGATAGGATTTCCAAATGCAAAAGCTCAACAACATTTCCACACAACTTCGTAGTTGAGTTCCATCTAGAAATGCATACCTGACTTACACCACCATACCAACTTTAGCAACTTCAGAATATACTTGAGTCGGTGGAATTCAAAGTCTCCTGCTAGACCTCCAAGCCCAGGAAAGTAATGCACGTCCTAAGTTCATCCTCGAACTCAAAGCGAGTTCCCTCTTACACTAATAAATGGGAGGGTCAACACGTGTCGTGAAGAGATCGTCCACACAGAGAACCGAATGAGAGGCTTTTCTTCATCAAATCTGGAAGCAGTTGTCTGAACAACATTACTTCGAGTGAAGCCCAAGTTCATCAAGTAGTTATCTATCCTCTCGTGCACGTTTCTCCGGGGCTTGCTTCAACTCATGAGGGCTTTCTTCAACCCGCATACATGAGAGTTTCCCTATCTTGGACTTCTAACCCCAGAGGTTGCTCCACATACACCTCTTTTCTTTATCGAACCATGCGTGAGAAGTGACATTACATCCATTTGATGGAGACTCATCCTTGCATGGCAAGAAGGCAATAACAGATCGGATGGTGGTATCACGTGTGTCATTGCAAATATCATCATAATCTATGCCTCTTGAGGAGAAGCTCTTTTCGGCAACGAATCTTTTGCCTCAGATTTTTCAAAGACCACCATCGCATCCATGCTTGATCTTATAGAGCCATTTCGAGGTGACACAAGGTCTGCCTTCTGCATCACATCCTTACATCATTCTTCATAATGGACTTATATCAGGCATAGCATCCTTCCAAACTTGGTACTTTTATTTACTTCTTCAAATGATCCATGCTTAGATTGTATGTATTGTGTTTCCATATCGCTAGATACCTGGTATCTATTTGGCTTTTCACTTGACGTCCTCTTGGGGCCATATATCTCTTGGCATCTTTGATAGTATCCCGAGCCATGAGGGTCTTCTTCATTGAAGGAGGTGATCACTAGGTCCATCGGCCCTTCAACATCAGCATCATCTCATCCCTTAGACTCTTTCCTGCTTCCTTGTTCTTTCATCATTGTCTTCCTCTGGGATTAGGAAGATTTATCACTTTCTTGAGGGAAAGCATCTTCATCGAAGGTGACATCGTGGCATATCTCCACTTCTTTGACCAGCACGCAGATTCTATATGCCTTCAAAGCTTCACCGTAGCCCACAAACATTCCACAAACATTCCTGCCTAAAAGCATCCAACTTGCTTTCTCTTTCGGCACATGAAAGTAAACAAGGACAAACTAAAAACTATAAAATGAGAAACATCCTGCTTCTTACCGCAGAAGACTTTCTTCTGGGAGTTTTGAGTCTGATGAATGCAGCACATTTTGTACGTTATCACGCAGTTGTTCGCAGCTCTTCTTCCTCATAGAAACTTCGGAAGACCTTGGTCACATAGCATGGCACTTCCAAAATTTCCACAAATGTCCTATTCCTTTTCTTTCAACAACACCATTTTGCCGTATATACACGATTGTGGCTCTCTTAAGGCGTCAGTCATGAAAATTCATCAACTTGTTTGACCTATATTCGGTGTTATTATCGGTCCTCAAATCTTGATATTCTTTCTATTTTGATTTTCCAAATTTTGGTTGCCTTGAAGTTAGGAACCATTTGAATGTTTTCGTCCTTTCTTCTTCAAGAAATATATCTAGGTCTTGCAAGATAAGTCATCTATAAACGTGCTTAAGGTAATAAGAACATCCTCCGAAGGATGTCACTAAAGTAAAGATACTGTAGATAAGCTTCTAATGTATCAATTGCAAGACATCGTATGTTCCTGGTGACATTTGAGGGGAAAGGCCCTTGTATGCTTTCTTCTTCATGACAACCCTTCGACATACACCTTCATGATCATTTTTGAATTCGAGCATCTCCGTGACCACCTTCTCCTCGTTTCGAGAAGGTTCTTTAATGAAGGTGTCTGCAAACCTCCTCGGTAAGCATAATCGGTTTAATTAATTGTATCACATATCATAGCCCCCACGGACTTCCTCCAACTTGTGAGTGTATCAACTCTAAAACCAATAGTGAGAGCTCTCGGTTTTCTTCCGTATGCGTACCTTTCCATCAACGAATGCCACCTTGAAACCTTTGTCTTCCATGGTCGAAATAGACGCAAGGTTCTTTTTCAAATCGTGTACATACAATCACATCTTGCAACCAGAGGACTTGGACCTTGGAGATAAATGGAGTGGTTTCATGAATCAGATTCCTTTCACTTCGGATAGGTGGCATTATCTCCAAGGATAATTTGGCATTAGTGTCCTCAATCAAACCGCAGAGGGCTTCGAAACTAGTGGGAGGTGCCTTGAAAGCACCACTATCAATCAACCAGACATCCAGAAACAGTGGAGATGCAACAAAGAGGTATACAAGAATGAATTATTTCTTTTATTGTCAACAACATTAGATTCATCACACTGAATTTCTTGACCTTTGGAAAGGTTTCCCATTTCCACATGCACGTAGGAGCCCTCCTCTTTCCTTTTCGAATCGTTGTTCCTTTGATTTCCATTCCTCATTGTTGTTGGTTATCATCCCTTGGAGAATCCCTTCTATTAGGGCATTTCTCTAGCATAGTGGCCAAAACTTGCTACATGTGTAGCATCTTCCCTTTCTTTTCCTTTGCCCCCCGCTCTTCCATGGTTCCCACCACCACTGTTTTTTAGTAATGGTAGTGAAGGCAACATTACCTTCATTTTCATATTCCATCATTCTTGTCTCCTCTTGAGTGCATTTCGACAATACCATCAAAATCAGAATCACATTATTATTGAAAATGGTAGTATTGAATACATGCTATCTTGGGAGACCTCCACACAAATGAGAACCATTTCTCGATCGCCTATTGCTCTAATTATGAAGGTTATTCTTTATTTCAATTAACTTCTGTAATATAGGATTGAACAGATTCATCCTTTTCCTTTCTTGAGATTCTTCAATCTATTCTTAAAAAAGAACTTGATTTGCATTTTCAGCAATTGGAATATGTTGACCATCTCATCATACATCTCTTTAGATGTGCCTGTACTCTAGATGTTTGCAACCATACTTCTCTTTATGGATGGAATCTCGGATAATCACTTAGCTTTGATTTCTTTTCTATACTTTCCGTCTTTGTAAAATAAGTAGCTTTTGATGGAGGCTCTTGATTTTTCCTCAGACATAGTCCATGACATCTGATCTTCCAAGACCAAGTCCAAAGACATCTTCCAAGTATGATAGTCGACTTGTTACTCAACTTATCATCAGCTTTGAAGCCATTATGTGATTTGAGGTACCCATGGGTCTCCGACAAATGCTACTTCTTCGTTGGATTGCTCTCTAACACAAGCTTTGCTTTGTCTTCAATTTTAGCTCTATACCATGCAAATTTTTGAAAGTGTTCTATGCTTGATGCAAATTTCATTTCTTCAAACTTTGTGACTCGATACCAAATAGAAGTCACATAAACATGAAAGTAAAATTGATAGAACATATCAATAGATCGACTAAAGACAAGCCAATACTATACTTATCTTTTGTCAAACCTTAGTTGCATTGAAACATATACGGAATAGATACGAATAGGGGTTGGAAACAGATACGTACAAAAATTTCAAAAACTGGATACGACACTACAGAAAAGACACACACACACACACACACACACATATATAACAAAATAACTTATAAGAATTAGAATCTTTCAATCTAGATTATATCTAAAAATACATAATCAATTATTAAATTATGATATTATCATCTATCATCATCATCAATTCAATATATAATGTTTAAAACTTTAAAGTTTGAACATTATCATCATCATGATTCAATCATTCAACATATCATCAAGTTTTTGTTTTGGGCCAAATTTCATTGAGCTAATCATCAACATGACACATCATTACAACTTACAACATCAAAACCAAAATTAATAATGCACAGTCCACACTACATAAATGATAACATACTACAAACTTACAAAGTACAAAATGAACTATGAGTTGCAGTCTACTACCATTATTCAATGTTCATAATTCATATGCCATATGGTTGTTCAAATGTTTAGAAGTTAAAACACCATCATAAATTGCATTTACATATCATCAAATATGTCCTCAAGTTCATCCCTGTTAGTAAGAGGTTCCACATCCTCTCCAGAACCAGAAGTGGGAACATTGCTGCCATGTCCACTTGAAGATCCACCAATTGGTGACTCTGCATCAAACAAATTCAAATGAGACCTGGCACTCAACGTCATATCCAAGTCTAGCAACTCTGGTTCCACATCCCATAATTTGGCGGCCCCAAATTTGTATTCGTCTCTTTTGTGTGACAGAAGGCGAAGGTTTGAATGGACATACACTAGTTCCTCAGCCTTCTTAGAGCCTAATCTGTTTCGCTTCACCGAATGGATGAAGCCATATGTACTCCAGTTCCTTTTTGCTGAAGAGGAACTTGCAACCTGTGACAAGATCATGATGGCCAATTTTTGGATATGTGGAAATTCCCCACCATAGTAGTTCCACCATTCAATTGGACTCATTGCCCTCTTGTCCCGCATACAATCAATATCAGAACCCCAACCCTCTGATCCTACAAAATGAGCAAACTCTGAACGAATCCGAAGCAAAATTTCAGGATCGATCTACAAAAACCTTTCTAAAAGCCTTTTTAAATCCTTGTGAGACTTATGGGTCTTTGCTTGGTGCAATTCTTTTTGGATCACTTAACAACTCTGCATCATAATATTTTGGATTCAATGCATAGGCCAAAAGGTGCAATGGGGTGGTCATCTTGTTCCACCTTTTTGTCAATATATCTTTTACTTCTCTGTAAAAGAATTCATCTGGGTCATTCTCCTTGTCATTTATAACCACCCTTATCTTTTCTATCATGAGATCAATGCCTTCATACACCTCTCTCAAATTAGGCATATCTGTGTCAAACATACGGAGCAAATCCACTATTGGCTTGGTAAATGCCAAGAGGTACTCAACCTTATCTCACCATTCATTATCAACAACCAATTTTTTCACTGCTTGTGCTCTATCACTTTGTGATTGCATCCATTGATTCCAGAGAGAACTGCATACCATTGATTGTAATCCATCTTTCACTTGCATAAGCCTTGTTAAGACTATGATGTGAGAAGCAAATCGAGTTTCGACAACCTGCAAGTGCCAAATTTTCAATTATTAATGTTTCATTCAATAAATTAAAAATCAAAATTTGATGTTATTAACTATTATTAACTGTTATGATTCACGAATAATGAATGATGACATTTGAGTCTGAGAGAATCCAATTTACATATTTGAATTTAGACTCTAGAAATAAACTTTAAAGTTTAGGTACCTTAAGGAGCTCCAACTTTGCAAATTCCCTATAGATGCCTTGGGACATGTGGTGGTTTGTGATGAATGCTTGGATTTCTTTTGCCTCTTCAAAAATAACACGAATCCACTCAATTTGCTTACCCATCTTGCTCAACATGAGGTTCAATGAATGTACAACACAAGGGGTCCAAAATATGTGTTGATATTTGCCTTCAATAATTAGACCTGTTGCTCTACACACTGTTGCATTGTCAGTTATTACCTGTACAACATTTTCTGGCCCCACCAATTCAATTGCCTCAATCAAGATGTCAGCAATGAATTGAGAATCTTTCAACTGCCCCTCACAATCCACTGCCTTAAAAAACGGTGACCCCTTTGGGCTTTGAGTAATCACATTGGTCAAAGGCCTATTCCTTTGATCTTTCCATCCATCAGAAATGATGGACACCCCTGAAATGCGCCATGAATTACGAATGGGGCTTAATTTAACCTCCAAATCTAACTTTTCAGCACTCAACATTGTGGTGCGTACCTTTTCATATCCAGGGCTCTTGAACCCTTTTGGGGCTTCATTCACTGCTTTTATCATCTTTGCCCAGTAAGGAGATCGCACAAAGTTAAAGGGAAGACCATTTTCATAAATGCATTGTCCTATAGCTGCATTTGCTATCTCTCGAGCATCATTATTAAAACTCTTTTTAAGCGGCCCCAAATTAGACCGTTTTGAGCCAACAAGTCCATGAAAATGAAGTGGAGGTTTTGATGAAGATGCTCCCAACCTTGTTGGGTGTTTTAATTGAGGTAGGATTTGCCTCATTTGCTTTAGCATCCGCCTCATTTTTTCTCTCTGATATTTTGCAAGTTTTTCCTTGCTTAAACCATTTCCATTTGTCTCATTCTCTTTAGGTGGACTACTACATATTTGAACCCCATTGCTTTTTAACTCAATTAAATGTGCTTTGACCCGTGTTTATGATCTCTTGAACTCCTTTTGACACTCACTACAAACCCATGCCAATGATCACCCTCCTTGGATCTTCCCAATAGTAGTTACATATTTCTAAAGTGGTGACTTTGGATCGACTTTAGGGGCAGATTCAATTTCATGTTCCACTTCCTTTGCCTCACGAATGACTGAGCTTGAAGTTG
The DNA here is from genome assembly GCA_034641835.2 of Pinus albicaulis. Taxonomy (NCBI): domain Eukaryota; kingdom Viridiplantae; phylum Streptophyta; class Pinopsida; order Pinales; family Pinaceae; genus Pinus; species Pinus albicaulis. The sequence continues at coordinate 861,778,716 of CM076579.1, forward strand.
CCATGATTGATGACACTGATGTAAATGAAACTGCAAAATAAAATTGACAAATATTAAAAGATCGAAATTGTTAAATCAAGATTCAGAACTCTGTTTTATAAATTAAATATTTGACTCTTGATAGCACAAGGGTAAAAGTAGCCTATCTATAGGAAGAAATTTCACTCAGCTAACCATGGAGTCTGGACAAGATACTAGAACTACAAGATTACCAAATAAAAGGGAAATCAATTCACCTTACTTGACTCAGAGAGGTTAAAACTTAAAAGTTAAAACACTAAAATTATGCTTGTATTTCACTTGACATTGGACAAGGCACCTATTATTATTATGATGTTACACATCATTCATCACAACTCCTAAGTGTCATCATATTATGCAACTGTCAACAGTGCATCCAAAGTTCAAACAGTGCTTTAAATTTTAATCACAATACTCTGCTCTCATATTGAGATCTCTGCAAAGTTGCAAACCCTAGTCATAATAGATCACTGGTCTACTAAACCTTAGTCACCACTGCACATATGATACTAAAGATGGAAATGGAGTGCAAGACACCAAGATGATGTGTTGGCCTTCTCCCTTACTCCAGTACCCACATCACTGGTAGGTTTGTTTTGGGGTCATCTTTGGATTACAACAGGCTCTCTTACAACAATGCCATATCCCAATGTTTTGGGATTTTGTTAGACAGTATTGAGTAAACTATTTCTATGACAGTACATGAACCTCACTAGGGCACGTAACGAAGAGTTTAAAACTTTAAACTTTAGCATTTAAGGCATTTTAAAATTTAGAGCCTATTTAGTATTTTCAATTTTGTTATACCAAAAAAAAAGGTTTAATGGTGAAGAGCTTGATCATTGATGGCTTGCCAATTTGGAGAAGATGCGATTATCCTGAGGTAAACCGTAAAATTGTGTTCACTGTTTGCAATAGATCACTGAATTGATTGACTGCCATTCTAGCATTGTTGTTAATTTTTAAATGTTATTTACTTTCTGATTTCCATGTTCAAACTTGAATGAATACCAACAATTGGTAGTAGCTATAGTTCATCTGCAAAATCACTGATACCAAAGCTAAATGCTCAATCTGAAACCAATTACGCAAACAAAATCCAAATAAAAAGCACCAAGAAACCCAACCTGAAGAAAAAATGAAGCACTCTGCACATTGCATAGTCGGACCCGGACGCAGCAAAAAACTTGCAAACGCTAGAAGTTGGGACATGGATGGCGGATGCTGGAACGATTGCTAGACAGTGGAGCTGGGAACGAAGGTTGGACTGCTGGAAGCCTGTAACTTGGAACCTATAAGCCGGCAGAGGCAGCGGTAGGAGGCAACATTCAAACTTGTAGACTTAGAAAACTCAAAACAGTCAACAAGAGTAGCAGCACAGGCAAACTCACGAGTGATGAGTGACAAAGAAAGTGAGTGGAATTTCAGTTGGAAAGTAGCTAGGTTAACCACTAAATTTTAGTCTTTCCAAATTGTGTCTGAATTTTAGAAATCATGTTCTGTTCCCGGCGGAAGGATTAAAAATCTAAAAATCGTGAAACGTATTCATGTATTGCAGATACACTCAGAAATGAAACAATACGTATTGATATTTTGCCGGATCCGAGTTTTAAAATCGACATACATTTTATCAGATTTATGGAAACGGAATTTAAAAAAACAGCGGAAATACGTATCCCGAGTCACCTTGCCGTTTCAAAAAATTGGAAACGGGATAAAAACGTTTTTTTGCCATCTTTTAGATGTATCGTACAAATATCCCGTGCAGAAATCTTGAATGGCGTTTTTAGGGAGGCTAACGACGTTTAAAACAACTTAGTCCATATGTTCTTGAGCATCTACGAGTGTCTGCTCTAATCTAGATCTCCTTCGACGGAAGTGTAGAAATTTCCTGTTTCCCACCCCGGTTTTCGGTTTCACCTTATTTCTCCAAATAGTTAAATGCCCTTTCCCATATCCTTACATTCAACAAACTGAAAAATAAATTTTTGCTGAAAACACAAATTCTGGAAAATTTACAGAATGCTGGAAAATGCAAAAATAAAAATCAACAAGCTTAAAATAGTCATTCACACATTTTAACACAGATATTTTTGGTCAACATGACCCTGGAAAAACCCCCTACAACTCTTGGGGAAAACCAGTTCGAAAGCTTCTCTTTTATTTTTATGAATATTGCTTTTTACAGTGAAACAAGAAAAACTCAGAAAAAATTCTAGTAACCAATTTACAGACTTATCTCGATTTCCGTGCTTGCACACAGCCTTGGAAATTGTGCCAAATCAGTGACAATAGAAAACAGAAAATTTACAGCACCTTAGGACAACATTAAATGTTGTACAGCCACCTCGAGAAGTGTGCCAGAACAACTATACTTTGCTGTACAGACTGTACAGATTTTGTACAGCAACCTCTCTCGAAATCCGTGCCAAAAATCTGGGCTGTGCTGCTGTCCTCTTCCTCGATTTTTGTGCCGAAAATGATAGCTACCCTCTTCCTTGAAAAATGTGCCTGATTTTTGTGCCTTGGAGTGCATGCTTGCTGCTGTACCCTCTTCCTCGATTTTTGTGCCTCCTCACTTAGAAACACTGCCTCTCCTTTGCTGTATGGATTTTCTGCCTCGGTATGTGTGCCAATAAATGCTGCTATACTTTTGCTGAAATCTCTTCACTGCTGCCCTCCTTTTTCTCACTGCTCAGAAAAATCTCTAGCTCTCCTTCTCTCCTTCTCCCAATCTGCTCATGAAAGAATGAATGACCTTTTCTTCCTTTCCCTCCTTTAATCTAACTCTAAGTGACTTTTGGGGAATCCCTAAATCCAATGGCTGAAATAGATTGAGATCTAGGGCTGAGATTAAATGCTCATTTAAATCTCACTTTCTATTTTATAATTCACCCCACTTTAATAAAGACCCACTTAGTCATTTATTTCCAAAGTCACTTTTCCTTTCTAATTTTACATTGACTTTATTAAAGTCACTTTAAAATTAGACTTTAGTAACTTTATCACTTTAAAGTCACTTTTAAATTAGATTTGACTTTATAACTTTATAAAGTCACTTTAGGAGAAAAATTGAATTCTTTTGGACACTTTTCCCTAGGCCAAAGATCAAAGCCTTAGGGAACCACTTGTCCTCCGGTAACCAAATTTCAACAAGAAATTGGAAGGAGCCTCCAACTCCTCATCCTGATCTGAAGACTGAGTCCCTGCTGCTAGTATTGCTGGTCTCTCCTAAATCTTTGGAGCCTCTAGTTCCTTATACTCTGCCACTGCTGGAAGGTGTTCATGTGACTTCCTAATGGTACCCACTGAATAGTTGCATTGATCTTAAGTTGTTATGTGATTCTAGTTGTATTTGGGCAATGGCATACATATTTGGGTTACATCCGTTACCTTTGTGGTTGTTTTTAACACGGTTAATAGAGATAATTATGGTAAGACACAGGCCCTCTTTTGACTTGCTCAAACAGCAATTTTTTTCTTTTCTATCCTACTAGGTTATAGGATTACACAAGCAGTGCAGGACATTTATGGAGCATGTAATAGGTCATTTGGCCTTTTCTGTGTCAGTTTTATCAAATGAGGTGAAGAGTGTAATAGAGCATTGGTTTTCTATTACTTCAACTGGTTCTGAAATTTCTTTCACTGGTAAGTTTGCATGTCTTAAAAATAATACATTTGCTGAAAATATAAACTTTTAAAGAGAAAAAATTGTTTATCAGGTCAGCATAGGGGGATTTCCTAAGGGTTTAAACAATTTCTCTGCATGTGTCTGCTGCCTTCATACAAGGGTATCTAAACTACTGTATCCAACAGGTTGACAATCTTCGTAAGCATATTTGGAAAACTGGAATTGCTTCTAGGATTGAGTTGGTTGTGACTTCTCCATTAATGAGGTATTGAAATTGTTGGCAACTTGGCATATACTGGTGTTAACTCTATCCCTTTTGCTCAATCTATTTTTGAATGTTAAGAACTGGTGCCAAGATGAACAACTTTTACCTTACTATAAAATATTTTTTTAATAAGGGCTGTACATTTAAGTGATATTAGAGAAAAATCTGTCCCATTGTGTAGTATCTGATTTCACTTGCTTTTTTATCTGTAATGTTATACTGAGCATCACATTGCACTTCTAATATTTTGTACCAGGACTATGCAGACAGCAGTGGGTGTTTTTGGTGGTGGAGGCTATATAGACGGTGATGCATCTCCTCCACTTATGGTGACTAGTGCTGGCAAAGGCGATCGTGCTGCAATCACAAGTGCAAATTGTCCACCTTTTATAGCCAATGAATGGTGTCGAGAACAAATGGTAGAGTATAGGGTTGATGTTTGCAATCTGTGTAATATCTTTACAGTCTGTTATTTTGTCAGCATATTGGTATACCAGCAATGCTTCGTAATATATATATATAGAAATATCTTTCATTTTAGTATATTTGGAAACAGCATCAGGAGAGCATGAAACTGCTAGTACCTTTTCACTCTACTGTTTTAAACACTTGCGATTAGCGATATAACCAAAATCTATACAATCTAAAAAACAAAGCTACTAATTTTTGTGAATTTTACAGCTCTCAGAAGGCTAACGAGTCACAAAACATGTTTTTTGGTTTAGATATTCTAGGAAGTTGGAACAGTTTATTTCTTTGGTTATTTCAGCCTTGTGCAGATATTTTTTGACCCTTCTGGTCGGTGCTTATATTGAATTCTCTTTCCTTCCTGTGGACTAATTGTTGCAAATATACATTTGAAGGTATTAATAGCACATATGGGCACTATATCTTTCATAGGCTAATGGATGAGTTTACAAGTCAGGTAGCTACTAAAGTTCTTTCCCTTATAAAGTATATCAGAGATGCAGATTATGGTGTGAAGTCTGATCTTTTAGCTCTTCTAGCATAGGTTGGCTGTAACGAACAACATTCGTATATGCAGCAGAAATATTCAGAATATCTGGAATATGTAAGTATCCATCATAGGACAAGCACTGTTTATATAGAAATGTTTGAATGCACAAGAATGATA